>JAKTVN010000011.1:0-344534 GCA_030557235.1 Nakazawaea populi
ACACCACTTTACACCAATTAACATCAGGACACCACTTTACACCAATTAACATCAGGACACCACTTTACACCAATTAACATCAGGACACCACTTTACACCAATTAACATCAGGACACCACTTTACACCACTTTACACCAATTAACATCAGGACACCACTTTACACCAATTAACATCAGAACACCACTTTACACCAATATCTTAATCATCAATTTACCTTATCATAAAAGCTTTTTATCGTATATCATACAGCTAACTCATAAAGTAAAATATCTTTTATATAATTGTTTGCATTTTTAATCTTGACATCATTTTTGTTTCAATTCAAATTTTCAACCTTTGTTGCTTGTAAGTAACAGTTTGATATATCACCCTTTTAAGCATTATAAGAAGCCATCTCCATGTTCAATAAGTACTATCTTTAGTCAGAATTTTAGGGTTACCATCTCATCGGACGCATCTGAGAAAAATCTTATCATTCAAAGTATCCTAATCAAACCCGAGTATTTTAACATTACATCACCCGTTTATATTCATCAAAATGTGCTCGAGTTACTTACAAGACCTATATAAATTCCAATCAAGTACTTAAATTCTTAATGCCCATATTCAACCAACTTAGTGTGTATTTTTATTCTGCTGTGTCACTTGACTTCTCAATTCACTACAGACCAACCGTAATGATAATGCGAAAGTAGCAAATCAATCGTTCTGGACATTCATCATACGTCACTTAACTATCAGTTTCATACTCTGGTTCGATGGAATACTGAAATTTTACCTGTGTATTTGAGTAGTAGCAGCCAGCTTCTTCGATCTTCGAGTTTCAATATCCCAGTTCATATTGCGCACAAGTGAGCTGAAGGTGGTCTCATCGATGAACTTTCCAGCTGTTTCAACTGCGGTAAAGCTACTTGCCATGTTTAGTAAAGCCTCGACCATATGTTGGCCTCTAAATATAGACCACTTGGTTTGGTTTCATTTGTTTTAAATCTATCCTTGTACTTTTCCTATTTTGGATGAGCATAATGAATTGGGGTCGATAATAGTATGAAAGATTTATCCCATGGTAGTGGTATTTATTCATTCTATGTTTTTGGCGTCATTTCTCTTGTTTACCTCTATTCTTCACCTCTCATATTTTCATATGACATTTTTTATTAATTTGGAAAATAATTTCTCATTATTTATTAAATCATGAATTTCTACTCAAGTTTCTCCATAACAATGATGATTGATCACTTCCGATCTACTAGTTTGTTTAGTATACAAGCATCGCTTTGGAAAGTTGTGAGTATCAGTGGCCATTGAAAATCACTTGAATATCACCAGCTAGGTTTATGATCCTTTTGCAGCTACGCCTCAGACAAATTTTAGAAATGTGCAATACCTTCGTGTTGATTTAGATATTCCCGAAAGCGTTGAATGAAACTACCTCATGGCTATTGGCTATCATCAATCTCGAAGACCGTTCAAGTTTTGGATGGATAAGAGAAGTATTACTGCCATTCCAGTGCAAAAGGGCTTTCAGTTGTCCCCTTGAGACATCTCTGTTATTAGAATGTAACCGACAACGCACACCTTTGAGCGTGTGTTGATACTCAAACTCGTTTCTCAAATTTTTTCATGAGTTACAGGGACACCTCTCCCGAATCTGGCTTGGTATCCTCATCTTCTGTAGTACTCCAGCTTGATTATGTTGCGGTAACATTGAAAATTCCAATAGGTTGCGATTGGACCTCTCAGCTCTCCTAATATAGATGATTTAATGTGGGTGTCAATCCAGATAGTGCAGCTTACTTCAAAGCTCAAATCAATCAACTGATTCATTACGCAGTCAAGTTCAATGTTCGACAAATGAAGTATTTGCTTGCCGAGCCAAGCATTAAATCATCAAAGTTCAAAGAGGTGTATCCATTGGTATGAAAATACTCCTTTGGACAAAAGACCAATGGGATCATACTGACAGCTCCATAGTTAGGCTGCATTGTGCCAGTCGACAACATAAAATCTTATGAACATGAAAGACTATTTCGCAGCATCATGTTCTTGAACCATTCTTTTGAATGTAAGTGTAAGACTATATGCACCAATCACCAATCCATACTGTTGTGAGCCAATCAGACTACTATGAATAGGGAATGATTCTTTGTAGTTGTTCTCTAAGATACATTTGTGTTCTTATTGTTCATATCATGATGTATTACTTTTTCTTTTTGTGGTTCAAATTTTTTTGTGTAATTTCAAATCGACATATGGACACATCAATCAATCATTCACTGTGGCGTATTCGGGTCTCGTCGTTTATGTTGATGATGATCTCTTGACAGTATGAAGGCTACTGGTAGTGAATTGCTATGAAAGGACACCATGCTGATATATGGGTACTCAGCACCATTATTGACGAACTTGACATTAATTTAGACCACCTATTGAAATCAACAACGCCAACCAACTCCATATTCACATGCTTCGACTGAATTCAGACTATCACGAATCGTCATTTAAGTCAACTTCCGTCAACACCCAACGACCCTTTCAACCTATTCAAGTTTGAAAGGCCTCAGCTCATCAGCAAAGTGAAGCTCGATTCGAACATGAACCAAATTCATATTGACAATGATGTCTTCCAAAGATATACACATGAACATTGAAATTACCAGCACTTCTAGCATTCCAAGGTATCCACAACAGATACGTGTTTATCTGACTTTCAGAACAAGATAGTCTCTCAAATATATTATACACTATCATCACAAGATTGGCAATGTGGTCCAGGTGTGCGTGCTATCAGTGAGCTTCTATAGTGCTTTGGCGTGTTCGCTCCCCATCTCTGTTCTATAATTGGTTTGCAATGAAAATCAATTGATCATTCAAACTCAGACTATATGAGCGTTCCCACAATCGAGAAATGATTTATCGAAGTAGGCAGGGTTCTAACACTCCAATGACGCTTGGTGAAAATATCTAATTTTATCCTTTCAAAATTCCGTTGTGTTGCCATTAGATCGAGACCCATGTCTGCAAACAAAAACGATCTACAACTTGAAACAACATCAACAACATCAGCCGCAACAACAATAATCACCATCTCAATAAGCAGAACAAGAATCCCAATTCATCAATTTATTTATAGAGTTTGAGAATAAGTTTCTTGATTCAATAACTTTGGATGAACGCTGTGGTTTAACACGGATCAAGCGAAGTTATTGAACAAGGCATTTTCTGATCAGGAATACCACAAATTGACGTTAAAATGACCCTTTCCACTGTGTTCGACAAAAAGCGATTCAAAGTCGTATGCAAACTTTACTGTGGGAGGCACCCGCAGCCCATCTGGAAAATTCTTCAACTTACATCCGATGGGGTGACGTTCAAAATTTCCTCTAAAACATTCATTGACATAATTCAAAACTTTTCAAGGGAACATTTGGGGTCACAAGTCGACCCAGGTGCATCAGAAATTGACCAATGAAGAAGATCCGAAAAGTGAAAATCGAAAAGATGAGTGCTTATGAGGAAGGAGAAAATGATATGAGAAATGATGAAGATGCCACAAAGAAGCGGAAGGAGGAGAAGACTTCTTCGTCAGACTCAAATGGAATTCACAATGATGATCTGTGCAAATTGCCTAGGAATTGAGAGGAAAATCCCTTCAAATTTGAAAAAGAAAGATTCAGATGAATCGAACTCTTGAAAAAGTTCTGACAAATCATCTGACATCAGCAATGGTTCTATGAGTGATCTAATGAACATTTCAGTGAATGCCGCGGACACAGCTACTGAAATCGATGATTCTCATGGAAATGCATTGATCTTCTCAGATCATGTTATAATGAAGAAGGTTTTGAAGACAAAACTTCGGGTCTTGCTGAATTAATTGGGGTACTCGATAAGTTCGAGAGTGCACGATTCGAAAGTGAGTTCTTCGTCTCAATAATACGTTTGACAAATGACTCTATATATGTATTTGAAGGAATATAGCAGGTTGTTTTCATCAATTCGCTCGGCTTCTTAGCTAACATATCAGTGCCCAATTTGAAATTGAAAAGCTCATGCCCCATACTTGTGCTATAAAAGTCTATGACCTCACGCGGGCATACCGTCCGCTAGAAATGGATGTGAGAACAGGATAGCATGTACCATCATTGGCTTATCAAAATATGGTGCATATGTGCGTCAACGAGACTAAGCTATATTTACGGTTGAAAGAAGTGTTGGGAGCTTTAATTCCAGCGGCTTAATTTTACGGCAGGAAGATTTATACAAAAATCACTGTTGGATAACTGTACTTTCGCTTTCTTGATCCTTTTCTAGCAATGGGATAACTAGCACCAAGGCCAAAAAGCCAGTCAATAACGGAGGAATTAGTTTGGAGACAGTAAGCTCGGTTGTTATCCCCTTTGTCAAATCTCTCTATAGCAAATGGGCTCTTCATGTAGACCCCAAAAAAATAACATGTTGTTCACAGATACGAGATTCAAGGTAATTGATTTCAGTAATTCCAAGTTGCATCCACTGCCAGAGGAAATTCAAAAAGAGATCGAATTGGTGTATGAGGCATGTGGTTATCGTCAGCCGTTGAGAGCATAGAGTGTATTGTTCACATCAGTGGAGTTTTTGATTCATTGATATATAATTATCTCTATTAATATTCATGACATCAATCTTACCTACAAAATGCTTGAACTGGTATACCTCAGTTTATTCTAACGTCAGAATAGGGCAGCAAGCTTAAAGTTTTTTGTTGAAAATTCTAAAAATATTCTTCAAACAGTTCCTGATCTATTCATTCGGTCACTCGTCACTCATCAACAGCTCATATCTTCTGGATTGAAGCACTATCAAAAGTTCTATTGAATTGTTATTCAAATGCCTTGGTAGTATCTCGCAGATCTTGAACTTTTGACTAGGACTGAAACGTCTACCAGCTCATTTTGAAAATATATTTTGATGATCTCAGACTGTCATGATATCAGCCAAGACTACGAGCTACGACTGCGCAATGTTAACTTTAGAGTTGCGATCTCTCTCGTACTCATAATTTCAAGGTTCCATCGTATGTCTGATGAACTGGTGATGTTGATTAGATCATGTCACTAATTTCAATGATAATAAGCTGCATTTTAGCTTGTTTAATATGGGAAGTCATCAAAATTTCGGTCCCTTATTATTCAATTGTAGTGAATATGAAGATACTTTCCAGCTTCTTCCAACAGCTGATCTCTTGTATTAAGTCTGTATCTTTCATAAATAACATTCTTTGTACAGCAAATTGTTTTTGTGCAAATTGTTTTTGTGTAAACACAGCGGAATTCCCTTTCTGAGATTTTTGTAGCCAGCGAGTTAGATTCGGATATCAGCCTTTCTTTCACCATGTTAATAATCGTGCCCACTTCAGCTCATCTTTGACTGTTGGACAGAAGACGATGGGGAGTGGCCAATTAGTATGTCTACATTCCCAATCGAAGCGCTACAACAAACGATGACAATTACAGAAATCTGATCACTAGCAAAGGTTTCCTTGCTTCAGTCGCAGGGATGGATAAATTTCATTGATTCACCAGCTGGTGCATCCACTATTCATTCAGAAGTATTTGACCACATCATGCCACAGATTCCTTGAAAATAAAATAGGCGGAGGTCTTTCTGGTTAGAGGATAACTCCACCTTAGTCAAACTCATCCGATCACTATTCTCGTCAATAGTGTGAAGCTTTATCCTATGAGCCTCTATTGGGGAGGTCGTGTAAGCTCGACTGATATGATCGGATTTGGTTTAGATCAACGTAAAAAGCAAAAAATATATTGAGAGATCCTCCATTTTTATAAGGAGTGGCCCGGGAAATGTGGAGGAGATAATGCTAATAATACTGATAGAAGGCTTTGACACAAGTTATAAATAGAGCTCGATATTCCTTTTTGATTCTCATAATGTCATTAGTGAGAACAATAATAACAACACTATACCTTCCCTACATAAAGACGTGAACACAACTACCATGGCATTGCTCAATTCAGGTTTGAGATTTAGGGACTTCATTGAAGTCTTGAAGCAAAACAACGATTTGATCGAGATAAATGAACAAGTTGACCCACATCTCGAAGTTGGTGCCATTACCAGAAAGTGCTACGAGGAGAAACTTGCTGCTCCGTTGTTTAACAACCTTAAAGGTGGAAGGAAAGACCTTTTCAAAATCTTGGGTTGTCCCGCTGGCCTTACCAAGAACACAGCCAATGATCACTCCAGAGTTGCTCTGCACTTGAACTTACCAGCTGACACACACATGAGAGAAATTATTCAGTTCTTAGTCGATACCAAGAAGAAGGATTTAATTAAGCCACATGAAGTTCCTCCGAGTGAGGCCCCTTGTAAGGAGCATCATTTGTCAGGTGAACAAATAAATCTTGATGCATTACCAGTGCCATTATTCCATCCGGGTGATGGAGGCAAGTACATCCAAACCTACGGCATGTGGTGTATTCAGACGCCTGATAAATCATGGACCAACTGGTCTATTGCCAGGGGTATGGTCAAGGACAAAAATCATGTCACCGGCTTAGTCATGAATCCTCAACATATTAGACAAGTCGCCGATAAATGGAGAGATGTGGGTAAAGAGAACCTGATTCCGGTCTGCCTATGTTTTGGTGTTCCACCAGCTGCCATTTTGGTGAGCTCAATGCCCATTCCAGCCGGTGTTTCAGAAGCTGAGTACATTGGAGCCTTGTTGGGTGAATCACTCCCAGTAATCAAGGCTGAAACCAACGACTTAATGGTGCCTGCCACTGCAGAAATAGTTTTGGAAGGTACTTTGAACATGGATGAATTGGGTAGCGAAGGTCCATTCGGTGAAATGCACGGTTACTGTTTCCTGGATGGTGCTATCAACTTGCCAACTTATACCTTTCACCATATGAGCTACAGAAGCGATGCTATTATGCCAGTTTCAAATCCGGGTTTGTGTACAGATGAGACTCACACTTTTATTGGAGGTTTGACTTCTGCTGAAATCTTGGGTGAATTGCAAGATGCTAACTATCCAGTCATAGAAGCTTTCACTCCCTACGAAGGTCAAGCTCTTTGGTTAGCACTTAAAGTTGATTTAGAAAAATTGAGAGCCTCAGACACTAATGCCAATGATTTTAGCAAAAAGATTGGTGAATTTCTATTCTACAGTAAACCTGCATCTATTATTCATGAAATTATTCTTGTTGGTGACGATATCGATATCTTCAATTTTAGAGAACTCATATGGGCTTATGTCACTAGACATACACCAGTCAAGGATCAAACATACTTTGATGATGTTCACCCTTTTCCCTTGGCTCCATTTGTCAGCCATGCTGAAGGCGGACCACTCACAAATGGTGGGAAGTGTGTCACAAATTGTATCTTGCCCTTACAATACAAGCATGAGATCGAATTCACCCAATGTGACTACAACCATTATCCGGAAGCTATCAAGCTGAGCGTTGAATCACAGTGGGTTAAATACGGTTTCAAAAGCTGAAATTTTTGTGGACGAAGAGTTTGATAGTTGCATCATAAAAATTCAAGATGATGAACTCCATTGACTCACAACTATTGGTGGTGATTGAGAGCATACTCCTTGTCATCAGTTGCACACTGATTGTTGTCTGAAAACAAATAACACTTTTATAATTTTCTGTAATCCGCAGTAGCACTTCTCAGTATCTGTTACTATTTCAATCTGAGAGACTTTGTCCAACCAGGGGTGATGATCTTTGAATTTTCCAATAAAAGAGATTGTGATTCCTGATAACATATATATGATTTTTCAAAAATGATTTCTTGTTCATACATTTCTATGAAATGGTTCCATCCATTTAGCACAATATCTTTATTGTTCCGGACATGTATTCCGTGTAGTTAACAAGGACGATGAGACCCCGAATCAGCACTTCCATTGAGGCAGGGATAATGTTGTTCTATTACATTTTTTGCTTTCATTAAAAGTCAGAATTACTGTCAAGTGAGTACACTAATTGATTAGATGGAATGACTTTTCATCAAGAATCTTTGAATCTAAGTGATTAGTGGCTTCAATAACATTAGAATGCACGGCATTGTTATGATCGAGTAGACCATGAGTTCCGAATAAGTTCAATTACTAGAGATTCTAGAGCAGGCCCAAGTTCGTCCATGGAATAACGGAAAGATTATGTAGTTTTTCGGTGGTTTCGAAGTTCAAAGTAGACCCACCCTTAACATGAAATAGGACCTCCTCAGGCTTTTCATTTTCTCACTATCGACTATTAAGAACATTTGAGCTTAGACTTTCGATCTCTTTCTTTCAATAGAGGAAATATCAAATAGTATTAAATAAAACACAAAATATAGACTCTCTTACCTATATAACAAGACCCATACAACAACACTTAAAGTGAATATCTAAACTCAGGATTTTGTTTATCTGTAAGATCCGCGAACTCTATGTTCTCTGGCACGATATACGAGTCACCCATGGAGGCTCTGTAAGCATCGCGTTTTGCATTTCTTGTACGATAAATGATGTACAAAAAAACCAAGCTGAAAGTACCTGCAGCAAAGCAGATCAATAATGCAATCTTCGCTCCTGTAAAAGGAGCAGTTTTGAATGTCTGTGGTCCAACAATGTTTCCGACACAATAGAATACAAAAAAAGTAAAAGAAACGGTCGACTTTTTTGAGGATCCGGCAACATTCGACGTGATCAACGAAGCCATACATGCAAGAACTGGAGTTGCCATATAAAAAGTAAAGTAACCAGCCATTTGCGAACCTTTTGGTTTAGAAAAAGCAAACAAGGTCATCCCGATAAAACAAAGTGTGTTTGTAAAAATACATGCCACTAATCTTTGATTCTTCAAAAATCTTTTTGAAACGTAGGCAAGGAGTGGTGAGTATAAAAAATCTATGCCACCTCCTACCATACCCATCAACAACGAAGTATTTGTGTCGAATAGAAAAACTTCTTTCATCATGATGCTACCCATGTTGGAGAATGCGCCATTACTAACACCGTAACAGAATCCGTACACCAGAAACAGAATGAGAGAAACATCATTGAAAGCCTCAAGTATCTGCTCCTTTTTGATCTTGTGACTTCCAAAACCCTGTTGATTAGCTCTGATTCTGACAACAACTAATTTTTTTTCCTCCTCTGACAAAAACCAGGCATTTGTTGGCACATCAGGAACGTGGAGATATGATATAACAGCGAGTGCTATGGTTATTAAACCTGTGAGAATAAAAAGCATTCTCCAAGCTGCAAAGCTGTGATGACTGTTCCAATGAACATTTAAGCCGTAAGCAATACCTGCACCCATTACAGATCCGAGACCCTGGAATCCAATGTAGATACAACTTCGCATAAACTGCTCCTCTTTCCTGTACCATTGCGTTGTAAGCATAATGTATGCCGGAATCATAACACCCTCGAAAGCACCAAGAAAAAATCTCAGAGCCAAGAAACCACCAGTGGTGGTACATGCTGCATGACACATCAAAATCCCACCCCAAACAAAAACAGCAAAACTCAACATTTTGGAAAGTGGGAATCTTTGAAGTATCAATGTTCCTGGATAGTTAAAAATCATATAACCAAAATACAAGATACTACCAACCCATGAATACTGCTTACTGGTCATGCTCAAGTCAGTCTTCAAGTTCATAATCGATGCATAAGAATTTGTTCCTTTGTCCATCATCATAGCCGCATTGATCATCAGGATCAAAGGCAACAAGGCTATATCAATCTTTCTGACTAGTTTTCTTTCTACCTCAGAGTCTAGTTCAACGTCCTTAATGTCATCAACATAATCCATAGCGACATCGAGACCATGTTGACGAATTTCAATGACTTGGCCAGCTGGTGAGGTGACAGTGTTTAATACCGGGTTGGAAACAGCTTCAGATTCCCCATCGCTGACGTAGGTTAAGATATCTCCTTGTTTTTCATCCATTCTTGTTGATATAGACTAAATGTGTAACACTAGCTTTGACAAATCATTTTAAGGAATCAGCGCTTATATATGGTTCATAGCAG
The DNA here is from genome assembly GCA_030557235.1 of Nakazawaea populi. NCBI lineage: Eukaryota > Fungi > Ascomycota > Pichiomycetes > Alaninales > Pachysolenaceae > Nakazawaea > Nakazawaea populi. The sequence continues at coordinate 10,050 of JAKTVN010000011.1, forward strand.
AGACGCCAAAGCCAATTAAACTTTCACTACGACAACTGATAACGACTGATAACAGATAAACCCAGATAAATATCTGGCAGATTTACTCCATACTTTTTTTTGCTCTCAGCGTCGAGTTTTTCCGCAGGGCTTAAGGGCGGCAGTTGGCATTTTTCCATATTTTTTTTGTCAGCGTCGAGTTTTTCCGCAGTTCTCAATTCAGAGGAACGGTAATTAACATAGGCCAATTAATCATACACTGACTCAATCCGTTTGCCGGTATCAGCGTATTCTGTATTGACTGAGCGATGATGAAAACATTGCCAGATGCTTCAAAGAAATCTATGTCTCTGTGGGACGAACTACAATCAGGTATTAACTACAAAAAATAGTATTAAAGACTATCAACTTTTTTTCTGTTGGCTCACGGCTATACCAATCATTTGAACTCTTTGTCCGTAATAGGTCTCTTATCAGGCAATGTGAAATATCCTTGCGACTCCTTCAACCTGAACTGAACAACCTTCAATAACTCATATATCAAAGACAATCTAGGGGTAGCAACTTTCAATTCCTTTGCAACTGTAAGCAAATTTCCCAAAATGACTTCTAACTCAATTGGGTTACCCTTCTTGACATCCACCAACATCGAAGGTTCAAACCAGTCACCATCATCGGAATGAACAACACTATTGATAACATCTGCGGGCAATTCTACCCTATCAGCCTTAGCTATAGCGATAACTTCATGCATACATGGAATTGAGATGGATTCCAACCCACCTGATTCAAGCAATCTACCCGTATCAACGTTTGTCAACGCGGCAACAGTGTTCAAGGTGGCATTATAAACCAATTTCCTGTACCTATACCACTTAGCATCAGCAAAGTAAGAACAGTTATTTTTTTCATTTGAATAAATGGAAATGAACTCATTTGTCTTCTTTTCTTGATATTCTTTGGAGAGATTTGGGTTTTCGAAATAACTAATAAGACTCTTATCTTTTTGAGTTTGATGAATGACACCACCATAGTTATGAGAACCAATATGAGACACCGCGGATATACATACATTTCTTGGATATTTCTGAATGAATGGCCTTCCCAAGTCGAATCCATTTTGCATCAAAACAACTGTAGTCTTCTCAGGGGTAATGACGGGTTCAGATAAATCTTCAACTTTGAATATGTCAGCAAGGTTTTTAGTTGAGATGATGACAAAATCGAAGATGATACCAGAATCGGCCGCCAGATCTACTGTTGGGAAGACATTATGAGGTTTCCAGCCTTTGATCTCTCCATAATCACATGAGTGGATTTCCCAGCCTTGTGCCTTCACTATATCGTAGTCCCGACGAACAACAACCGATAAGTTGGATTTGCCAACATAGTCAATGCCATACGCAACGACAGTTCCAACTCCACCTGTTCCAATAACTAAAACGTTATACATCGAGGACATTATTTTTCTTCACAGCTTTGATATGGGAATTGATTTCTTAACCAGTTATCCTCTCCCATGATGATACGGAATCAGAGATTTATTTATAACTATTGCTCTCATGAATAGTTTAGAGAAAAAAATTCAAATGCGTAAATATACGATCGCGCAATAAAGCTATCTATCTATCAGCTTACTTGAGGCTAGGTGACGTCGAGCTTTGCCGTGCAATAATTACCAAATGTCCAATTTGAATTATATGAAGTTACCTCTACAAGTTACATTTGTATGAAAAGTTCAAATTCAAAATTTCAGTGCATAGTCAAAGACCAAATTGATTCTCAATATCAAGAAAAATATCGCGTAAATATCTGTCACCTGTTCCATCCAAAAACTCCCACACCTTGTCAGTGCATAAATTATTGAAGCTAGGGTTGTTGAAATTGTTCGAAAAATTGTTATTCAAGATTCCATAGCTCAGTACTGTTGATTCGTTTGCCTGCTTCCGCGTGCTCTCAAACTGTTGATATTCTTCTATTCCAATGCTTTGTTCATTTAATACACCATTGAAGAATCCAACTTCGTGAATGCAACTTGAGTAGTCAGATCTGGAAGAGCTATCTGAAACAGTTTGAGAACTACTCGAAGTTGGAGATGTTTTGTATTCGTCAATTTTGGCCAACATTATGTTAGCCAATCTCTCGAAAGTATCTCTGAACATTCTTGCGGTAGGGAATTTCTCTGCAAAGACAAATAATACCTGCGAACAAGCCGAAACGGTATCATAAATCAGACTTCTCCGCTTCCACTCCAACACACCAACGAAATTGTCGATCCAAAGGCAGTATAGAAAAGAGAGCCCTGTGACAAATGAACAGTGAATTGTCATCCACGAATAGCTTAGCTGATTCTTCAAGAGTAGATCTTTGTAGTTCATACAAATGGCCGAAGTTGACTGGGAAAATACCTTAAACCATTTAAGCAACCTTGGAGATGATCGTTTCTGCAATTTCGAAACTTCAAGCACCACTGGTCTTAGCAATAACAACACTGAATTGTGGTACGATATTTCACACCAATTGTTGGTCTCAAAAGTGCTAACAGGTTTATCCGTCAGAGGGAAACTTTTCACCCACTCGTTCAATTCAAGTATTATCTCCACTCTCATTGCGTCTACCTCATCAGGTGACTCAACCAACCTCTTTGGTTTGTAAACAAACGCGCAAATGTTCAGTTGTATTCTACGCATCTTGATAACATGTATTGCAACTCTCGTCGCTGGAGTCTCTTTCGGAAGCGGTGCATCGATGTCAATATCAGCTATACCAAATGGTCGGCCAAGGATTATACCATTGATTCTTTCGATGCCATAAGCACTCCAGAACACTCTTGCACGCAAATCTAATGCCTTTTGAACAGCTGGATCAGGATTTTCTTTGGTTTTTTTGAAGGGATCTCGATGCAATCCCAAAATACCGATAGAGCGGATAGCAAGGCCCGATAGTTGCCAAATACTTGAGGCCTCCGGCATCTTCTGAGAAAACATGGATAGTAGGAGGTAAACTTGGACTGTTTGCAAAGTGGTTATCTCGATCAAGGGAGCTATGTTTTCCATTGCTTTGTCATAGTATACCTTTGTGTATGGGATACCAAGGGAGTTTGAGGAAGCTGACAATTGCGAACCGATAGCGAAGATCATATATATGAAGAACAACTCATCGGGTTTTTGAGAATCGTGTATCATGACGTTTCTGAATGCATTATCGGTCCATTCAATGTCCAAAAATGGATATTGACACTGGACAACGTCTTTGTAAATTTTCCAGAAATATTTGGCAACATTCATCGAGGGTTTAGCAAAAGGTGGGTAAAAAACAGGAAAGTCTGGTGTTGAAGTACCGAGGGAGGAAGTTGGAGATATCATCGAATCTATATCATTCTTGCTCTTGAAATAACTGATACTCTTTGTTATAGCCTTTGCTATTGAAAAAGCACTGCTGTTACCAATGTATCTTGATTCGGCAGCTGTTCCCAATGTTATGTATCCAATTTCCATTTCCAAGTTTTGGCCATCGTCTTCTTCGATTTTGTTGTCCCACTGCTCTTTCAGGCCGATTGATGAGGTTTCTTTTGTCGATGAATAATATTGCTGATGATTCTTTGAGGAATTTTGGTGGTCACTCAGGTCACTCAGTGGTGACTTTGACGACAAATCGCACAAATATCTTTGCAAGTCGCTGATCTTCTCTTCTAGGCTCTGAATGTAGTTTCTGGGTATTATTCGGCCAGTGGTATAATCGTAAACTGTGCACTCGACTCCTGCATTGATACACCCTCGACATCTTGGATACTTTCCGTCGCATTTTTTCCTCTTCCGCTTACAATTAGTGCAAGCCGCCATCTGGTGTTTTCCACCACTTCTGATATTTTTCTTCAATGTCTGCTTCGCCTCTTCCTGTTTCAGCGATGAGATGGATGTGTTAGGGACAGCAACGACAGTTTGACGTGATTCTTTGCCGGACATTTTCGACTTTTCTGATGAAAAATTGAAAAGTTCAATCAGTAACAAATTGGAGTTGGATATCCTATCCGCTTTATTTGTTCGTGTTCGTGTGAAAAAAATCTCTTATCTTTTTGACCGTTAAAGCGATCGAGGCATCAAAAATTTCTTATCAGTTTTTCATTAGCCGATCCAAAAAGCGTAAATTTACGTTGATTTCTCGATGGCAAAAGTTGAAAAAAATAAGAGAATTGATTCACATTAAACAAGCTTAGCCTTGATGACTCGAATGGGCAATGACTGCAACACTGGCCAACTATCTTTCATGAATGTTTTCTCACTACAAATATACGTTTGTCCCTCGGAGCTCTTACTGTCATTGTTATCACTCACATACTCAAACCACATATAAAGAATCACAATGTCATTCTATCCAGTAGACGACGTTTTGCCACCACTTGGATGTCTATGTATTGATTATGCTGATGACATTCATCGTCCCCCAGGGGATCCATTGAATCCAGATTCATTCCAATTTCCTTTGCGCCATCAAGTGGTAAAAAACGCCACTGTCAAAAATGTTGTTTTCAACGGTGCGTACACAGACGATTTCGTGGAGAATTTTGTGGAAGCAGTCAATAAGTTGGAGTCTCAAGGTTGTATTGGATGCATTACTTCATGTGGTTTTTTGGCACAGGTGCAATCGAGGCTTTCAGCAAAAGTGAACATTCCAGTAGCTACATCTTCTTTGTTGCAAATACCCTCGGTGTTTGCCATTTTGCCTCCAACCAAGAAAATTGCCATATTGACCTTTGATGAGGCAAATTTGAAGAAACCCCTGTTTGATGGTGTTGGTATACCGGATGTATATCAAAAAAGGCTTGTTGTGTATGGCTGTGAAAAAAGTAGCCACTTGAAGAACATCATAATGATTGGTGGTCCTTATATAATGGAGAGATTGCAAGAAGAGTTAGTCGACTTAGCCAGACAGGCATTGAGAGAACACGGAAATAATATTGGTGCTTTTGTCTTGGAATGCACGCAGATGCCTCCAACTTCGAAAAATATTCATCTGGCCACAGGATTACCCGTTTATGATGCAATAACGATGATCGATTGGTTTTATTCAGGATTGAGACCAAGGACATTTAAAGAGGATGACAATAAGGAAGATGGTTTGAGACTTCGTAATAGGCCAGCAAGTGAAGTTGGCATTTAATTTTGACATTAGGTTTAGTTGTATGACATGCAGTGATACCATAACAAGATTAATTGTGATCAGCCTGCCTCTTCGGTACTAAGTCTTTGAGATTTTTGTTTCAAATGTTAGTCTCATTCACGTCGTCAGTCGCTCGGCCTATATATAATTGGCTATTACCACCCTTATATTTTTTTTGAGTCCTGAGCCAAAACTGCAATGAGCGCTGTTTAGAATTAAATGTTATCGAAAAAGAGACCTCCTGGCGTGTTTCATTATTTGACAAATCTTCATCAATGTAGCTTATCTAAATGGTATAAGGTATGTTCCTCTTCATAATGTCTGACATCTGTCGGCGTCAAAAGTAATATGCTTTCCATTTATGACTCTCTATTTTTTGTTAAGTCGTGTAAGTCAGACTAATCTTATCAGAGTTGGTGCGGTTAAAAAAACTGACATAAAAATTCATGCATCATGACGAAAGTTCAGAATGATACCAATCATAAATATACTTGTTGGTAAAACGATAAGCCATATAATTTACATATATTATTGAAGTTTTCGTTAAAGATAAGAAGTGCTAGAATTGTAACCTTAGGATGATTTTCAAACATGTTTAAAACAAGCAGATTGTTGTAGTGCTTTCTTAAAAAAGTAAACATATATACTAAATGTACTCTAAAACTTCTTACTTCTTTTCAAAAAGCTAGTACATCAAAAGTGGAAGTATGTCTTCTTTATAGGAGACTCATTCCATAACTGAAACTATTAAAAATGAAGAAAGTGCTTTTTATATTTTTCTATATATTTCGCTATATAGATTTGGTGTTGAAGGATTTCCATTTTTATCGTTTCCAAGTTATCTTCAACTTCAACCTCAACTTAACTTTCTAACTCTATTGTTTTAAAATCTTTTTAGGTTACTTATCCCTTATATACGGGAGTAGGGATAACACTTTGGATGCTGATAATACAGCCATGCCATTTTCCTTTATCCATAGATTTGATAAAAGTAAGTAGATTAAGATGAAAAAAATATTGTAACTAAAAGTAATAACTATAAAAAATCAATCAACTTCAAATATACTTCAAACATAATAACTAGTAAAAGTTTGGTAACATACATAAATGGCCCACCTTCCCAACCTACTGTATTACCGGCAGTAGCATTAACTTCTGCTGATTGGACGGAAGGGGTAACATTACCGAAATTTAACGACTAAGTATGGTATTGCTGTACTCACAACTGCTACTGGTATCTAACTGAGTGATTCTGCAGAAGTATATTATGCCTGCAAAGTACATGCTAACCCATATGAAAATTACATCACGAAAGGCTGTCTGGCACTGGTTATCCCATACTTTTTCTCGTGGGGTTTTGCTTTATATTCAACTGGCAGAGCTACCAGTTGGTGGAACAAGACCTTGAGTCCGCGATAGTTGTTTTAACTATACTACTACTAACAACTTTGATATCATTAATAAGAGGGTTGGCTCAGCTAAGAAATTGGTATTTAATCATAACAACGACCATTATATTATTGATAATGGTTTCTACGAACAATTTAGTACTGACAACTATCAGTTGGTGGTATAGGATGCTGATCAACCGGATAAGCCATGTGGCATATGGTAATTAGCTAATAATACTTTACAGTTCATGCCAGCCGCGATGCCAGGCATTTCAAAGAGAGATGCAACAGCTAGTTCTTTCATCATGAGGGGCCTGGCACTGCTCTCTTCGAGTGCCAGTATGGTTATGGTTATGAACTAGATTACGAAAGTGATAACAAGCCGACATCATGGGTCTACAACAACGTCAATCACAACAACTGGGCATATCTGGAATACAAAGCTGTCCGCTTTTATCATTATTCTGACAGCAGACTTAAGTGTGCCTTAAAAAAAATATAATACTGATCCAAATATCGACAAGTGGAGTCCCTGGGAAGATGTCTGGGCATCTTTATAGTCAACACAGATTTGCTCGTGGAAGCCGTGTAAGTCATGAGTATACATTATCTTCAAACGTTGTACATGGTCCAGCTAAAATGAGATAGACGTTTAATTAAATTGTAACAATAAGAGTCAAAGAAGGGAGAGACATGCAAAGGAGGAGAAAGAGAAAAGAGAAAAGAAACAGGGGGGAGCAGGTAATTAAGTCCGGAATAACTCTAAACTAGTAAAGATGCAATTTCAGATGAAAGTACAAAGTTACATGCTTTACTACGCTATTTGTTCGTTAAATGGATATGTGTTTCACAATCTTAGTATAACTTGAACATAGATAGTGGCCGGTGGGCTTTTAAGCTACGGTATAACGTGTGCCGAGTATATTCGGCTAGTGATCCACGTATACATAAACTTAGAAACATTCATCACAAAATCGCAGATCTTGTACCGGATTTAATTAGAGTCTTTCAAATTGCTTAATAGCGATCATAGTGTCGTTTGGAGCGATCTTTAAGAAAAAGCGAAAATTTGCCAATTAAGTTTTTAACTTTCTGCAACAAGTGGACTACCATCAAAAAGTATCTTATAATTAATATTAAGCTCACGCGCATAAGGTGTGCTTCCCGATTGTGGCTGCAACTCAAAGACTAAAAATGTAAGATAGCACACTGCACATCGAGAACGATTCTTGGGGACTATTCAGAATATTTAGGCCCAGCAAGGAAGGAGCAACAGCATCGGTGCCCACACAATCAATCCTTGAACTATACAGTTCATGGACAGTGGTAATGTGGTAGTGTGTTTAGTCCGAGCACCTGGATTATGCAGCTGCTGCATAATGATATTCATTTCCAATAACTGCACATTTTTGTTTATCAAAAGTTCAGGGCTCGGCTAATTGCCATGGGTGAAAATAAAGAATGATTTCTGTTATGTATTCTATATTCATCATCAGATCTTACACCGGTATACTTTTGGAGCTTAGCTTCTTCATACAAGACTGTACACTTATCAAGTTACAGAAGTAGAAAGTAGACAACAACATCTTTTAGCTGATTTGATGTATCATCTTTACATGGTCGACGCAGATCCAGGAGCGAAGTCTTGCTGCATGTGCAGTTATTTCCGTTTTAGGTTTTGAAATGTCCAGAATCTAATTTCAGTTTGCGCTTGTTAGATAGAATCTATTGTAGTGTTTTGCGAGCAAATTCTCTACAACTCATGTATGCAGCAGCTCAAAAACTGTCAGTACTTATATATGTTATGGAAAGTTCCACACAACTTATGCTATTCTCGTAGAAATTCAATGGAACTGCTGGAATAAGGGTTAGTTGAGAATCAAGCGAGAGATGGTAACATCTATGATGGTTTGCGAGGGTTTGTTTTCGCTGTTGGCTCTCATCACTTTTTGCTCATCATTAGCAAATGCTGCGTATATCGTGTTGGACATATGACGATTTTCAACATATGTCTGTGAAATCATAAAAACGTTATTATGCAATAACTACATTTTTGAGCCCCAAAAACTAAATCTGAAACAAACAAGATGTTTCAAGATAACGTCAATTACAATAGTTGCATGCCTCAATGCAAATTTCTTATCACTATTTCTATTAATAGCATCCGATTGGAGATCAATTGCAATGATCAACAAGGTTAATGTTATCAATTAGAACCTTAATTATTTTTTAGTACATGTTTTACTTTTTATTATCATTAGTTCATGTTTCATATTTTATTATTTTATTTACAATTAGCTCTGGTTTCATATGTTTAGAAAGCATATAAAAGAGGCTGATTTCACTGGAAGATTTGAATAGAGAAAATGAGATCCTTCACACCAGGAAAATTCATACCAAGATTCATCTATCTACAAGTGACTTTTACTTTACAATACGATTAATATACATTATATTATTTAACTAATTATCAATTAAATTATGGAATTCGAAAACGACATTACCGTGATCTCGGGCATTCAAGAGAATCAGGAAGACTCAGTATTGCAAAAGTCCCATATGGCTTCCCCACCAGGAGAATCAGTTTCCCCATCAATTCAAGGGGATACATCTCCAAAGAAACTATCCGATTTCGATACTCAAGCTAACCGGGAATCAGTTAAGGCGCTTCCACTTTCACCTAACGTAATTACGTCACCAAGGGAATACATGAGGGCAAACACTGACCCAAACATTGAGAAGATGCAAGGCATCGTTGCTTCCATATTGAAGCAAAATGAATCAAGAGATAGAATGTTAGAGTTGTTCCTCACTAAACATGAAGCAACCAAAGATGGTGCTTCTAACAAAGATGAAATCAAGGATGCTATGTCAAACGCAAAGATTGTTTTTGGATCATTTGACAAAATCAATCCCGCTGGCTGGTTTATGAATTTGGAAACCCTGTTGGAGGATCTCAGTCTTGATGGTATTAGCACTAATGAAGTGCCATACAACTCTTTGTCAACTGAAAGTAGAATCATTCTAAGACAAATCCAAAACGAATGTTTTGATCAAAAGGATCGGGAACGATACTCAAGTTCCGAAAATGATCCTAAACACTTTTTATCTATAATCAAAGATAAATTCATTGACGACAATGAAAACAAAAGCAACTTGATCAGAAGACACATGGCGCATGATGTCTTCAAGGCTAGTTACGATGGTACAATGCCGATTGACCAATTCATTGCTGAAATTGAAACTAAAATCAATAAGTTTCGACATGCTGACATGTCTGAATTCTGTAATGAAGAATTCATTGTTCCTCTTTTGTATTCAAACTTAAGTGGAAAGTATGGTGTGTTGAAAGATGCGGATAAAACCATACACAACGGGGTGAAAATCACATACGGTCTATTGAAAGATGATATTAATCTCTTTGACAAGAATCGTCATGTGATCCACTCAAAACTGTTATCCAGACCGGTATTGGTTGATGACAAACATAAGGGCGATTCAAACAAGCCCAAACCCTCAGGTAGGAAACCTGAACTGAAGTATGATCCAAAGCAGGATCAGAAGAACACTTCAAAGACTCAGTATTGCAAAAGTCCCATAAAAACAATCCTCAGTTATGAACAAATTCTGACACAGAAATTGTTTATTCTCTTTCCAACAAAAGTATGCTGAGTTATTGTCATTTTGTCTCCATAAACGAGATCAATATTATCGCTAAGTTGCTACTTCTACGATGACAGTTGTCTCGATGTCATTTTTCCAAGAGCAATCTAAACAAAAAGGTCATTGTCTTTGGTCATTAGTCCCAATATCGCTACATCAGACAAAATATAGCAAATTGCCGCCAATGCTCCACCGAACTCTGTTCACAAACAGACTCTTGAAAAGATGCTCGCTTGCCTCACACATAATGAACTGTCTCAAACTCTTTAGCAGTTGATGCTGCTTCGCTCCACTGAAATATCACCTGATTCAATTCTTTCTTTCTTCTCGCGAAACGACGCAAATGGCATTTAGATGATACCCTCCAGTTTGGAGCCGATGCAGTACTGATAGCTTCAGAATGGAGAGACCACTCAGTAAAATAGTGCTCTACGGGAACTTCTGCTTGAAACAGCTTTTAAAATTTAGGAAACAGCTTCAAATTGCATTGATATAATTTTTCATTTCTTGCGGCATCTCTCGTCGATGCACAATACAATGTGCTTATAATTACCGTTGATGAAGGAAGATGATCTCCAGGAACTCAATAGCTGATCACGATATAAGATTCTGTTAGTCAATCAGCAAGAAAATTTCTGAATATTTTAACGCCAGTTTAAAAAGAAATCCCGGAAGATATTTTTGGGACCGCTTCATTATATTCTTTTGCAAGTACATAGTCTTTACACTTGATGGAGGTGAAACTCCCTGTTTTACTTAACTGATATGTTGACCAAATTTTTTTTGTGTAATCTTCATCTATTATACATCAGCTACTGGATTTGAAAATAGTTGCTGTCAACACCTATACAACTCATATAACAGATTCATTTGTTTCATGTTTCATGAGGCTTATACCTCATCATACTATCAGATCCAACCAAGCATCGGTAGTATTTAATGATCATGCTTGAAAAATCAAAAAACTAAAATTGCTTTCTGGTTTTATGATTTTTTAATGCTTCCCGCATCAGTTCAGCTTCTGTTGATGACTTCCTCTTCCACGCACCTTTGCTTCTAAAATTGATCATTCCACATAATGACTCCTCACTCGAAAATAGATTATGCTTATCTTGCCCAATTGATTTAGAGATTGTACTGGGTATCCAAACCTTTTTTATTCCCAGTGACCCCGATTCGGCATCAATTTGCTCATTTTTGGTCTCGACATATGGGCCATTCTCGATACCCTCCAAATTAACCTCGTTATTGTAGATCCGCTTACAAGCAGCAGATGCCTCTTCTGGCAGAATTGTTTCAGTATTCACTTTAAAATAAATTTTACTATAAGTATCTTGATTCTCAGCCTTCATGATTTCAGCGTCTGCTCTCTTGGATAACTTGATATTCCGCAACACTTTCTTCAAGCACTCTTTCTTTGGGAGCTCGCGACTGTGAATATTTACCATTTTCCAATTGAATTCCGGGTGTGTTGTTTCTTGTATCACTTCCTGTGTTGTGCTTTCTTGAGTTTGCAGGAGCAATGATTCCTCAGCTTGAAAGTTAGTCAATGCGTCTAAACTTTGATGATGTTCTTCGTCATCTAAATTGAATAACTCCAGAAGACTATCATCGTAAGAATATTGACCGTTTGACAGCACTTGCTGTTGTGACTTCCCCTGAGTCAACTGCTGACCTACATCCAGGTGATATAGAAGTGAATCCATTTGGGAAAGAACGATGTTATTTGCCTCTTCAAAATTGACTTCTAAACCATACCCGGGCTCAGAGAACTCCTCGAGTTCAGAGAATTGATTTTGTTCAGCGAGATTGTTCGACATCTCTCGCTGAATATCAAAAGTTAGATTAGTTTCAGAATGATTGAATGTGAGTAATCAAGACAGAGTAAAACAGTGATTGGTTTTGCTCGTTAGCAAAGTGTGCATTATATCTTTTGCGAATTGATCGCATTTAATGACCAATACCAGTGATGTCGAAAAAATGTCTCAATAAGATACTTGGTCTGCTAGTTTCGAGAATGCGCCCCCACCACAAAGATATTAAGCTCAAATGCTCAAATTGTCCAGAACAGAAGAAATCCTGTCTTTAAAAGAACCCCACAATGCAGTTCTTGTCGGCTGTTCAGATAAAGTTTAGCAGGTAACTACGGTATTCAAGCTGCTCCAGCATGGTACAACATGGTACTCGATCAAAAATAATTTTCGAAAGTGCAGAAGTTTTTTTTTCACCCTCTGATTCGGTCGAAATCATGAGCTTTACTATCCGAACTCTGTTTCATCTGAGTCCACCCATACCCTGATTTGATTGCTGGAAGTAAATGACGTCTTGGGAAAGGTGAAAAGACAAAATGCAAAAAAAAATGCCCTCAATCAGAATTGAACTGATGATCGCCGCATTACAAGTGCGGTGCCTTACCACTTGGCCATAAGGGCGGCCATCAAGAAAAAGTCACTTTTTTGACTATAAAAACATTAAAATAACCAAAAAGGGTAATTTGGGGCTGTTTAGTGTTTTGTTTCGTTTTAGACATTTACTCATATTGATTCGAGAAAAGTAAAGATATATTTATTGATAACCATATAAAGTCGATGGGAGTCAGCCAGTTCAATAATAATAAATGTAGTAATCTCCTATTCCTCAAAACTTTCAGAAATTTTTCAAGCTTACCTTGATCTGTCATCTCTTTACCTTGTTCAAAGACAAGGAAATATAGCTCCTTATAACCTACTATGATTTGTCACTTCTTTACTTTATTCGAAGACAAGTAGATATGTAGTTGAGGTATATTGATTTGTATTTACCTCGATGATCCATAGTTAACGGCATATTAAAAGCTTTTTTGTTGAAATTTAATCAAAACAAAAAAAGATCGAGCTCATCTCATCAATTTCCATCAAAAACATCCGAACCAGGATATTTTTGCATCGTTCCATCACTGCTCACTATCACACTTCAGTCTGTAAGCCTGAAGATTCCAATTGCAATTTCGAAAGGCTTACTATGCCTTTGGATAAAAATTCAGGCTGAAACGTGTGCCCATTGTAAACGAGAACCAACTTATCATGAATGATACTGTCGACCAATATAACCCCTCGACTAACGCAACAGATGAAGCCAGCGTGGGGACGAACCGAAGAATAGGAGATTTTGTTCAAGATTTAGAGATGACCAGCTCAAGGGAGCAGGTTTCTTTGTCTACCACAGATCTCTTGCAGAAGAAGTACTATGCAGATCTTTTAAACTTAAACGATTGGTCAGTCGATCAACTAGCTATACAGCCGGGAGAGTCGCACTTCAAGACATGGTTTTTGATTAGCTCTTACTTTCCATTGATAGTGGGGACTATAGGGCCTCTCTCAAATTTGACAAATATTGTTTCATTAATAGATAGCTGGAGAATCAACAAAGTCACAGAAGAGAAGGTAGCTGAGTATCCATGGTTGTTGAAGTTGAACGGAATTTCAGTTATGTTTGCACTTATCTCTAATGTATCGCTTTTGATGAACACTAGACGAAAACTGAGATATACGGTAAGTCAAGTGATATCAATTTCAGGCTGGTTTATTGCCGCCACCATTTTGATGGTATTAGTGATAACTGGACACCATTTGTATTTCAAAGATGGAAACTATAGGCCATCACAGGGCTTTTGGTTCGCAATAATCACAGTGGTTCTTTACTATGCATGTTTTTTGGTACTTATTATGAATGAGCTGGGATTCTTATTGCACAAATATCCGCCAATTTTCAACATAGATGATGTTCAAAAGAACTTGATGGTTTTGGTGATAATTTTGATGATCTTTTTAATTTGCGGATCTGCAATTTTTGCAGCCCTTTTGAATACACACTTTGCAGATGCTCTTTATTTTGTTGTTGTTACTATCTTGACAGTTGGATTAGGAGATTTTGTGCCGTACAATCCAGGTGGAAAAGTGCTAACACTAATTTACAGTGTTATTGGATTACTTCTATTGGCACTTATAATTTCCACAATTAGAGAGTTGGTTATATTTTCGTCGTCGTCAACATTCATGTGGAATAGAATCCAAAAAGAAAGATCCTTGAAGTTACGTCAACTTTCAATTGAACAAGTGAGACTTGCAGATCAGGAATCCTTCACATTGATGATGAGAATTCAGAAGACTGGGTTGATCCGAGAAAAAATCAAAGAGATGCTGACAATTCTAACTGTGTTCATAGCTTTTTGGCTATTAGGTGCAGTTGTGTTTTGCAAAGCGGAATCCTGGGATTACGGCACCTCGTGCTATTTTTGCTTTTTATGTTTGGTCACAATTGGCTATGGTGTTCCAAGCCCTTCGTCAGCTGCTGGAAGAGCATTTTTTGTTGTCTGGGGCCTTGGGGCAGTTCCATTGATGACAATGTTGATCTCCAACATGGCAGATGTGTTATTTACATCGTTGAAAAATACCGACAATTACTCGCTTCTAGACCCCACACTCGAGTTGATATCAAGAGGTTTGTCATTTATTGGTAACTCTTTGAATGTGGTTCACACCTATATTCGATCTCTTATTGGGCGGGGTCAATCAACTAAACTTGAAAATAATGCTGTCGAGTCAACGAAGGAATCGAAGTTTGCAACTGTTGCCCAAGAATTCCTGGGCTCAACTATCTCAGATTTACCTCCAGATGCCTCGAGGACTGCCATAGAACTCAAAAGTCTTCTTGATATGACTAACGAACTACGCAAAATGATCATCATCTCGATTGAGAATCCGGAAAAGAAATTTGCTTACGAAGACTGGACTAAACTGTTTCTGTATGCTGGAGATGACTATAAACTTCAACATGAGAACTTCTGGGTAAGTGAGGAGTCTCCTTTCAAATTTCCTTTCATGCAATGTCATTTTTTGGAGTTCAAATATCTTCTTGCGATAGAGCAGAAACTCAAAAATATTCTAGAGGAGTCCTTTGTCGGGGACACTACTGAAGAGCATTCGGGAACAATCTCCCCAGGCACATCAAAATCGGCTCTTGGTCGCAAGAGAAAATAATCCTGTACGTTTGCTTTCAAGTATTATTAGCAAGAGTCTTAGAATCTTTATATATTTATCTTTAAGTTGTATTTTTATGAAACATTAACCAGCAATCAAATTCACAATACTTTAATCCAAGTAATAATCCAAAATTTTTCCATGGGAGTTAACCAGTCTTTCACCTAATCCCAAGCTCACCCAATCATCAACAGAGTTGGCTTTGAATATTGCCAACCTGTTTCCAGAAAGGTGGTAAGCTTTTTTTAAGGCAAACTCAGAAGCAGAATCAAAATTGGTTCCAAATAACTTAGCCGTGCGCTCACATTCGTTAATGATCCATTTCAAAACATCGATTGAGCTTACTGTATCAAGCGGGGATACTACAAGCTGCTGCTTAATCTCCATATCCTTTGCATGTGAAAACCTGATTTTCAACACTAATTCGTACCTCACAGAAAAAAACTTGCCAGCAACAGTGAAACCCAGCAGATGTGAAAGGGGAACATTCGGGTTGATTTTACCCAATATTTTGACTGATTTTGTATCGAGTGTTGTGTCTGATTCTGATACTCTTGTCATCTTATTCCATGCTGTTGCCGCTGGAAATTTGAAGCCGAGTTCAAACTTGATACCTTCACCAACAATCTTTGCACCGCCAAATTCTTTTTGTGTGACATCAAGTCTGTTCACCCTATCCTGAAACCCTCCGTCATGAAACTCTACAATTTCTCTAAGCTCCAATTGCAGTCTTTTCAACTTAACCTTTTTTTTATGTAGCGTCGGAAGAGCTACTTTAATTTGTAGTTCAATATCGTCCCCTGGACCAACACTTACTCTAGGCATGGAATATTCCAGTAAAACGAGCCTGTCGGGTGAGTCTACTGCCTTGGATCCAGAGTTCATAAATTGTCGATATATAGGTAAGGTATTAAATTTCTTGATTGGGATGGGGAACTCATATATCGACTCGGCAACAGTTTTATTCCCATAGACAACAGTAAATCTGAGTATACTTTTATTTACCATTGAGTATCTGGGTATTTGCCCACTTGCAATTATGTCTGAACTAATGGGCACTACGAATGGGATGTCCAGACCGAGTATTTCCTCTGAACCACCATAAACCCCCGAGCTAAACATATCGAAGGTTCTGGACACCATGTTGGAGCCTATTCCAGAAGACGATGGAACAGAAACTTCTTGCACATTCACTAAGGACAGTGATACTCTTCGTATTAAATTAGGTAACCCATTGTTTGATCGTATCTCCAAAACACCTTCTATTCTTGGAAATGATCTTTGAACCCCTGGACAACCCTGCACTATTGAGTCATTTGAAGCCCGCAAGTTCAAATTAAAAGGATCATTTGAAGACATCTAGTAGTTGAAAGGGTTCTGTGAGGGTGACAACGCAGCTTTACCTTAATTGACCGAGTCTTTGAGCGGTGTCGTCTTTATACATTACTATCACTGGTTTCATTTGGTGTGTTTTTTTGTTTACCTTTCTATATTGGTGATATGATTTTGCACGGTATACACGAATATAATCAATTCAATTTAGATTGCATGAAGATCCCTGTTCGAGATGTATTTGAGATGCATGTGAAATGGAGCTCAAAGCTACAATGGGAGTAACCAATGCTCAAAATACCTTCAATACATAGTTTAAATTACAAAAAAAAGCAGATCACAATTTGCTATTCTCAACTTCACCATGTTCAACAGCGCTTGTATTATTATTGTCTACCTCATCATCAACTGTATTTTCCTTCGATCCACCATGATGTCTTCTTCTCCTTTTTTTCTCATTTTCACCTCCATTTTCTTGTGCATCTGATAGTGTTTGCGTTTGAGTCTGTATTTGTTTCTGCTTCTCTTCCTCTGTAGGTGTCACTTTCTTTTTTTTCACGCTCAATGGATTAGGCCCCTTAGGTCCTTTCCTCTTCTTCAGTTGAGGTTTCTCAGAAGTCACTAGTCCTTCTTCAGTTGACTTTTCTAGCATACCCGCCAATTTTGGATCATTCAAACCCAGCCTCAACTTATTCTTCTCCACTGTGTTTTGAACATTAGCACTTGCGTGGCTCAAAGGTTCCATTACCATCACTGCTCTATTCATATATACTAATGGTACCCCCGGAACTTTTCTCAAATGACGCCTGAGCTCCTCATCTTGTGTGGCAACTATATATCTGTGTTTGTTCTCCCCATTGACATCAACAACTGACTTGACACACTCAGATGACGGAATTGAGCTTGATGGTGGATGACCGCAACGACGTCTCTCGAACCTTTTTGCATGGTCTATCGCCTCTTGGTTTTTTGATGTATAAAGCTCTTGCATACAGCATTGTGTGATCATCGGTTTAACTTCCCCTTGTATGGTTCTATTTAAGCCTTTGAGAAGATCAAAAGACGTTTTGTGTGCTTGCAAAACTAAAGCTGCGTCTATTATGGTTTGATAGGGCTCTCTGAATTTGAAAGCATGATGATACACATTCATCTGCTTTCTATATGACTTGGCTCTTTTTTGTCTCATTTCAATGCGATCTCAGTTCAAGTCTACTATAATGATGTTTCTAACTATGTATCTGCTTTCTGTGAAATTTTTTTATCAAATTTTTATTTTTTTTTTTTTCAGATACGGAAAAGTGAAAGGATCAATTTAAGATGGTCGCTCAATTATGATTGTTAAAACAGTCTCATTTCTATGACAAAAAATATGTCTGCAAAATTTAGCTGCTGAAGTTTAGATCTCATTGCTCATAGATTTCTTCAAATCTTTACATTGCAATAGTTCGGACAACGTTACGCTCAGATTTCGATACAGTAGGCGAGCTTGTCGGCATCTGAATATATTCAAATGATCTTCAAAAGTAAAAACTAAGACATTTACATTTGATTTCGAGAAAACGCGATTAATTGAAACCTCAAACATTTAAATATGTGGCCTGTTAAGCGCTGGAAAATATGTTATTATTTTGTAACAAAGTTTCTAGGCATGCCTTGTTAAGAATAAGAAGTAGAAGTGAGTTTTCTTGTTTTATCATGTACGTTACGCTCAAAAGTTTTTGTTGACAAGCTCCCTCACAATTCTCCAATCATCGGACTCAGCATAATCCAAGACAACAATTCCGGAGCCTTTTCCAAATGTCTCAGCTAATTTGTCTTTTGCCAATCCTTCGGAAATTGCTTGTGGCCAACAATCGTGATTGAAAAAATTCGAAGCTGAACAGAAATT
Source organism: Nakazawaea populi (assembly GCA_030557235.1). Lineage (NCBI taxonomy): Eukaryota > Fungi > Ascomycota > Pichiomycetes > Alaninales > Pachysolenaceae > Nakazawaea > Nakazawaea populi. The sequence goes on from JAKTVN010000011.1 coordinate 28,481, forward strand.
GACAAACAACTTTGGAGTGTTGGATTCTGTACTGTTATAAGCTACAGCCCTTTTTACATGATCCTTCACGTAGATGGCCTTCTTCTCAATATCTTCAGTCAGTTGGACTTCACACCAGTCTTGCACCTGGATATCTCCTCGGTCATCATTGGTGGTGTTGTAATTCCACCAGGAGGCTTCAATACCAAACTCTCTTTTACGTTGCTCGTTTTTCACACCAAATCTTCTGAACAAGATAGCTTTTCCTCTAGCATCAGCAAGTCTTGGAATCTCACTATTTAAGTACCATTTACTTTTGTCCTTGTTGATGTACCTATCCCAAATGCAATTTCCAAATTCGTCTTTTTCATTGTCCCACGACCCTGTTCCCTCTTGTTTGAGAGAGACTAAAACAGTTTCTGATCCATGACTGTCTAAAAACTCGTAAATGTCTTGCAAGGCTTCAGTTAGTTTGACATTGCCTAGAAGTTTGACAGGAAATTTCCCGTGGATAACAATTAAATCTTTCTGATCTGGGTCATCATCACTTTTCAAAAAATTACGCGATAATCTGATATCGAAAAATCTAACGCCATGTTCTAATTGTTCTTTGATGGTAGCGTCTTGACATTGTACAGAAGGCAAAGCCGTATGATATGCAGCACTATTATGGGTACCTGGAATTGACAATCTTGATACCTTGATGTCATCACTGACACCTTTCATCCACTCTGATAATTGCATCTTGAGCTGCTTCCGTATTTTTTTCAACGCTGTCTCTAGCATTATATATATATCTGAGCGGTGCATCATGAAATTCCGGGTAATTGGCGTGGTCAGGGCCAAGACTACACTCGCAAATCAACTGCATAATAAAAAAAATATGAAGCTGACCAACTGAGGCCAAGAAGAGCTCGCAATAAAATTGCAAGAAGCTTTTCAAATTTAGTTGAACCCTGCAAAGTTCCGAGTAACTTTTTTAGAAGACGACTTAAAAGTGTAAATTCTACACAACTGCTACAAAACTTTTCAACATTTGACAATCACATATTACAAAAGTAGCCTTATAACAATCTAAAAATACATACACATTTGTAAGATCACTCAATAATCTTGCATCTCTTGGTCTTCATCATCATTTAACAACAGCAAATTTTCTCCATCATCGATTACCTGCCAAACACCCAACTCGATATATTCTTTGATACAATTATCGAAGTGAGACTGAGTGAAGCCTCTTGATAGAACTCTATCTCTCAAGTTATTGATAGACATGACTTTAAAATTCTCAGTATTCCTTTCAACGCCTTGACTGAGATCTCTGATGATCTGGTAAACTTTTGTAATTGGTGACTGATCTTCTTTAAATGCGTTTGGATCAGCATAAAGCGATGATTTAGAGACCAGTATTAATCTTAATGCTTCGTCAACATCCTCCATCAATACGGTGTTGTCGAACCTGACTCTGGCTAAGGCCTGGGACATACGTATTATTCCTAACAAAGTTCTAGGGGTTGTGTGGCTAAAGTTTTTGTTTGAATCTTCATTGAATTTGGAGTCCTTTCTCATTTTGATATAGGATTGTACCATATAATTGCTGACTTCTTCTGTCACCACTGGTCTGTATGTTCTAGCAACTGAAACGAATTGTCTGAGAGTGGTCGAACTCAATGGCTCGAAGCCCACGTCTGGCTGTTTGCTATGCATATGAACATACGCGACGTGCTGAGCCAATTTTTCATCTTGCTCCCTGGATGGACTGTCCAACATCAAAAACAAGATGTCGAATCTTGATAATAAAGCCGCGGGCAAGTTGATGTTTTCATTTGGGGATAATTTGGGATTATATCTTCCCAACAATGGATTAGCTGCAGCCAAAATTGATGTTCTTGCGTTCAATGTAGTTGTTATACCTGCCTTTGATATTGATATTGTTTGCTGCTCCATCACTTCATGGATGGCTGTTCTGTCTCCTTCCTCCATTTTGTCAAATTCATCAATACAACAGATACCATTATCGGCTAAAACTAAAGCACCACCTTCCAAAACCATCTCATCTGTGATGGGATCTCTCATTACAGCAGCTGTTAAACCTACACCCGAGGAACCTTTACCAGTGGTATAAACTGCTCTAGGAGCCAATTTAGAAATGGCCTTCAACAATTGGGATTTAGCAACACCAGGATCACCCATCATACAAACATTTATGTCACCTCTAATTCTCATTCCATCACCGATTTCCTTAGTGACACCACCAACTAGTAATAGAAGCAAGGCTTTTTTGACATCTTCATTCCCGAAAATTTCAGGAGCTATGGAGTTTGCTAGTCTAGAGTAAATGTTCCCTTCGGATCTGAGTGCTTCGATTTCAGCCATTGCATCAGTTGTGATCTCTAAATTGGCGTATTTAGTCTTATGCTGTCTTACATGTTGTGCCTCCAAGTACGTTTCAGTCAATAGGCCAGCTTTCAACGCCCTGAATCCAGTATACGGAGATGGCAAAAATATACCAGCGACATCAACGATATCACCTGGATTCATTGATCTCACCAAATCTCCATTGACGTGAATACCCAATGTTCTTGGAATGTGACCAACGGGAACTTGGTCAGCTAATTCTTGTATCTTGACCTCTTGAAAAGGACTGAACTTTGACGCCCTTGTGCTCATAAACAATTTACCTTTCGACTGGTTTTCCAAACACTGTGGAGAGTTGCATTCAGTTAAAGGTTTGAAAGTTTTTGAGGTTACTTCTTGAAAAATTTCATAACCACATTTGTCACATGTGTATGCATTTACCATGACAGATGGTTTGACGTCTGAAACTCTTGTGACAATACCTCTGACCGTAATTAATTGTCCCACGTTACTTCCTTTCACCTCTCTGACGGCTAAAGCTTTACCCTTACCGTGATATAAGTCAGTCAATGGCTTGAAGTAGATTGAATATCTTCTTATCAACTTAGCTGGAAATAAATTGTCTGTCTTTGGCACCTCATTTTCATTCTGTTGATCAAACACTGCCAGATCATTTTCCCTAGCATCTTGTTCCAATCTTACATTCCTCAACCTTCTTTGGTGCAAGATAACGTCAAGGACGTCGTCCTTATAAGAGATATCAGTAATTGGTTCCGGCATTAAATCATCAATCACATCACTAAATAATTCGACGTAGTGATAAGCGTTCTTTACAATATTGTCAACTAGTGTGGTTTTTCCTTGTGTGAATAAGCCCTCACTTAAATTTTGAGTTTCTTCATATGCTTTGATATCATCTAGCTCGATGTTCAAAGCAGTCTGTTCTCTGTTACTAATCTTTTGTAACAAAGCCATATACTTTGGACCATCTCCTATAGATTCGTCACCACCATCGTGGTCAATCCCTTGGTCAATTTCAGGGGCCTCCTCTCTTGATGATGATTTGAAATGTACTAAGAAGTCTTTGACTTGATCCTTGATTTCTTTGTAGTTCACGTTGATCTGAACAGAAGGTAAGATGTTCAATGTGCTATCCATTCTTCACTCTATATCTGCGTCCAAATGTTTTCAGTCAGGCCTTTGTTTGATGAGAAGGTAGATAAATGTAGTTCGGCTGGATCAGAAAGAAATCATGGTTTTTTCATCTCTTTTAACAAATCGTGTAAGTCGAATTTTATTTCTGAGTATAAGACACGCGTCTTTTAATTTCCTATTTGGGACTAAATTAATATTAGCCCTGCGTACACGAACTAATTGCCCTATACCGAATAATTTAGTCGCCACCTCCATGAACATTACTTTGATACAGTTCAAAAGCGACTTTGAAGCTTGTATTCCAGCAGATTCCATATGCTTCATGACCTCTGGAATTTCTACAATTCTAATCGATCATCAATATGATACTTGATACCAGTTCTTATTCACCTTTGGCTTATGACCTTACCTAATATAGTAAAGGTATTTGTGCAGTAATCAGGAGCCACTAACTGATATGGCTGATCTGAACGATCACGCCCTATTTAGCAATTAAACTAAAACTTATACCATACCCGCTCGAGGGAAATCTACTTCAAGCCCAATTGTGCTGCATTAAGGAGTATTCCTCAACTCGGCATTACGAAATAACTTGAGTTCACCTTTGCACTTTCTTGCGGAAAGCATTGTTATCCAATAGCATCAAACTATCTGGTTGTTAGTAATGAACATCTTTTAGTGATTAGCAGCGATTGATACTTACCATCCAAAAAGTCAGCAGCCACCAAGAGTTCCAAGGCCATTTCCGTTGGAATCATAAACTCAGGAATATCAATCTCATCCTTATATTTAAAACTGTAGTACAAATATTCTATTACCTTGTTCAATAAAACGGAATCCAATTCATGTAGCTTTATGGTGTTTGTTTCGCTTTCTTGAAACGATGTCTGTAGCATACCTCTCAAGGTGCCACTTATCAAACAGACCTCACGATCCACTACGAATTGGAATCCATCATATGAAATCAACTTCACATACTCCAGTTGATCCAGATCTTCATTGTCACTGCTCATCCTAGTATGAATCTTTGGTTCTCACAACGTTTACTAATTTTGTATTTTCTTTTGAATATTTTGTATCAAAAAAAGTGAAATTGAAAGTAGTCAAGAAGCTTTCAAGAACTAAGATATCTATTTACAGAAAATCATGTCATTGGTGAACCCAAATCTAGGTGAGTACACTGGTTATTCTCTCAGCTATCTGGATTCAAACTAACAAGTCTTATAGGATGGGAGAAACTACAAGATGTGTACTATAGAGTCAGAGAATGTAATCAATTAAGTTGGGATAAGGATATATCTTCAAATATGATAAGCATGTCCTCGTGTACCACAGCAATCGCCGTATATCCCCGTGAAGTTCTCACCAGTGATGGACTTATGAAGTCAATTGAAATATTTACCGGATCTGGAGTTCTAGTATATTCGATACCCTGGTTGCACTCTAATGGTGCTATTCAATCTATGGGCTGGTCAGTTGAAGAAGAGAACTTGATTGTAGTGTTAGAGCATGGCGTGATAAGACATTACTACAACTTTGAAGGCGACTTTAACGAAATCAATTTGCAACTACCAGAAGATCAAAATGTTCATGACGTACAATTTTTTGCCAAGGGGCTTGTGGTGAGGACTAGTGGTGATGAATTCATCTCTGTGACAAATTTCACAAGACCGATCATAAGAGAACTACCTTTTGATCTCCAAGGAAAAGGAACTGTGCTAGGGTGGTTAGCAGTACCGCCGAAGTTCAATCAGAGCTTGAGAGTATTCATCTCAAATCAAGATGGACTTTCTTGTTGTACGACTGAAGGAACATCTATGTTGTCGGGTCGGCACGTTTTTACAATTCTGTCTGTCTCACCGAACGGCGATTTCATTGCCATCTACAAAGACGACTTGGTAACGACACTCACCGTTGACTTTGAACATGAACTTTCATCTTTCAAATGCAACAATGTCGATCAACCTAGAGATCTTAAATGGTGCGCCAATGACGCGGTGATAATATCATTCCCGGGCCAGATAAAGGTGATAGCACCCTCGGACCAATCATTGAATTTCTACTATGAGGAAACTCCATTAATTTTTACGGAGTCAGATGGTTTGAAGTTGCTTTTTAACGACAGAATTGAATTTCTAGCAAGAGTTGGTGATTCCACTGTCTCGACATTCAAACTAGGCTCAACAGCTGCTAGCGCAATGCTACTTGACTCAATCGATCAACTTGATGCTCACTCTCCAAAAGTGGATGAAAATTTGACAATAATAAAGGGTAATCTAGTAGAGGCTATCGAAGATTGCATCAATGCAGCAGCGGAAGAGTTTGACCCTTACTGGCAAAAAAAGCTACTTCGAGCAGCCTCCTTTGGAAAATCGAATTTGGAAGCTTATAATTCCGAATACTTTATCGAGGTTTGCAACAATTTGAGAATTTTGAACAATTTGAGAAATCCACAGATTGGCATGTTTTTTAGTTATCAGGAGTACACAAGCCTTGGTTATGAAAAGACTATTGAAAGATTGTTACGCAGGCGTAAATACAAGTTGTCTTCTGAGATTTCAAAACTATGGAATCTTCCGTTGTCTTCGATTTATGTCCATTGGGCTTGCACTGAAATAAAGTTAAATAAGAGGATGAACGACGAAGAACTATTGCAGAAAATAGTGAAAAAGTTGAAGAAAGCCGGACTGATCTCTTTTGCAGAAGTTTCTCGAGCTGCCTTTGAGGAAGGACGTATTAGACTATCCACATTGCTAACGAACTACGAGCCACTACCCGAGAAGCAAATACCTTTGTTATTGGAAATGGAGCAAGATGAAACTGCTCTTTCAAAAGCTGAGTTCAGTGGTGACGCTGATATCATATTATACGTTTTGATCTACTTAAGAAATAAGCTTTCGATGGCTGATTTCTTCAAGTTGTTGAACGAAAAATTCATTTCAACTGGGATGTTTCAGGAGTTATACAAGGATGACTTGAGCTTGATTAAAAAGCTATATCACCAGCAAGACAACGATTTGATCGTCTCCGACCTAGAACTCTCAACTTTCTACCAAAAGAGAGTGAAGAAGAGGATGCAAGTTGAGCAACTGATCTCCAAAATAGCAGATGAGCGTAAGGTTTTGGTGTTGACGTTAAGAACATACGATCTACATCCTGCGCTCGTGGAGGAGGCTAAGCTCATAGAGACTCAAATAAAGCTTTTGAATGTTCGTGAAAAATTAAGCAAAGACTTCGAGATGGACTTCTACAGTAATTGTAGTTCCTTGAACGAGTTGATCGTAAAGCTCATTTCCATGAATCAATTATCAAAAGTCAATAAACTTCTAGGCAAAGACTTCAAGCTCAATGATAAAAAAATGGCTTACCTCATAGTGGATACCTATGTTTCGCAAAAAAATTTCAGCAAGTTATTCGAGGTTTCCAAGTCTTCGAAATCTCCTATAGGTTATGAATACCACTATAAAAAGTTGGTAAAAGCAGGAGAATTTAGACAAGCAAGTTTATACATTGATTTGTGTAATGTCGCATATGATAGAAGAATGAAAATGTTGCTCAAGTGCAACGACTTCAAAAGGGCTGCTGACGAGCTGTTTGGAAAAGGTGATGTCGAACAATTGAAGCAGATATATGACAGTGAAAACACGGTTGCTAAAAGAGTGGCTAGAGGTTATCTTGAAAGATTAGGGGTTCAGTTATGATCTTTGGTATCGAGCATCATGATAAGGTATGATAAATCGAGGACTGTTATATATTGAGTAGACTACATAATTAGAATGAAACCTAATCGTTTAGTGTATCAAAAGCTGTATGCTCCCAAGTAAGTCACATTCAGAATTATTTGCAAGGGCCAATCATCATGCCTAAATCCGGAATGGTGGTATGCCGTATTCCTTCAATTATTTCGTTAGCTAGGTTAATGTCTACAGCTGTTTTGCTATGTCTGTTGCATATACCTAAGGAATAGGAAACAATATAGTGATAGGACAAGTTTTATAGACCATCTCATGTCAAACCATTCTCAAACGTCATCTAGTACCGCTTACTCTGGAAGGCTCAATAGCTAATTTTTACACCGCAAGGAGAGTTCCTTATATCTTCGACGAAGAGATCACACTAAGGGCAGTTGCAGCTGTATTACCGTATCAATGCAAAATACCCAAAATTTTATCATTAGCAAGCTGTATATAAAATAAAACGGTTCTACTAGTTTGTCATACGATCAATTTTCTTCCTCTTCTCTTTGTAATATCCATTTTCATCCTTTTCATGCTTTCTCTTTTCTCTAAATCTTTCATGCTTTCTCATCTTCCTTTTAGCAGATACATCTGGTGCAGTGATTGCCAACTGTGATCTCTTTGCTTTTCTGTCCCTTCTCCTCTCATAAACATGTTGTTGTACCTTGGAGTACAGCAGTGTATAGTTTGAAACACCAAGAGCTGACTCCAACATGGTCAAAGTTTCCAATGCTAAGTTCAACAACTCCTCGTCTTGTGCATTGTTCGACTGCGAAAAATTGTAGAGTGGAAGCATCATGGTCTCTGCTACTTCCAAAATATCCTCTGGTGATAATATCTGTATCAACAACGCAGTGTACTGAATAGCACATTTTTTACCAATTAATAAATTATCGCCCAATTCGTTTCTCATAATGGCACTCACTCTTGAGATTGCCCAATGTATCGCAAGTTTGTAATCCTTCAGCTCTACGTTGTTATCGGCGTCCACGTACGGGGTCTGCTGCAGCTTCCAATACATTGTGATCTTCGCTAAGTTCTTCACAATTTGTGATCCGAGCTGTTCACTAATACCTGGTGCAGCAAGTTGACGGAGCGATCTATAAGCGATGGTTTGCACAGTATATTTGGGTAAATTCAAACTTTCCAACTTTGTCACATAGTGACCGATTAAGCGAGATGACGCCAACCTTACCCAAGGGTGTGGGTATAACAAGGAATCGATGATATTTCTCCAAAACTTCTCGAATCTCGGTTGATAAACTTTATCACCAGATGCAGATGCAATTGAACCAAATACTGTTAAAGAGGCATAAATTAACTCCCACTCAACATCATCGCCTTCATCCAGCTTTTTAGCCAACTCTAAAACTGATAAAATTTGCAGCATGGCCTCCTGGTCTAGCTGCTTGTTTTTTCCAAAGCCCAATTCATTCATAAACAATTTATAAGTTTGAAGACCGCATCTCAATAGAAGGGGGTTCTTTTGCTGTTTCATCCAAGAGTAGATATACTTCTCTATATCTTGAACCCCTGAATCTCCTAGCTTAGTCAACAATGACGTTAACAACAAACCAGACATCTCTCGACATTTGCTGGAGTCATCGGAAGTCATCACCATCGCCAAGCTCACAAAAAATGAGGCTGACAAATGGTACAACAACTCTGATCCGGCTTTGTTAATGATGAAGTGAAGAAGCCCCATAACAGATTGTCTTCCACTTTCAGTAGGGTATTGCAAGTTATCCACCAAAAATTTGAATTGCTTCTCCAACCTGCCTCTACTTTGGTCGTACTCCATTAAAAATTTGTAGTAAACATTCCTTGATATGTCTCTAATCTCTTTTGAGTGGTTGGTGATCATAATTTCTCTAACTTTATCCATGGTGTCATATACCTCAGCTATCATCACGTGAGAAGAAACAAGAGCATTCAAAAAGTTGAAAGCAAGTCCCTGTCTATTTGGCTCTTGCAAATCAGGCTGAATTCTGGTCAAAACATAACTTAGAGCTGTATCCTTCAATTTGATTTCAGGTTTATGACGTAACAACGTTGCTAAAAACCTGAGACCAGCTTGAGAAAGCTCTGAGTTAGTTGTAGGAGAGTCTTTTATGATGCTCAAAACAGTTCTTGCACAAGACTTGAAAACATTGTCAATAGCTTCTGAAAAAGGTAACCTTATAATGGAGTTGAGTACTTTGATGGAGGAAATGATAACCCCTTCGTTATCAGAGTGCAAAGCTTCCTCAAGAAATGGCACAAATCCTTCCAAGTTGGCCGTTGTAGCCAAGATCTCGTTCCTAGTAATAGCAACTCTGAGGAGCTCTAAAGAAAATTTCAGTAATGTATGGGAGTAGAGTGAATACTCGTTTTGAGTCTTCTGAGACTTCGCATCTAACTTCACCAAGAAATGATCAGAAGCCTGTGATTTACGTTTTTGGTTATCCTTGCTATTGGTATTGAACATCTCTTTCGACTGCTCATATAGCTGGAAACATAACACGAGAACATCGCGGGTTTTTGCATCTTCATTACGATTCAATCCCAAGGCGTATCTTCTCAATAGTTCATCTAACCTGTTTTGAGTCTTAAGTGCTATTCTTTCAGTTAATAACAACTTGACAGGCGTAATCAAAGTGGCGAAGTTGTTTAAAGTGACCTTTGCAGCTAGAATCTCGGCAGTATCAAAGCTCTTATTATGTTTGACTTCCTTCATCTTACTTGTGTAGCCTTCAGCATCTTTTTCTTGTCCTGCAGCACCAAAGACGTCTTCCATGATGATATCGATCAAAAGCTGAGCACTCTCATCCAAGTCTCCATGTCTGAGATCATCTGACATAACTACCAATAAGTGGTGAACACTGAAACTCAATACATGAATCTGCGATCCTCTGGTCAATGCAGACTTCAACTCTTGTAGCAAAAATTTAAAGTAATCTGGTCCCAATATTTTTGCCATTTTGCCAAGGTTCTTTCTTACAGCATCACGCAATTCTTCAGACCTACTTCGCATAACTTGGCAAACACTAGTAAGTATACCCAGAAGTTCGTTCGAGACTATTTCCGATTCCAAACATATGATTAATGATGTCAATGCTTCAGATATTGGCAAACGCTGGACTATGGTGTCGTCATCTCTGACAGACAATATTTTGGTTAGTTGTGGCAATACTTCTTTGGTTATGAATTGACCAACTTCATAACTTTTGGCTTTCTCAAAGGGTACCTCTTCATCCCTTACACAGGCGGAAAAGTTGTTCGAAACAGACACGATAAGTTGCACACTTGATCTTATGGATCTTTTTTTTGAAGATAAATACGAGATGTATCTTTTCAGTAGGGCTTTAAACTGGTTCCAGCTCATTGAGCAAGATAAGACGCCGATTGTTTCAATAGTGTCATTGGCTATATTTTGGAGTTTCTCATCATCGGTGAATGCGTAATTTTCAATCATAGGTATAATATAATGAGATATACTTCCATCTGGCAATCCGATCTGAAGTGTTCTTAGTCTTCTGATAGCTCTTTGACGACGATGCAATTGAATATGGTTCACATTGGAGAAAAAGTTTGCTTCTTCGTCACCATCGAATAAGAGCACCTTCATGTCGTCTAGATCGTGATAATACTTCGATGACTCAACAATGTGGCTCAACAAAGAGATGTATTCCGTCTGGATAGCCTCTTCTTCGGACCGAATACCCAAACGCAACAGGGGCAAAATAATGTCTTTCAATAAACGAATATATGGGCTCGCATCCTCTGCTGAGTCCTTGCACGAGAATGAATCAACAAATCTGCAGAGCATGTAAGTAGCATTGGTTCTTATTGATAACTCGTCCTTATCGTTCATGAAATACAAGGCGCAGTAAATAAGAGGTAGCCATGCAAGGCTATCCAACTTAAGGTAATCTGATTCGTTAATTAGTTTGAAGGTGGAAAGTCGTCTTTCAAAGTCAGGCTCATTCATTCTACTGCTAGCAAATGAATTCAAGTCATTGAGATATCTTCCAACAGGCTCAAACTCTGGAAAGCGCTCACCAATGTTAACGAAAACATCGCACATACTCTGTCTTATCTTCTTGTCACTGTAATGTTTGAATGACTTGGAGCAAGCCTCATATAATGGAATAATTTCTTCTCTTGAGCAATCAAAACTATCAACCAACGATGCCAAAGCTTTCAAGATATTGTTCTTATCCTTATTCTCAACTTGAGCACTCGGTTTATCGAATGCATTGATCAATGAGCTGATCAACGTCGTTTTTGTATCATAATCTTCTATGTATCCGTTCTCTGACAACGAAAGTAAAAGCGTTACAGCCTTTGAGTTGACTTCCTTATCTCCAACACGATCTAGAATCGAAGACAAGTTCTCCAAGCATGATTCAACAACAATTGAAACGGCTTGTATGAAATCCTCGTTCAATGAAGTTGTTCCGGAGAACGCTAAACAAAAATCAAAAACCACCGATAGAACTGAATCTTTGGCATTTTCGTTCGACAAAAGTGACAACAAAGCCTTCAAAGGTTTGAAATCATCGATAAATAAATACCTTTGATACTCTTCAAATGAACTCCAGGAAACAAGTAACTTTAACAAAGAGGATGGTTGCTGCAAGTTCTCCTCAGCAAATTTATCCAACCTTGGCGCAATCAAATTATTACAAATAGGATCAATATATGATGACCAAAATGTCGTATCCTTGATCACGTGAAAAATTTCATTCAAGCACCTCATACCAGTGACTCTAATTTTTCTTGCAGCCACTTCCATATTAGAGTCTGAAAAGTCTACCTTATTATCTATGACGTACTGAGCAGTAGATAACGTATAAACCAAAGGCTCGACCATGGTTGATATAACTTCGTGGAAACCAGCTCCAAGAATTCCAATAACGTCCGTCAATAAATTAACAAGACCCAGTTCACGTCTCACGAGTTTTGTGGTTATGCTAGATGGGTTTACTTCCCCTGAAGCTTGAAATCCACGATAAGGTATTCTATCGCTACCCAACTTGAGGAACTCGATTATATAACGCGAGTCCAAGCTCGGGAGTACCGAGATAACCGCAAACTTTTTTCCCTTATTCATACCGCTTGATTTGGTCGTCTGGAATCTTCCGAATAACACTCTTAAAACCAATTTCATAACATCATCTTTGTCCTCTTCCTCGATTATAACTGCGTCACCATCTGTGGTAACGAGCTTGAATAATTCATCGCGAAATAGTGTTTCGTCTAAAAGATTTTTCAAGTTATCCCTGTATTTGTTTATATGAGAGTTTTTGAAATTGAAAAGACAATTCAAAGCAGACTTCAGAACCAGGTTCTGTTTACTGGCTAACAACATCAACATGTGTGAATAGATCTGCTCTGACTGTGGAAGCTTCTTCAAGTTTTTGAATTTCTCAAACAATGAAACCAACAAATTTCTTTCAGTGAGATTCCATGTCGAAGAGTTTTCCGATACTTCCTCTTCATCGGCCATTTCCTCAGAGTCAAAATCCTCGTTGAGTAACAATGGTATGAGAGAAGAAGCATGTACTTCAGCAATCTCGGAAACCTTAGTCAACGCAGTCAATGCTTGGCTTCTCATATTTGACCTGAATGATGTGACACTCTTTTTCTCTTCTGCAAACTTGACTAACGTGAAATCAACGTGAGCGTATGAATCAATATATCTATATGCGCTAGCGGTATTATCGTTTAATCGATGGTCTTTTACAAGCCAGTCGTGATTGTCAAGCGAGTCAGAAACGTATTCTATCCCACTATCAGAGGCATAAGATAACTCGGTTTCTTCAGCCGAATAATCCTTGATGATGAGCTCATAAGCCAAATTCCAGATTTCTTCCTCAGATTTGCTGGATATCATTACCATAGCATCATATGCTGCATCCCATGAAGGTTTGAATCTCACTGTGAGCAAGCCAAACAAAAATCTGGGTACAACTTTAGCAACCAAGTTATCGATGGAACCACTTGAAAATTCGGAGCCCAAATTTCTGGTTCTTAGCTGAATGTCACGGGCTGTTTGTAATGTCAAGGGAATGGTCTCAATCAAATGACACTGTGATATTAAGGAAGGTATCTCCTGCTTTGTTGATGATAAGGCTGCCATTATAATTGATAACGAAGTTTGACGAACTTCGTGAGATGATGATGAGATGTTTGTTATAACACAGTTCAACAACGAATCGAGATGTTCAGCTAAAACTTCTGATTGAGAAGCTGATTCTATGAACTGTAGTACTCCTGTCAAGAACTCTGCTGATAATTTGTATTGTTCGAAGTTTTTAAAGACGACGTTCAATATCGCTGAAGAATCCACATCAGTTTGTCTTGACAAAGACTGCAAAATTAAACCAACAACATCTTGCTGGAACATACAACTCGGCTCACTGGATGAGAATATAAGATGGAGTATTCTACTCAAATCGGAAGCACAATTGACGTCGGCAACAGTTCTTAAAATGAGCAATCTCCAATGGATTTCTTTCAAAATCTTGCCATCGATCTTAGCGTCTATTGCATGCGAGTACAGCAAAATTGACTGCACGAGTCCATGAGGCACTACTAGCTGAAGCTTGGAATCCAAGCCCTTTGCGTTCAACTGAGACAAAAACAAGGCGATTTCTTTGGGGAACAGTTGCCAGTTAGAATTAATATATCCTTGGATATAGCTAGCGCCAAATGACATGGTTCTTTCCCTAGAAAGCTCCAACGAAATCTCCACGAAAGGCAAGAAATGTTTTCCTTCATTCAAAGTTGATAAATATTGAAACAATTGCACGTGGAACTTAGCCAACTCCTTCAATTCACAGTTACGTATCACAATGGAAGAAAGCTGTACTATTGAGTTATTTATATCGTCGCTTTCTCCAGTATTATTTTTAAAGCATTTCTCAGTTGTATTCAAAAGTGGTTGCCAGCTATTCACTTTCTTTCCACTTTGAGCGAAAGCAAGTGCTATTAAAAGTTGAATGCTTGATTTGAGAGTTTCTTTGGATTCACTTTGCAGGGAAATCTTATCTAGCACTGTCACATAAACCAATTCACTAGCCTCAATAGTTGCGTGATTTAGCAAATTCAAAATAACTTCACACACGAGTGCATTAGCGCTCGGTTTCGTCGATGCAAAGTCCATTAAAACATTCAACAAAAGTTGAGACTTGGAGTGCAAAGTTCCGCTGACATTGGTCATGGATTCAGAGTACATGATTACCAAAGGTTCGGTAAGCTCGTGGTCTTTCTCCAAAAACTTCATGGTCAGTTCGACAAACTGCGGCATATTCTGTATTTGAATTTTCTTTATTAAGAATGATAACGCCTCGGAAGCAAACCTCGCAAGATGTGCCTTACTCTTGTTATACTGGTATAATGGTATCAATAAATTGAAAGTTTTGATCATATTTCTTGATAAAATTGGGGAAAGATATTTGAAGATGAACCCCAAGCAGTTGAAAACCCATTCCAAAATATTGGAGTTGTCGAAATTCTTTACAGCTAAATCAATCAAAGTGTTGACGGTTTTCTCGAAGTATGGCTCGTAGAAGTCCTCCCCTAAGTCATGAACGAACTGCGAAAGTAAATCTAATAGAGGCTCGAATGTCAACTCTATATTATCTTCTTTGGTCAAATAAAGTATGAGATCATTATATATCTTCTCTTGATGATATATCAACTGCGGTAAGGTTTGGAATAGTTGCTGGTTATTGCTTATGAACTCAGTGAAGTTGTTTGTGATATTGATTTCCTTCCAATGCTCATATCTTTCATGAAAATTTGATATCTCAACCTCTAAATCTCTTTTAGAGCTTCTAAGGAGAAGCTTGTTGACCTTCAAGTTCTCAATTCTATCCTTGAATGAAGAATATCGATACCTCTTTGTGGTCTGGGTAGTGACCTTCTTCTTTGCCATCTTGAACAACGTAAACAAAAGAGAACTGCGAGTGATAATCAATAGGAACTATTTAAGCTCATCTCAAGTCAATTTTTTTTTTTATATAAAAAAAAATTTTCTGCGTTTGATTTTTCATTCATGCACACTACTATTTAATTTTATCAAGGGTGAATCCATGAACTACATTGTTTTCAAAATTACATCTTGTTTCGTATCAAAACAGATTTAAAAAAAAGACATTAATACACTGATGGACTCAAATGAAATGCAACTCAGAAACATCTCGACCAGCGAAATGTAAAGCGGGAAAAGAGATACTTCATACTAGACGAGGAGTCAAAATATACGAATGAAGCTGATCTTATAAAATAAAACTTCAAAGTTGACAATCACCTCTCATTGCTGATGCAAATTTTTGTTCTCAAGTTGGCTTCTGCTGTTGATCTGTACTCGAAGACCCCTCTTGTTTACTGGTGAAGTCCCCTCCAGCAGTCAGAGAATCTGACTTGGCATCAACTGGATTTTGTTGCTGTTGAGCCAAATTGGACAGGTTTTTAAAAATATTGGAATCTTGAGGCATTTGTGAGGTATCGGCATCAAATGATGATATAAAGCTGGTGGTATCGTCGTTGAAGAAACCAGCATTATTACCTAGTGAATAAGTTGGATATTTTTGAGGCGCATCTAATGTATTGTTTGACTTCTGAGAATATTCTGGAACAGATATCTGCGTAGTGCCAGATGCTGGGAATTCTCCACCAGAGAAACAGAACTTGTCTAAAAGCTCTTGATACTTCGCTGATGTAATTGGTGGTCTATCCATGGCGTTGAACTTTGGAGGTGTTGGTGAGTAGTCAGATTTCCAGGATGTCAATTGAGGGATGTTGTTAACGTGCGATGCTCCTGAAATAGGGGACAGGGGGCTTTTGGGAGACGCGATATTGAGATCTAATTTCTCCATCCCGACAAAGCTGAGATCGTCCTTGTTGTTAGGGTTAAGCTCGATAGGTGAGTATGTTGTGTTTCTCGTATTGGAAGCATCAGGTGAGTTAGGATAAAAGATATTCTGATGCGAGGAGTCCATAAACTGATCGATTTTTTCAACCAATGGCGTTTTTCTAAGCTCTGGATGATCGTCTTCTGAAAATGTCTTTTCTCTACTTTCCCTCCGTTTTTTAGCCAAAAATTTTGATGAATGTTTTCCCGCTCTCGGGTAATGAGTGTCAATCTTATGTGGATCACTTTTGATGGGAGTGATCTTATGCAATATGACATTGAAATTACGGAAACCGTTATTATCCCAATACTCTTTTCCCTGAACGTTGTATCTGACACACAAAGCGAATTTGCTAAAAGTATCAACAAATCCAACACTCGTGACCTCCTCCACGTTGTGAAAAAGAGTATCAATGGGAATCTCAAATTCGAATCGATCATAGTTATTTCTTCTGAGCTTGGCTGTTGCATTCGTCACATAGTGACAATCTATCTCGGTCACACTTTTCCAGTCATCTAAAGAGTACCTCACGACAACTCTTTTGAAAAATGAGAGATTCTGAACTGCAACTTGACCTCGAACGTTCTCCTTGTCATCGCTGATGAAAATACGTTCTACAAAAACCTCCTTATGCTCTTCAATCAACCTCTTATAGGAAACTTCAGGAAAATCTGATAAGGTTAAATTCCAATCTCCCTCGAGAAGAGTTTTTCTGTGATAACTTTCCTCACTCAAAGAGTCTGGAATGTCATCTTCGATAGCACTTTCATCGGAGTATAAGCCGTCGAATGCACCACCCATGTTGAAGTAATCCCTTGGTTTTCTTTCCCAATCTGTGGGGGAGTTCTCGCCAGATACTGCTTGTGGTGTATCTCTTTCGTCAAAATATCTGACTTGAGCTTGAGCCTCATCGTCTGAGTCACCTCCAAAATGGACTTGTTTGTATGAAGGTGTTGATGGCAATGACAGCGATCTCGAATGACTTTTCAAAGAAGAACGTACAAACTCCCCACTTTTTTTCCTAACTAAGGGTAGACTCAGATTTGAAGGGGAGTGTGACAAAGAAACATCGTCGGTATCAGTCAAGAGGGATGATGACGGCGAAATGACATCGCTTCTATCAGAATGCTGCATCTTATTTTTTCGAGTGTTCTCTTCCATAAGTTTCTGATATTCCTTGGAATCCTTTCCAAAGCTTGATCGCGCTGGCTTATGTAAAAAGGCCAAAGAAGGAGAATTCTGGTTTCCAATGAGGAGTGAGGCCCGCCTTTTCGCAACAGGTTGTGCTGGAATCTGAGCCTCTATGTGGTTGGTTGCTTCTGTTACATCACTCATGATAAATGAAGAGCAGAATTGAATTAATGTTGTTTATAATAAGGGGAATGACATAAAAGCTCCTGAATTACTGCCAAAGGAGCGTTGCGGATAAAATGACAAGGAGAAATACGAATAACCGAAAAATGGATGCCTAATTTGTTGATGGTGCTTTTATTAACTTTCCAGATGTGCTCAACCTAACCACTTGTCCCAATTCTGTTTGTAGTATTTGTTGAGGCACTGGGGGAAACGGACCACTTACTTTTCTTGTAGGGATTTCTGAGGAATGTTTCGATAATGCAAACTTCAGCCAGTCTGAGGCAAACCGGATTATAACTGATATGATGATTTTCGAACCAACAATACACTGAGCAATGGAAACTCCGAATTGATGGCTCTGATTCAAAATGGGCCCTAGTCCCTTTGTGTATGGGATGTTAATTAATTGAACAATTAATTCCCTTTCTCATTTTTAACGAAAACAAAACAAAGAAAAAAAAACTATTTGATGGAGAAAAACTCTTTATCAATCAATTAATCAGCTCGCTTCGAGAAGTCGGCATATACCAGTCCATAAGTTGAAATCAAGCTACATGTACCGATCAAGATAATCGGTCGGTGAAACGTTATGTGGTTTTAGATTGACAACTACCATTTTCTTTGGGAGCAGTCATCGATTTGCATTCTTGGGGTGTTGTTGATTACAAATAAATCTGGAGAAACCCCGGAGATTGATTTTAATGCAATTTCCAAGAAATGAAATCCCGACAAATTTTGTTACCCCCCTATATTGATGTTGCTCTCTATCCAGTCTAAATTCATAATGTAGTCAAATCACGATAATAACAAGTTGATTTCAGATAACTATCCTTAAAAGTAAGCTCACTGTTTTCGGCGGAATGTCAAAGCTCGATGATGCCATTATTGTGTAAATGCTAATCTCTTTTATTTTACTACTTTATACATTTATATGACGAAATCATCAGCTCGCAACGAAGGTTCGAGATATTCCATTTAAGATGGGCGTGGTGGATGTGGAAGCTTTGGTGAAGGCGGAGGCCGTATTTTGGGCAGAGTTGGTACCTCAGCAGCAGCATGAGACTTTGACTTGATTTCCTTGGTCAACACTTGGTCTGAGTAGTCTATCTTGGTATCTTCCTCTGTATCCTTTCTATAATTGCCCTCTTCATTGGTTTCATAGGACCTCCCACGATAATAGTCGCCACGTCTGACGTGGTTGTCATACCTTGACTGATTATAATAGGGCTGTTCGTCATATCTTTGTCTCTTGTTTGAGTAGCTCTGATAGCTTGTTTTGTTCAGCGTGTGGCCAAACCTGTTGCTATGCATACCGTAACCAGTACGTTGAGAAGAAGCGTCTGGGATATCCGGTAATGAGACTTGGGAGTGTCTGCTTGTAGGAATTCTAGCGCTAAATTCGTTTTCTCTTGGATATCTTCCACTAGATGGAAAACCGGCAGCTCTTTCGTAATTTCTGTGCCTGTTTCCGTGCATCGATTTGTCCACTGCACCGCTTATACCATTGGTCGAACTAGTATTCCTTGCTCTATCCATGATGGGCAGTGTGTATGGCACATGAGCAGGATATCTTGAGTCCATGTTAGGCATTCTTGGAAGTGACGCGCTAGGATTTGTCGTGCCATTGAATGATGAAACAGAATTACCCCATCTCTCGTCGTTTCTAGCTTTCATCTTCTTCTCCTCCTCTCTGAACTTATCAGCATCCATCTCATGGCATTCCTCGAATTTTGGTAGATCGCTAGGCTTGCAAGGTAATGGCAAGCTGGTGAAGTATGGATGACCTAATGCATCTAATGCATTGAATCTCTTGTGGGGATCGAGCTTCAATAATCCATCCAACAATGAAACACCTTGCGGTCCCATTTTATAAAATCTTTGCTCTAAGTTTCTTCTGCTGGCAGGAAAAACGAATTGGCCAGCATGGGGCAACTTATCGTAATCTTTCCAATTCCCCTGAGTAGGTGGGCCCACCAATTCAAAAATTATACGTCCTTGATCAAGATCGGACTTCCCCTGCAAAATAGGATGTTTTTCAAACATTTCGGCAAATACGCATCCCACGCCCCAGAGATCTATCGCAGTGGTATATCTTTGGTTTCCTAATAAAAGTTCAGGAGCTCTATACCATCTCGTCACCACCAATCCTGTATATCTTCTTGAACTGCTACAAGGCCCTGAGCCCTTCTTAGGTGATGAACCCTCGTAGTTCCTCGCCAAACCGAAATCAGCTATTTTTAAAATACCTCTATGATCCACTAATATGTTCGCTGCTTTGATATCTCTATGGAAGAAATGCTCCCCATGTATGTAATTAATACCCTCGAGAAGCTGTTGCATTAAACATTTGATGTGGACTGGGGCGAGCCGGACACGTGGATTGGTCAAAAGACCGGACAAGTCATAGGACATATACGGCATTACCATGTAAAACACAGGCAATTTCTTCACACCCTTTGTATCGTTATCTCTTTGGCATATGAGCTCTAAAAGTTGTAGCACATTTTTGTTTTTTAAACGTTTCATTATATTCACCTCTCTTAAAGCTGTTATTGGGAATCCTCCCTTTTGATTGTGAACTATGATGCTTTTCAAAGCCACTAACTTCTTGTTTTCAAGATTCCTAGCCTTCACCACTTCTCCAAATGTACCTTGTCCCAACTTCGATACAGATTGGTATTTCGACATGCTTGCCATACCATGAAGTTGCCGTTTTCTCAAAACCTTGGGCTTCCCTTCTCGATGATCATCCATCTTGGACGTAATCGGGTCAAATTAAGGATGAGAGCGCTGATTGCCTACCACACTTGAGTATGATCTACGGAAGTACACAACTCTTCAATACATTTATTCCACCCTTGCACACTCTTTTTGGTTTTTTCTCTTCTCTTTCGGTGTGTTTTTCTATATTTGTGGTGTTGGACACTACCTCATCAATAGACATCTGTTATGTGCCATAAACGAGTAATATTGAAAGCTTACGACCAATTCTGGATTCTAATGTTGACAGAGCCATCGCTAGAGCGGTAAATGTTCAAAAATAGTAAGCCAATTTTTAAAATAACTGACCTTCTAAGGGATGATGTACTGTTTAGGTGTTTTCAATTATATGCACCGGATATGTATCTCATCTGTTCGTAGCATATTGACCAACCTGAAGAATTGAAGATCGCGGGTAGCAAAATGGTGACATTCAAGTGAAACGGAAATAGTAAGGTGGCCTTATACAGCATACAGTTTTTCACTTTTAAGAACCATTTGATGCAGAAATGCTGCCACGTTTGCATGGTGAATGAGTAATAGTCTCTTCAATACTAAATTTGGTTTAGCTCAAGTCAAGTATATGAGCTAATCAAGAATCAAATCAAACAAGCGCCTTTCGGATAAGTGCATCAACAGATCACAGGCACGCGGAGTCTGAGAAACCCTGACCGATATCTGCACCTTGAGGCAGCCTTTGTGATCATTCACATTAAATTGTGTACTGTCACTCAAACGGCTCGACTCGCGCGCAAAGAAAAAAACGAAAGCTAAAAAATAAAAAAATATTAGAAATAATCTAAAGAATCTAAGAGCATTTATTTATACTATTCGATCTTTAAACACGAAAATAGATCAAATTAGACCGTAAGACAAATCAGCAATGGCGGTCGAAGACTATTTCTCTGCACAAGTGTTTTTTATCATTTTACGAGAGACGCTCGAGTCAGCGATCATTGTCTCCGTTTTACTAGCATTCTTGAAACAAAGCTTGATAGATCATATACCCTCAGAGTACAGCTCCATATCACAAGAGGAGGAGAGCCGGTCCAGCAATGCTGATCAGGATTCGCTAAAAACGAATAATCTTAAATTATTCAGAAAACTCAGTCTTCAGATCTGGCTGGGGAGTATAGCAGGTTTGGCTGTATGCTCGGTGATAGGAGGTTCATTCATCTTTCTGTTCTATTTCTTCGAGACTGACGTGTGGGCCAAAACTGAACACTACTGGGAAGGACTTCTTAGTATTTTTGCATCTATCATCATACCAATCATGGGGTTGGCTATGTTAAGAATCAATAAAATGCAAGAGAAATGGAGAGTGAAGTTGACTAGCTTACTTTTAACTAAACAAATCGTTGGTAAACATCCCGGTAAGAAACAATCTGCTGGAAACAGATTTATCGATTTCACAGAGAGGAATGCATTGTTTTTCCTCCCTTTCGTGACCATCTTGAGAGAAGGCTTGGAGGCTGTCGTTTTTGTTGCCGGAATTGGTGTTAATTCACCATCTTCTTCAATTCCATTGTCATTCATTTTGGGACTCATCATCGGAATATCTGTTGGAATCATTTTATACAAAACGGGAGACTCAATGTCTTTAAAAATTTTCCTTGTGATATCGACTTGTTTCTTGTACTTGATTGCTGCGGGTCTTTTCTCAAAAGGTGTTTGGCAATTGGAGTTACAGCATTATATTAATTTGTGTAATGGTCAAGATATGTCTGAAGTTGGATCTGGTCCGGGCTCCTATGATATTACGAAGTCTATTTGGCATGTTAACTGTTGTAATGGTGAGATAGATGGCGGTTGGATGTTGTTTTCCCTGATTCTTGGATGGACAAATAGTGCTACTTACGGTTCGGTTTTTGCATACATCATTTACTGGATCGTTGTCATAGCCGTTATCAGAGGATTGCAATACGAAGAAAAGCATGGCGTCTTGCCCGTTATACCAGTCTATTGGCAAAAAAGGAGAATATCAAAGAGGCTTCACTTCCAGAAACTTTCTGATAGGATTGCTGGTACTTCTCTCGGATACGACTCTTCAATTGCAGCTATAGGTAGTAATGCTCCTTTGCTTACAGAAAACTAGTTAAAAAAAATGCGTATAGATAGACAAAGGGCGGATAAATATCTTTTTTTCTTATAATACGAGATCTTTTTCAAGCGAGTTTGATGCGCGAACTGAATTCGAATAATTTGGGGTCTTTACTGATAACGCTTTTTTTCTTTTAAATAAGTGTTTGTATCTGTTATTATTTCAAGTTATCACAACCAATTCGAAGAAGGCCCTATAATGTCTGCATCTGTGAAAGAACCACCAAAGTTTGGAAAGCTGCTCAGAAAAACTTACTACTCATTTGAAGAGGGTGTCATCCCTGTCAACCATGGGTCGTTTGGAGCTGTGCCTAAACCAGTTTTGGAGGCTTATATGAGTCATATTATGGAAGACCAGAGTTTTCCAGATAGGTACTTGCGACTCAACATGTTCCCGGATATTCTGGAGGCCGCTAAGACTGTTGCTGAAGTTGTTGATGCTAATCCGAATAATGTGGTCTTTGTCACCAATGCCACCACTGGTGTCAATACTATCTTGAGATCTTTCCCATTTCAGAAAGGTGATAGAATCTTGATGCAATCCACGGTGTACGGCGCTTGTGGTAATACCGTTCGTTTTGTTCAAAACAGATTGGGAACAGAGACCGTCGTGGTCAATCTTAATTACCCTATGGAGGATGATGAAGTGGTGTCAGCTTTCGAAAAATGCTTTCAGGAATCGAAAATCAAACTAGCCCTCTTCGATACTGTAACCTCAATGCCAGGTGTCAGACTTCCTTTTGAGAGACTCATTGAGTTGTGCAGAAAATACGGTGTTTTGAGTTTGGTCGATGGCGGCCATTCTATTGGCTTAATCCCTTACAGTCTCAAAGAATTGAAGCCGGATTTTTTCACCTCTAATTTACATAAATGGTTCTCAACGCCACGTGGATGTGCATTTCTTTATGTGGACCTGAAACACCACAAAGTCGTACATAGCTTTCCTGTATCGCACAGTTATTTAGATGATGATCTGAAACTATCAGAGGAGCTTGAAAAGACCAGACTTATCGATAGATTTGTTTGGACTGGCTCAATTTCTTTTGCTTCTTTCATCAGTGCTATTGATGCTCTCAAATTCAGGAAGGAGGTATGTGGTGGTGAGGATCTGATTAGAAATCATAATCAGAATCTTGCTAAATCAGCTAGCAAGCTGGTTGCTGAAATATGGGGAACATCAGTATTGGAAAATAAAGGAAGAACCTTGATGACTTCCATGTTCAATGTCGAAGTCCCAATTGATAAAGAGTTGTTGGCTAAAATGTCTGATACCATTTTCACAGAGACGATGCGAGTCGCAATCGAAAAAATCATGTTCAAAAAGTATCACACTTTCATCCCCACTCAGCTTCACAACGGCAAAGTCTATGCCAGGTTTAGTTGTGAGGTTTACAATGAGTTATCAGACTATGAATATGCTGCGAAAGTCCTCCCATTAGTTTTGAATGAATTTATGGGGTCTGACATTTACTTGAACGAAGTAAACGAAGGTAAAGCCCCTGACTCCTGATGTGTATTTTTATGTAATCAATCGACTACGCCTGTCGAAACAAAACAATGTGGTGACAAGTCGGCAAGATTTCGTTGCTGATTCTTTATTGCATGAGTGAAAGCGGAAAAAATATGATGCAAAATGAGTTCCAGAAAGGGTGCATTGTGAATAAAAAGAATGTCAGCTGGTTATATAAATAAACTTTTTGCTGAAAGACTGCATATTGATTTTATTAATGAGTGATATATAGTTGACTATATATATAAGGGTGAGTCTTGAGAGCCAACTCTATAAAGTGTGTAAGCTAAAGATGTTACAATTGAGATCGGGTAGACAAGATCGCATTTGTTATTAAGTGCACTACCTTTCACAAAATAAGAGTATGATAATTAAATGTGATTTTTTTTTGTATTAATTGCCTTTATGGCCAAGTTGGTAAGGCACCTCACTAGTAATGAGGAGATCAACAGTTCGAATCTGTTTGAAGGCAATTTTTTTTTTTGCATTATCAAATGCTAACTTCATCTCATTTGAGAAACGGCTTCCATCACATCAGTCGTCGAAGAGAGATAATAATAAGTAGCACTAGATTACTCTTGAATTTTTTCGGGTAGCGAGAATCAAAAAGAAGCCGAAGACTTGGTCCAATTTGGAACGGTGAAATTTTTGTACGGGTTCGAGAAACGAAAGCTCGAGTTTTACAGTTTGCGTTTTTCAATGAAAGTCTGGGCGATATGCCATAGATCCAGTTCATATTCCTTTTTCCATGGTGATCATATACTTTTGAAAGAGCTATATCATAGACGTATGCAAAGCCTCAACTTGACGTGAGCAGGCGAATTTAAATACCTATAACTACCGATTTGATTTCATCTCCAACTTATGCAAATTATTGAGGGGACCCCTCAAGTCCTCGCCCATCATTGTCACTCTTTGTAACTTGTTTAGCTTTCTGATACCATACCCAAAGACTCCAACTGTGCTGACGATTGAAATGGCACAAATAATCCAAAACCAGTCGTCATCTTCCTCGACAAAGTTGTTCAAGTTCATACCATAAGCAGATGCAATGAATAACAAACAACCAAGACTCAATAGCCCCATGGAGAATCGTAAACCAAGTACCATCAATTGGTTTCTATTCAGGTCTAAAATGATGTTGATGATTTCTTCAGTGGTTTTAATGTTGGACGTCAAATTCTCGACGGTTTGCACTATCTCATCACAGTGGTTGACGTAATTCTCTAGCAACACCTCCACTTCCAGATGATCATCTTCTGCTCTTATTTCTGTTAAGTATAGTCCTGCTAACTCATCATCTTGCTCCAATAATTCATCGATCAAATCTCTCGTCAAAGTTGCCTTTTTCAAAAATTGAGATAGTTTCTTCGATTGTATCAATAAATATCGTAGTTTTTCACGATCGATGTGGTTATCCAATTCCAGTAATATACCCTTCACCACAGTACTATGTACAAGCATCTCTGAATGTAAGTTGGTGACGACAGAAATGAAGATGGCTTCAAGAGCCCTGATCTCGTATGGTAGCCCTGCTACAGCTGTGGGCGTTTTCAACTTCGATGCCAAATCCTTCAAGAAGACGGAGTAAGTGTGAGAGTCTGTCGATCCATGGTTGAATAATACCACTGTATCCTTCTTTATCACAGACTTTATATGCAAAAGATTTAGTAGAACGGAGTGCTCACGGATCAAAATTGATGGAACAATATCTGTGTAATCCTTATCGATCTTTCTTAAATCTCTGGGCAACAAGTCGTGGTTCAGCATCAACTCGTTCTTTTTTTTGTCAGAAGAGACATTTGACAAGTTTCCTTTCTCATCGAACACTATGCATCTCAAAAATGTAGATCCATTCACATTTCTTTGTCCCAAACTCTTCGCCACTAGTAATTTTTCATAGTAATCTTGTTGTAACGTATGATTACATCTGGTGTTAAAACATCTGACTTGATCCCCTTTGAATGGCCGAAGTGAGTTTCCAAGTTTCTTGGTGAAAGACTCTATCGAATGGATTGTTATTCGCTGCATCTTCGACGAGATTATACTTTCGATGTCGGCTTTATTCGACACATCTTTTTCCATCCCAAAGCAAAAAAAAAATTATTATTGTTTGAAGCTTATCACCAATTATTAGATTCAACATTGTCAAAGTCATACTCAATTCCACTACAGAATTCTTGAAGATTTAACTAGTCAAGCCAAATTGCTACAATACCTTACACGCAGTTCAATAAATTAGAATACAGTCCATTAGGCTTGAGACTAAATACTAAACTAACTGTCATGATCAGACACATCTCTCACTGGGAACTACATGCATATGACTCTATCAGCCACATTTCACTTCAATCATGTGTTGTTGGCTTCGAGAATGATGCATGATGAGAGTCTGAGCTCAACCCTCAAAAGTAATATTAATGCTGGATAAATCACATCGGTTAATGGTTAATGATTATCAAATGGTGCTACAACTCTACATCAGTTGTTGCACTTGAAAGTAACATTGAAAAAAAAAGAGACAGCTAAACAGTCGAATTTTCGATAGATACTCTAACAAGCTACCTGATACTCTTACTTTCTTGATGTTATCTCTGCGATGACATTGCTCATCACTATTCCAAGAAGTTATCAGTCCTAAAAAGGGAAATAGTAAACAACTGTAAAATAGAAAAAAAAAATCTTGTTAAAAAATAATATTGACAGGGAAGAATTGTAAGGTTGTGTCTCATCTCATCGTCACCTTGAGCTAAATTCCTCCAGCGAAGCTTTTTTAACTCCAATTGGTGACATGGTAACTACATAGGATTTGCGACAGTTCTCCAATTCGTCATTTTTGATAGCAACATTCAGATCAAAATCGTTTCTTATCTGTAATTACGTGTCACCATCCAAATTCGCTTTGCATCTATTTCATATATAAGCTGCCCTGCCTGGCTATTCTGCTTAGTATTCTTGAGATGGAGTCACAAGAAATGTCTCCGACTAGTCTTGGACTGAGAAAAGTCATTTCAGCTAATCAGTTTGATGTTCGAGAAGAGCTTGGGCATGGTGCTTATGGTAATGTTTATCGCGCTATTGAAAAATACACAAATATTGAGGTGGCAATCAAACAAATTGATTTGGAGTCAGATGAGAACATTCTTGAGTTCCAAAAGGAAATAGCTTTACTTTCAACTTGCAACAATGAATATATCACCAAATATTATGGTTGTTTCGTGCGAGGTTTCAAACTTTGGATTATCATGGAGTATCTTCCCGGTGGCTCTTTAAGTGACTTGTTGACGCTGGGACCGATACAGGAAAGTTATATCAATAAAATTTGCCTTGATATGGTCTTAGGGTTGGACTACTTACACGAAAATGGGAAGATTCATAGAGATCTCAAGCCTGCCAACATTTTGATAAGTAAAGATGGGATGGCGAAGATTGCTGATTTCGGTGTTTCGACGCAGTTATCTAATAAGTTATCGTTGAGAAACACATATATTGGAACACCCTATTATATGGCTCCTGAAGTCATTCTGCATCATCACTATAATTTCAAGGCGGACATATGGTCCTTGGGGATCACTTTACTCGAACTCGCTAATGGAAGACCACCGTTGTACCAATATCACCCGATGCAAGCAGTTTACTTGATAGAAAAAAATGAGCCTCCGACTTTGGTAGGCGAAGAGTTCAGCGATTTATTCAAAGACTTTATAAGTCTATGTCTCAAAAGAGACCCACAAGAGAGACCAACAACAAAGCAACTTTTGAAGCATAAATTTTTCACGTCTAAAAAAATGTTAAATACCCAGATCTTGAGCTTAGTGGAAAGGAAGAAGAAATGGGATGAACGTAACGGTATCGATGACAAACAACAAAAAAAATACTATGTGCCGACAGTAGATGGAAGTAGCAGTGCAAGTATTTCAAGCGAAGATACGACAGAGTTTGAGTTTGATTTTGAACCTTTGGAAAATCATTCTGAAAGTACAATAAAAGTTTCAAAGGAAAGTCATGCTTTAAAATCTGGAACATTGAATATTTACCCTACAGCTGAAGTAGACCATGAACGGCTGGCTCATGAGTTGAATGCCATGTTAAATCTGTCCTTCAACAAAATATCCTCGAGGTTGAATTTGAGCACTTCGCAGTATGATCATTTGGTTACGATCAAGACCAATTTTCTAAATGATGCAGCCATGGATAATGATAAAAGGAATAGAGACATATTCCAAATTTTCTTCAAGAATTTTTTGAAACGTCTTTACAATTCTGAACTTCATTCATTGAAGCTGCAGATACTACCTCGAGTTATCTTAGAGAATCAAATCGAGTTACAGGAGCTGAGGGCCAAAATTGCACAGCAGCTGAAGGCTGAAAAATTACAAAATGAGCTTTTCTTAGAAAGAAAGGGTAAACCAGTAGAGAGAGATCATGTCGAAGAGCTTCTTTTGAGCAGATGGGCTGAGGGTATGATTGAGAAATGGAATAATTGAGGGAATTTTTTCCTTCTCTGATAGTTGTTTTAATAATAATAATAATGAGACATTGAGATGCATCTTTTATAAATTTACATTTTACATGGATTGTTTACATCGAACAGAAGCGATTTAAATTCGATTTTGAGATTCTACGATTTCAGCAAACCTAAGACTTGCAACCATAACACAATATATTGAAATCAATATGAGAAGTAAAGATATGCTATTTATATTTAAGCGAGGTCTCCGTTCAATAAACCGTCGAGGTCAAATTCTTTTGCCCATTGCGAGACGATTGTTGTGTTTTCAACCTTTGGTGGCTCCACTGCACCGGTCATCCCACTAGGAATCTTAGCGTTATGTTCATCGTCAAGCAGCGTCTTCTTTGGTAAAGTCCATCCGACAATCTTACCATCTCTCCAATCATTCAACACAGTCTCAGCAGCGGAATGCAAGTTCGGTATACCCCCTTTTCCCAATCTACCGAATTTTCTAGCAACGTGAATCAACACTTGTTTCACAAATTCGTCCAAGTTGTGAGATGGAATAGCTGGAAGACTGTAATGAGTTTTAAAGCTCTCTGACATTTGAGTGTCCTTTGCCAATCTTACTAATAACAATTTGACTGCCAGAACGGGATCTTGTATGTCCTTTGGTGGTAACGCGTTCAACAACGCTAACTCTGCTTCTTGTTGCTTTCTGGATCTCTTACCAGCAGAAGGGAATACAATACCTGGTGAATCCAATATCTTCAACTTGTTATCAACCTTGACTTCTCTTAATGCTGTTGTCACACCTGCTTGATTTCCCACGGGACATACCATCCGGTTTCCACCATGTCTGGATATCAAAGAGTTGATGATACTCGACTTTCCGACATTCGGATAACCGATGACACCAACGATGATAGATCTCTTCAAGTTGGATTTTGCTGCGTATGATTTCAAAGATGTGAGTAATTGCTTGGATGTAACTTGTTGCGATAATGATTTATTGAAACTGGTTGAAGTGGTAGAACCACTTGAGGCTTTTAGTGGTATAGTTGGGAATGATGATTTCAAATAATCCATCCATTGTTTCAAGACATTCTCCGGAATCAAATCCACTTTGTTTAAAATCAATATCAATCTTTTGCCTTGACTTTGTAATACCGCTTCCTCAACTTTTCTCGACCTTGTATTTTCAGGATCTCTAGCATCCAATACGTACAAGATGACATCTGAAGCCTCGACAACTGCTTTAAATATCTTGTCGTAAGATTTTCTTGATTTATCCTTTGCTGATTCGGTCTCCTTGTCATCATCTGAATCCTCAATTTCGTAATCAACGACCTCTGCATCTTCATCAACCAGCATATCATCCTCAGATTCTTCGTTTTCGTATTCATTAGCTGCTGCTTGAGCGGATTGTAATAAAGCCAGCAATCTTCCACCCTCAGCTTCTTCTTGTTCCTCATCTTCGCTCTCTTCCTCCATGAGATCGTCACCCAGTTGAGCTGCAACGAGCTTTCTCTCTTGTTTTCTTCTTTCTTTAGCTTCTAACTCTAATCTCCTGCCGTCCTCAATCTCTTGAAGGATCTTTTCTTTGTAAGGAAAGCTTGATGGAATCCCCGGGTCCTTTGGCTTTCTTGACTTCCATGTAACATCCTTTTTGGCTATTTTACGTTGTTTTCTTTGATGTGCTAAGGACTTCTTCTTGATCCCCTCCCTCATACGGGTAGTGGTTCTCTTTGAAGTTGGTTCTAAAAAACCCAGGTTAGTAAAGGTAACATGACAAATTATGTGCATATGTGCGCCTACTCACTTCTCACTCTCATTGTTATAGTTGTAATCTGACAAACAAGATAGATAAAGAGATAGATCTCTCTCTCTATCTTTTTTTTTTAAAACTTTTCACGCAAAAAAAAATTTCTGCAAGTAAAAAAAAAAAATTTTTTTCTTCTACACATAAGGAGTGAAGAGAGAGATGAGGTCTTTTGAACTGATAAGTAAAGGCAGAAGATTAGATATCATCATTATACGAATTAGAAATCACTAAATACTTAGTACGCACCCTCTTACACCGTGGCAGTTGTAAATATACGTTACCATATCCTTACTCAATTGACATTTCTCAGCATTCTCTCTCAATATTGCATTATCTCATAAGGCGGGGTCGTGTGTTGTTCAAATCCTTTTTGTTATAAAATTTTAAGAAAATTTTTAGTTAAGGGAATTTTTCATCTCTGTGCTGGGAGAACAGATAGATAATTAATTATATAGATAGACACAATTCACTTAAATATTGTCTGGCTGATCTTGTCTCTAATTATTCAAAAAGAGATTCCATTCTAACACTTCATTGCAAAATTAATCGGGTTTTGTGTACAACCAGAGAGAGAGAGAGAGAGAATTGCGTTGATACAATAATCATAAAAAATGGCTTCCATATCAGAACCTTACACAGTGACAACGTTACCCAGGATCTCTTTAACAGAAGGTATAGCAGAATGTGTGGTATCAGAAGGTGATAGCAAAAGTGAGAACTCCATTGACTTGGGAATAAGTGGCTCTGTCATAGGGACGTATATCCTAAGACCAACACCGAAGCTTTCTTGGTCGTACGCCATTTCTCCATCCACCATTGTGACATCATTGGCAACGCATGGAGTTTCAGGATCAAGTCGAAAGTTTGCCTTTGGAACAAGGGAAAATAAAAAACACAAGTTGTGCTTCATCGAGAGGAAAGATTTAAACAACGCCGATGAAGTAGATATAGAACAATCATTGAACGGTACAAAGTTTTTGACACTCATCCACGATATAGTTGGTTTGAAATTTGGTAACAACGGTAGCTCTATATTCTGTTTGTTGGGGAATGGCGAAATTCATATTTACAGGTTTGAGATTGACAATACCGATTCTTTTGAACCACTTCGGACAATCGAAGGAAGTAAAAAAGCAAAAGTAGTTTACCACAAGTTCTTGAACGAAATATCAGGTTCTGAGATGACCAATGTGGAAAGCTATTTGTTGACAGTGGAATTATCAGCTTCAAATTTCTTAACAGCTAAGGTCTTTGCATTGTTGACCACTCACGAGATACTTGAAATCAGCCAAAGCACCATTAATTTCAAGTCCAAGCACTTCACCATTGATTTCGATCCTTCAGGTACTTTAGTGATATTTGATATCGACACTCAAGTTCTTTTCACTTATTCATTACCGAGCACAATACTTCAAAAGCAAGTTTCTCTCTCAGATAGAGTTAAAGACTTGTATCAAAAATCAAACAATCAAACCTCCCTCATAGCAGTTGCTCCAAGTAGAGTATTGTTAGCCATAAACGGCTCAATTCTTCTCATTGAAACCACATTTGAGGCTATTTTGGCAACTTTCATAACAGATGCGGACTTATCATATAGACTTTTGGCAACTGAAACCGTCAAAGGTACCTCAATCAAAACCAGGGAAACTCTGTTTTTAGCTTTAACGACAAATCCGAAAGACGCATTAACATCTGTTGAAAATTTCTCATTAAACGTTGGTCTTGGTACTTTGAATGACTGTTTGGGGAAAGGAATCAACAGAATACAGAAGAAATCACTCAAAGATGAAGAGTTTTTCAGAAAGGAAGTGACAGGACTCTCTTCATTGATAAATGAGAAAGACATTGAAGATGAGGAATTTTTTCTTGAGAATTCTGTATCACTCAAAAATGAGCTTTTTGAAGTTTACAGACATTTAAAGAATGCTAGAGAATCCAACGATGTTGTTAGGTGGGAGACAGTATTTTTACTATATGTGAAGGGCTTCTCGTTGAAGGATATAATGAATGTTGATTCTCCGGAGCTCAAAGAGGGAAAACAAGATTTCCAAGTTTTTGAATTGGAGAAAGATCGCGTTATCGATTCCAGATTTTATTACAAAGTTGCTTCTTTGATATTTACTAAAGACGAAGAGAAGAGAGTGGCTTTGCTCTCGAAGGATTTTGTTCCTGAGAAAACTTTGACTTATTTATTGACTCATCCTCTATTTCCAATGGAATTTTCAAATGGCTTATTGCAATCTTTGCACAGATTTCCAAGATTGGTCAGACAAGCAATTGTTACTTGCCCAAACTTGTCATGTTTCGAATTGATTCAGCAGTTAAATGTCATTGAAAACGAAGAAATATTCAAAGATTTGATTATAAGATTGAGCGAAGAGTATAGCTCTGAAAAGATCACTTCAGAGACGACAAAAATTATCAATACGAACAATAAGAAAAGAAGAAAGTCTTTGCAGGCAACCTTTGACTTGGACAAAATCATAAGTAAAATAATCAATTTGAATTTCGGGTTTGAAATTTTGAATTCCTTCATTGATTCTAATGGATTAATATTAAGCTTGCATTACTCCAAATCAGAGGAAAGTTTGGACAACTTGATAAATAAAATCGATAATAAGACCCAGTCTTTGTTAGTCAACTCGCAGTTGTTGACTTTAGTTGACCAATCATTGGCCAACTCAAATACTTTCAAAGATAAGAAAGCAAACAAGAAGAAGAAATCAAAATCTAAGAAGCAAACACAAGATGTGGAACAATTGAACAAGCCAAAACCATTGACTATATCGGAGGGTGTTGACGACACCAGGGTAAAGTTAGATTCGATGCTTAGTATCGATAAGAGCTACAACACAAACGATTTCTTATTGAGCAGCAAGAGTAATAATGTTGTGGATCAGTTGAACAAAAAAGTTCCCTCTTACTCGATTGATAAGTTGATCTTATAGTTCTAGTGAACATGGTATAAGTGTGCTCATATAAAATAATCCTTCTGCATTCATTCTTCGCCTTTACTGTAGTTGTTCATGATCAAACGTGAAAATAATAGAGCACATGATTTGATCCTCCGTGAAGTCGCTGCTACTAATATCTTTTCCCTCGAAAAGTGGCTGCTGCTGCTTAAGAAAAAAAAAATTTTATCAGTAAAAAATAAAAAAATCGCTATCACAATCACTTGACACCATCAAATTGACCGCAAAAATAATATAGACTCTGGAAACAGAGTGGAAAGGATT
Organism: Nakazawaea populi; assembly: GCA_030557235.1. Taxonomy (NCBI): domain Eukaryota; kingdom Fungi; phylum Ascomycota; class Pichiomycetes; order Alaninales; family Pachysolenaceae; genus Nakazawaea; species Nakazawaea populi. The sequence continues at coordinate 61,853 of JAKTVN010000011.1, forward strand.
GGTTGATTGTTGCAGTTTACATTTTGGCATCATCATCTTTGCTTCGCATACCATTTTTAGTGCAGGTTATCCCAGATAGAGAGAGACTATAGCATTTTCTTGAAGAGTTCTGTTTTTGTCTTTATCAGGCTGTTCTCTAAGTTCACTTTGCAATACATTTCACAATAGATGGATTTTGTGTATAACAATACCAGCGAGTCGTCTCCGTCATCTACGGGAAAATCAAGGCGGTCGGTACAAAATGCTTTATCAGGGTTTTCCAACCCTTCTTCATTTCATGGTTACGATATACCCACAGGTGGTAGAAGCCACAATATTTTTGCATCAAGTTTTAAACCAAGTTCAATGTACATGCAGTCTGAGACAGTTTCAAATACCCCGGCTGTTCATTCGGGATATGATGTGCATGAGCAGACAGCAGAGTTAGCGAACGTCGGCGTGCCGGGTCTGGAATACGATGATGATGATGATGATGAGGTTGAAGTTGTCCCAGCTGATCGTCGTCTTACTTCAGAAGGATTACGATTCACCAGAAGCCCTCCTAGATCTGGGTCACCAGATTCACAGTTATCTAAATTGCTAAATCATGATAGAGACAATGTGCGGTACTACCATGGTGATAACGGCAAATCGGTTAGCCCAACGAATAGTACAGCACCAAGTATTTCAGATGAAGAAGTCGAAACTTATAGACATGTCAGCCACGAAACACCACTTTTGACAGACCCTTTTAGGGAAGATTACTCTACAATATTGAATAACGAGTTGCGACATTCGGTTTCCATTGACTTGGAAAATGGTTTACCAGTGATACCCAGTTTGCCGACGAGAATTTTCCATTCCATTTCTAAGATTAACAAACAAGAAATCGTTCATAATGCTGTAATAAGACCGGTTTCGTACTTACCAGCTGTCTTCTTGGGTCTTTTATTGAATATATTGGATGGTTTATCTTACGGGATGATCATGTTTCCAATAAGTGAGGCCACGTTTAGTTCGTTGGGTCCCGCTGGCTTATCCATGTTTTACATGTCTTGTATAATTTCTCAATTAGTTTATTCGCTTGGTGGATCGCTGTTCAAATCTGGTATTGGTTCAGAGATGATTGAAGTCACTCCATTTTTCCACTCCATGGCCTTGAGCATACTGGCGGAGATTGGTGAGTCAAATAAACAAAGTATCATCAGCACTACAATATTCTCATATGCTATATCTTCAATGGTGACTGGTGCAGTATTCCTCTTGTTGGGCCGCTGCAAGTTGGGGTCATTGGTTGGCTTTTTCCCAAGACATATTTTAGTAGGATGTATTGGCGGTGTTGGTTACTTTTTGATTGTGACAGCGATCGAAGTTTCATCAAGATTGGAAGGTGGTATTGAGTACAACCTGACTGTTTTGAGGTATCTATTACAGGTAACGGTATTGGCTCAATGGACGATCCCATTGCTTTTGGCTGCACTTTTGGTTTACATTCAACACTTGAATCACAATGCTTTGATTGTGCCTGCATATTTCATCTTTATTTTTGTTTCATTCCAAATATTAATTTTGGTTGTCCCTTCTTGGGATCTTGATTTGGCCAGGCAGAATGGCTGGGTCTTTGTTTCTCCTCCTTCAAATGAACCGTGGTATGGGTTTTATAGTTTGTACAACTTCCAGCTTGTGGATTGGGTCGTTGTGTTGAGACAGGTTCCTACTATGCTTGCATTGACATTTTTCGGAATTTTACATGTCCCTATAAATGTCCCTGCTTTAGCAGTGACAGTGGGAATGGATGAGTATGATGTTGATAGAGAATTGGTTGCCCATGGGATATCCAATGCTTTATCTGGCTTATGTGGTTCAATTCAAAATTATTTGGTGTACACAAATAGTGTGCTTTTTATTAGAGCAGGTGCTGACTCCAGATTAAGTGGTGTCATGTTAGCAGCGGCTACACTGATGATAATGTTTGCAGGTCCCGTTGTTATTGGTTATATTCCTGTTTGTGTGGTAGGGGCGTTGATTTACCTTTTAGGATACGAGTTGTTGAAGGAGGCTCTATATGACACTCATGGAAGATTAAGCAGATTTGAATATCTCACCATTGTTATCATTGTTATCACTATGGGTTCCTGGGATTTCGTTTATGGTATTTTGGTTGGTATTCTACTCGCATGTATTTCATTTGTTGTCGACTCTGCCAGAAGACCTGTGATATCTGGCGTGTACTCAGGCAAATACGCCAGATCCACTGTCTTGAGGCACCCAAAGCAACAAGACTTCTTGAAAGATGTGGGACATCAGATTTATATTTTGAAGCTACAAGGGTCATTATTTTTTGGGTCTATTGGTAATCTTGAAAAGAAAGTCAGATCTAGATTTGATGAGGAATTTTTCGAAAAGGAACCTATCAAATATTTGGTCCTTGATATGAATAATGTCATAAGTATGGATTTTTCAGCTGCTGAATGTTTCAAACGTCTTAAAAATTTGATGGCCGAGAGAGGTTGTTTTTTGATAATCTCTTCTGTCGCAGAAGATGGGGAGATTGTCAACGCTTTAAGAGATGCTGGTTTGTGGGATGGTTCGAATGATGACAATAGAATTCAGTTGTTCAACAGTTTTAACTCTTCCTTAGAATGGTGCGAAAACAACTTTTTGAAGACATTCCGTGTTTATAACAATAAGCCAAGGCTGCCTTCTGGCACTCAAAGAAAAGAAGTTCCGATGAATTCTTCTGCACAACACTCACAACAGCATAGATCATTTTCTAAAGGCACCATGGCTTCGTTCATTGGAGGTTCATCTTTGTCAGCTTCTCCTCGTCAAGTACAAATAGTGAAGGCAGCGAAAAAAGTCACCACAGATGACAATGGAAGTCACAAGAAATTCAATAGAATGCAACCACCATTGCCCTTGTTGCTCACTATTTTTCAAGGCCTATCAGAAAAGGATGAATCCTTCTGGTCTAAATTGACACCATACATGGTGAAGGAATTCATACCTTTTGGATCCAAGTTCTATTGTAATAATACTTCAGAGAAATCTCTGTTTTTTTTCGTCGAGTCAGGACTAATCAAACTGACATATGAATATGACTTCACTAAACAATTGAATGTCAGTATTCTCCCTTTGACAGCATTCGGTGATTTATTCAAAAACTTGGACAGAATTACATGCTCCTATACCGCTTCTGTTGATTCAATAGTATGGAAAATTACGGACATGGAAAGGTTGAGAATTAAGGAACCAATTTTATACGCAGAGTTTCGAGATGTTGAGATGAAGCTAATGGACGAGAGATTTAGAGCGTTGACATCATATCTTGTTGTCTCTTCTTAAGTCAGCAGATTTTAAAAGCTTGTGACATTTGCAATAGATTTTTCTTTATAATAATAAAAAGCTCCTCTTATCATCTTCACTAGTTTCACCTGTACACGGTATGCTGGATAAAAAAAATAAAGAAATAAAAAAAAAAAAAAACACAGTAAAAGGTATGTTGAAATAAGACTCCAGGGCAACCATGGTTCAGTCTCCGTTGAAAAAGTTCTCCCATTCCAGATCACCTTCGAAAAATGACAGTAGTTTGCCGCCTTCGAGGCAACTGTCGTCTGATCTGCGAAAGAAACCAGCCTCAGCTTCGCATTCCAGAAATGCTAGTCATTCCCAAATGCTGTCCAATTCAAAACAGAATTCAAGAGTGACCTCGATGGATCTCGCCAGACAATACGAGGCAGATCGTGCGAAGATTGTGAAGTTTTGCTTTTCAAAAAGGGAGGCCGATGGGCAATTGCATGAGAGTTATATCACTCATGTAAGGATCATTGAGGATTCCCATTCGCCATCGCTGAGACCACCTCCAAATTCGAATTCGTCACACAAAAAGTCTAGAATATTAGTGATTGCGGTGAAAAAAACTGGTAGAGTAAGACTACATAAGGCAAGAGAGAACCCTGATGGTAGTTGTCAAATAGGCAGAACTTGGGATCTTGATGAGTTGACAAAATTAGAAAAAGATTCTATAGTCCCAACTGGGTTTATGTTGTTTTTGGGTAAACCATACTACTGGGAAACTACGACAGCGAAAGAAACCACTGTATTCAATACTTCTGTAATTAACACTTACATAAAGTATACAGGGAAGATTCCTGAGTTGGTCAATTGGGATTTGGATTCATTGAATATAACTGTACCTCCCGACCTTTCTAGAAATACAATCGCTGACAAAAACGAGCCTTTAACAACTCAGAATGCACCAATTGTGGCATCTTCACAAAGAGTCAATCCCTCGAGATCATCACCTGGGATGGAATCAGCTGGTAATGCTTTGGGTTCACCTCAAAGAATCACTTCATCTGATTCTCTGGAATTCCCCGGTCAGCAGTTGAATATACCGAAATCTAGACAAGAAATTCCAACAGGCCCTGAACTAGTTCCCAGCCAACTGCCTCTTGAATTTGAGTTGCCTCAGCCGAGACAAGGCAGCCAACCGTCCTCAAAGCGGATTCCAAGCCGCAAACAGCAAGTACAGCAATATACAGATCAATCTTATGAATTCGCTGTACCGAGCTCAAGGACTGGTAGTCTGGATACTGGGATCGCACAGCAGTATGGACAACAACAGCAAAACTTTGAGTTCTCTTTGCCCAATGCAAGGCAGAATAGTCTGGGATCTGGCAGGCCTGGGCAAAACCAACAGAGACCAACATTTGCAGCTCCTTCTTCAAGACAGAACAGTCTGACGTCGACTCAATCTCTGCAACGTCAACCGCAATTCTCCAAGCCAATTGCTCCGTTGAATCAATCGCCATATGATGGATCAACCATTGCACAAAAGACGCATCGTGAACCCAAACGGGCTTTGCATATTGTCCCTCCAAACTCATCCAACTTTTCCTCGCAGAAAAGTGCAGTACTTGGTGATTCATCTAATATGTTGCCCGACAGCAGGATTGGCAGACAGCAGTACCAGCAGACACCTTCCCCAATCACTCCGGGATCCTTCACAAATGGGAGTCATAGTAATTCAATTGGAGACAGCAGTATAACTCCAGTTTCAACCAAAATGGGGCATGGCCTCGATAGCAATATCAATGGATCGGAGAGGGATTTATCACGTCCCTTGAGATATCCAGAAGCTCGCCGTAATTCTCCAATTTTTAATGGATCCAGAAGTTCTCCTAGCAATGCTTCGACACCACAAAGTAGAGAAATTCAGAGCCCTACAATCAATGAGAATATCGTTAATGGTAAAGATGAGAGGAATGTAATTGAGATAGATGATGAGGAAGATGACAATGACAATGATAGCTATGACGTTGCGGGCTACTATGGGGGACTGGAAGAAGATGATAATGATGACTCTGATATCCAAGTGCTAGAGACATTAGAAGTTCCCCGGAGAAGAGACTTAGAAGAAGTAGACACCTTAGAAGTGCCAGAGAGAAAAGATATTTTTGAAGAGAGAATACAGAGCAGAGATTCAAGAAAAAGAGCTCCATCCCTAAGTACTCCAACTGCAATTGACCCTAGAGTGGCTATGTATCTGTCCGAACAACAACCATCTATCAGCAAATCAAGCGAAGTGACAGAATATGTCGATGATCTTTTTAACAAGATGAATTGGTCATCTTCAGATGATGTTTCCACATTGGAGAAAAAATTGTTGAGGATGTTGGTTGTTGCAAGCAACGACAGTTGTCAACTGTTGATCAATGTTGGTGATGATCAAGCAGAGTTGAAGAAATCAATTGATGCTTCTTTGTCAGAGTGCAAAAAGTTAGATCCTTTGATGGCCTTTTTCAACGTCGAATTGCTGTCATTCAAAGATGAAGTAAACCAAATCAACAATAAAGCTGACGCCATTGGTTTGATTAACAGAAAGGTGTTGTATAGAGAAATTGCTTCGATGAGGTAGATAGATGGACTATCAGTTCCTTATAAAGAAAACGCGTATATGATTTTTTTTTTGTTTAGTGTGTTTAAAAAAAAAGTTGTAATCCGCATCACGGTAAGCGAAGCTTCTCATAACGTTTGCTGGAGGAAGGCATGGATGAAAGCTTTGGAGATGAATCTTTTAATGACGAATTCGTTGAAGAGGAGCTAATAGCCAAGGTGGATAATCGACTAGCAATCAACCGACATGTCACCACCATAGAGTCAAATCTACCTCGACAAACCAATTTAGACGGAGATTTTGTTAGGGAAATTGATAGTTCAGGTAATGAAATTGAATATCGTCAAGTAGAGCATATCGTCACATTTAAACCTACACATCATGAGTTCAACTACGAAAATTTAGAAACCTATGTATATCCGACAAATCTCGAAGTTCGAGACTATCAGTTTGATATAGTTGCCAAATCATTGTTCAAAAATGTGCTATGTGCGATGCCAACGGGATTGGGAAAGACATTTATCGCATCAGCAGTGATGTTAAATTTCTACCGGTGGACAAAGACGGCCAAAATAGTGTTCATGGCACCGACGAGGCCATTGGTTGCACAGCAGATAAAAGCTTGCTACGAAATCACTGGAATACCGAGTCATGATACAGCAATATTACTTGACAAGACCAAGAGAAACAGAGCAGAGATATGGGAATCTAAAAGGGTATTTTTTACAACGCCTCAAGTAGTTGAGAATGATTTAAAAAGCGGGTTTGTAAGTCCCAAGGATATTGTTTGTTTAGTCATCGATGAGGCTCATAGAGCAAAAGGTAACTATGCGTATAACAATGTGGTGAAGTTCATGAAAAGATTTACTTCATCCTTTAGGATATTGGCACTTACCGCCACTCCAGCCTCTGACATAATAGGTGTTCAAGAGTTGATTGATAATCTATCTATTACGAAAGTTGAGTTGAGAACGGAAGATAGTTTGGATACTGCCAAATACATGAAAAGAAAAGATGTTGAGAAAATCACATGTCTGCCTAATGAGTACATGACACCCTTGATTGACTTATTAGCAGAAGCCGTTGAGCCAACACTTCAGAAATGCATTCAGTTCAAGATCTACGAAACATCCGATCCATATAAGGTGAATGCATTCCTGGCCATGGAAGCTAGTCAAAAGATTGTGAGAAATCCAACCATTTCGGAAGGTCTCAAGTGGATGTACTACTTTCTCTTACAGATATTAGTGGTGGCAGGTCAAGGGTTTAGAAGAATCAATGTCTATGGAATCAAAACATTCTATTCCTATTTCAACGAGAAGTATTTGGAGTTCACTGCAAAATGGGAGACCAAGAAGTCTAAAAATCAATACGCAGCTGACTTTTATTACCACCCCAGTATCAAAAAGTTGCTCAAGATTTGCGAGGAAGAAATTGAGAAGGACGGAAAGCTCAGCCGGTGCGGTCAAGGCACGTCCGGAGTGTTTAGTCATACTAAATTTGAGAGAATGATGGAGGAGCTTTCTGAATTTTTTGCAACTAGCGATAACCTTGACTCTAGGGTGATCATATTCACCGAGTTTAGAGAATCTGCTTTAGAAATTGTTAAGGTCATTGACACATATAGTACCAACAATAAACTGAAGCTAATTAAGGAATTCAAACCTCATATTTTCATTGGTCAAGCAAGGGAAAAGGACAAATTCGATGATGTTGAATTCCGTAAGAAGCTGGCTCCCAAAAAAAAAGGAAGAAAGAAGGCTAAAGAAATCGAAGAGGAGAATGAGCGCAAAGAAATCGAAAAAGAAAATACTAAGCAGCAGAAGGAAGAATTGCTGAAGCAGAGAGCTGGCTCGAGGATTGGTAGCTCTGAAATCGCTCAAGAACAGGGTATGAAGCAACAACAACAGAAAGACTTGATACATAAATTCAAAAAAGGTGAGTATAATATCATTGTTGCTACCTCAATTGGTGAAGAGGGATTAGATATCGGTGAAGTTGATCTTATTATCTGCTTTGATTCTACTGGTAGTCCAATCAAAAATGTACAGCGTATGGGAAGAACTGGAAGGAAAAGAGATGGAAAGGTTGTTTTTTTATTTTCCTCGAACGAGGAATCTAAATATGAAAAGGCTATGGGTGGGTATATCAATGTACAGCAGCAGATTCAAGGCGGGCAAAATCTTAAATACGAAGCGTCTGACAGAATATTGCCCAAAGATTGCAATCCAATTGTGGAGAAGAAGCTAATTGAGATTCCTAAGGAAAATGACGAATTACTTCAAGTTGCCGATGAGGACAGCGATGCGTTTTTGAAATTAGCAACGCAGCTGACAATTGGAAACAAAAAGGGCAAGAGTAAACAGTCTAAGAGTAAGAATAATAGTGATGATCCCAAGCAAAGGAAGCTCGAGAAAAGGTTTTTCATGCCCGATAACGTTGAGACTGGATTCCAAAGCGCGTCGACTTTGGTGAGTAAAACCATCACCAGTTCTAAACCAAAGCCATTCTCTTTTCTTGATGAGGATGTTGAGACGAGAGAAGACTTCTCAAGTTTCTCTGAGCAGGCGGATAAGTCTGTTGAGGCTGCTGAAATCTCATATGTTAGTGTTTCCGATATCAAGAGATCAAAATCTAAGAACAATGGTGAGACGAGCACGCAGTCTATCGTAATTGATAACGATGAGGAAGATGAGCTCAATGCCTTGATCGTTGAAAAGCCTGAAGTAACAACCCCACTCAATGTTCTTGATTTTTTGAATAGTCCTTTGCCACAGTCTCCCGCGAGTAGCCAAGGTAATGATGTTGAAAATAACATTTGTTCAAATAGAGATGATCTCAACGACTTCATTGTGGAGGAAGGTATCAAGTTTGAGACACCATTCAGACGCAATTCAATGATACCAGTCGACACAGAGAACTCGATAACCTCCAATCAGAGAAAGCGAACACTAGGCACTACAAGTCATGGGAGTGTGAACGTCATTGAGTGCCTCAAGAGACAAGCCAAAGAAAGGCCCTATCAACCAATTATAGTGAACAAAATCGATCAACCAATCATAGTGGATGATGAAAGTCAAGCAAGTGAGATGGTATACCCATTGCCGAAAAAACTGAGGTCAACAGGTGGACAATATGTGGAGTCTCGTGGGGACACCATTGTTGATCCGTCGCTATTTTCAGCTTTGGATGGATTCTTAACCGCTGCGGAGTTGGATGAATTTTACTCGCGTTGTCAAACATGTGCCGTGCAAATAGATGATAAGTTTTTTGAGCCCAACGCAGAGAATGAGGTCAGTGGAGGTGTAGGCCACAGCAGCAAGATGCTAAGATTTTTAGATTTTATGTCCGGCAATAAATGACTTATATTTATGATATTTATAAATTGACCAAGTTGTTAAAGAGATCAAAAATGAACTAATTTTTCTTACTATGATAAGTGCTACATAACCATACATTTAAGGGTATAAATAGAATGCCGCTCCCAGTAAATTTTTTTTGATTTTTACTTCTTTTTTTCTTTTCTTCACCGTCCTTATGCTCGGGCATTACGTGTATCAGTGAGGATTCGTCCGAGATCATGTTTTTGCTGGTTGAAAACTTTAACCATTGACTGCTCTTTGTGGATTAGCAGCATTGTCTGTTTTGATCTGCAAGGGAATTTTTGAAAACTTACAATTATTTATACACCTTTATATGATCAATCAATGGCTGATGATGATATTTGCTGGTATTTTCTGTGATACCTCAATTGCTTCATGAGTCACCGTAGATTTGGATTCTTGGAGTTACACTCTACTATCAGCTGACACTCCATGTGTGCTTTGACTTCGACTTTTTTGCTCCAATATAATATCTCTTTTTCGCTTGTGTAGTTGTAGAATTGTTATTGGCTACTTATGACTTCAGTACCTCTAGTTCGTCTAACAAACAGCCCTTGTGTTGTTAAAGAGAAAATTTATTTTTGATGAGAAATTTTTGAGAGAATCCATCAGCCCTTTGTCAAAGCATTCGCATAACCTGTACAAGCAATAAGCCCTTGACGCAATGTTCAAAAAGTGAGTCTCTACCCAAAAGTAAAACAGCTGCAATCAAGAGTACTAACATACTCTTTTCAAAGATTTTCCAAAGAAGATGTCCATTCTCGCTCTAATATCAAGTCATCTATTCAAAGAGGTTTGAAAGCTAAATTTGTTGACAAGTTTCCAGAATTGCAACCTGTCATCGATAACATAATACCGAAGAAATCACAGGCAATCTTGTTCAAATGTGAGGACAAGATACAATTGTATGAGATCGATGGAGAGGTCAGATTATTTCAACACTTCGATGACGTTTTACCTGCATTAAGAATTGTACATCAGTATCCATCATGTTTCCCATCTGTACAAGTTGACCGTGGAGCCATCAAGTTTGTCATGAGTGGAGCAAACATAATGTGTCCCGGATTAACTTCTAAGGGTGCAAAGTTACCTGAGGAAAATTTAGAAGCGGGTTCTTTTGTTGTTGTTTATGCAGAAGGTAAGGAGAACGCTATGGCTATTGGTAAATTGCTTATGAGTACTGATGATATCAAAACGATAAACAAGAATGTTGGTGTTGAGTTGATCCATTACCTTGGTGATGGTTTGTGGAACTTTAGTCCAGAGTGAAGCTGCGCTTTGCTTTCCTTTGCTTTCTGCAGTCACATCACTCTTTAAAAATTAATAAACTAATGCACTTATGAATTTGAAATAGAATCACTGAGATCCTGCTGTATAAACTCTACGTGAATGGTATCCCCATTTGAAATTCCAGTGGTTTGGATCATTGTCAAATTGTCGTTCAAATATTCCCTCCAATCGCGATTGATCTCGTAATAGATCCGGAAATCTAATGCAGACTTATTTTCAATTGTTTTACTTATCATACCTTTTAAAGTACCAACATCATAATAGCTAAAGGTGTCTTTTTGAAACAATCTACCATCCTGTAGGTGAATATTAAGTCTTATAATGTTAGCTGATAACCGTCCCGATATAGTAGCCTCCTGCCGTGTGGTGATACCTCGAATATCGTAACCGTGTGATCGAAGCAAATCCCTGCATCTCTCAGTCTTTAAAAAGCTCTCGTATTTCTCCAGGTGCTTCCGCATCTTTGATATCAAGTAAAGTTCATAATTCTCTCTTTCACTCGGAGATATTGCAGTTCGGTTCAATATAGAGAGATGAGGGTTCATCCTAGCAATTATTTCAACAGTATTTTGATCAAGCCCATTCTCCTCTCTGTCGGCATCATCGATCTTGTCGGTCTCATCAAGTGTGCCCATAATTGGATTCTCATTGATTCGTAATCTTTTGAGGTTTGGAAAGCATTTGTTCAATTGATCCACTTCGTCCCATGTACTGATAGCATTTTCACGAACATCTAGTTCTGTGAGAATTGCCAATTCAAAGCCTGTATCTGTGATGGTGACATAATTATTATTGATCACAAGCTTTTCCAATGATTCAATATCCGAAATTTGTTTGAACGGAATTGACTTGTAATCATTGAAAGAGAGATTCAACGATTTTAAGTTCTTAAGATCCAGCAATAAACTCAAGTTCGTCCCGTTATTATAATTGTTCCCAGAGAGAGTCAACTCTTCGATATTGGGAAAGTGTCGACTTAAGAAACTCAAGTCACCAACAAATGTCTCGGAAAGTGAAATTGCTTTCACATTCAGCAATATCGCAGATGACCTTGATATCTCAAAGTTCACAAATCTGTTTCCGCTGAGCGCTAACCTCTCAACCTTTGTGCCATGAACTATATCAATCACATCGCTCATTGAGACCAACAAATTGAAACTCAAGTCAAGAACTCGCAAATTGGGCACAACTGTGTGTATCACAATATTATCCGCGTTGTTGAACTCATTCAAATTGTTGCTTATATTAGAAGCATCTAAAGAAATTATCTCCAAATTTTGAAAATTGGACTGTAGTTGATCCAACCTTTCAAAACCATAGCTTTCCACTACTTTCGAGCCGAGTTTTATTTCCTCAATGTTGACGTCCCTTTCCTTAATCAAAGTGGCTACTGTATCCGAATTGTTGAAAAGGTCATCATAGCTCTTGTAATTCTCAATTCCATTACCATATTTATCACATAAAGCCCTGATGAAGCTCACACCACTGGAGCCTTCCAATTTTTTAGAGCTCGCCTTCAAGAAGGAACCCGAGCGAAGCCCATTTGTTGTAGTAAAGTACCTGATACCATCCAAAGAGCCATCGTTCTTGCCTCTCTGTGAGTTATCCCACTCCAACCCCAAGGCTAGTTCATTGGGCCAGCTTGGAATCTTTCCTATATATTTCACTGTGCAATAATCATTCAAGATATTGAGTCTATCATTAATTTTGTACAGGATACCCATATCAGCATATCAGCATTTTATCCTACAGCTTTAGCGTTGTGTTTTTTTTTTTTGTAACTAGAAATATAAAGATATACAGTATGTAGTATCTCAAAACTTGATGAACGATATACGAAAGATCCAGCATTTGAGTCAGCAAGAGCTCGAGAATAATGTATCAGAGTCAGCATCCTGGCATTCACAATACTCTGACACCTCCTATATATTCATCGGAGGACTTCCCTTAGAGTTGAAAGAAGAAGACATCATCACTATATTTTCACAGTATGGTGTGCCGATAGCCATTAAATTGGCGAGAGATAGAGAAACCGGAGAATCGAAAGGTTTTTGTTTTCTAAGATATGAAGATCAAAGGTCAACTGTACTACTGGTTGATAATTTCAATGGTATAAAGCTTGTGGGGAGAACGATAAAGGTTGACCATTGTTACTACAAGCCATTTACAAGTGAAGACCCTGAAGAAATGGAGAAAGAGAGACAGTACGAGCAGAGAATGGAGAGACTTCTTTTCAAAAGCAAAAAAGATGACATCTCACTGGATTTTGCCTCAATTGAAAATCAAAATTCTAAAGTGATGACTACTACTGGTGACGTTGACGATGACGAACTAGCAGACCCAATGGCAAATTTTATCGCATCAAAAACGCGAACGGGGGCTATATCAGAGAAACGGGAAAACAGAACCCAAGACAATAAGTCTATCTCTGTCAAAGACAAATCACAACATCGCCACAATCACCATCATTCCCACCAGCGCAGACAGAGGGAGTCAGCTGATCGCAAAAGAAGTAAATCACCAAGGAAAGAAACCGCTATTTATAAGTCTGAGAGAAGGTGATAGCATTTATCAGAATGAGCATTTGTGATAACCACCCGAATCAGAATCAATTCGTCACGCTGAATGATGACTGCTGTAGCGCGCGAAATGACAGAGATTGGATGCTGTCGAAAGACAATTTCTGAACAAGGAAATGTTCACCAATATATTTTATCTAGCATCAGCCACTCAACTAGCATTGATTTTCATACGATGTCTACTGAACAATCAAAACCGTACGCGTTAAAGTAATTGTATTTTATCGTAACATCCTGACGCACACGACTTCTCAAATAGAGAAAAATAAGTGCATACTCTTCACTTTTGACGCCCAACTGAAATCAGAGACGATAAAGAGGATCATTTCTCGTTTTATCTACATTATTTACCCTCATATAGCTTAATCAAATATAGTAACACTTGGGAGATATCATCGTTGATAACTTTTAATTCTAATCTACACTCATCATAGTTGATGTTTTTAACATATTATTTTACATATTCCCTCCAAGAACAAAACTGATAATTTGCTAAGCAGCCTCTTTTTCAATAAAACTTACCTGTAATGCTGAGTTGCATTGTAAAAGCTGAAAATGCAAGTGTGAGGGGCTGTTACTCTGGTTCATCTTGTTTACTAGCTTGTGTATAAATTAGTCTTAAAATTGGACTTTGATTTCATCATTTTTTTATATTTTAAATCTCAAAATATTTCAAGTGATATAATGAGTTATATTATCTATTTGAATCAACAGTATCTTCATCAGTAAAATTTTGATTCGCAATTCACTGTTTGTGGGAGGTGAAAATAAACTCGATCAACAGATCGATGGAGCAATAATTCTTCGTGAACGTATTTAAATGAGTTGCATTTGATGACTTAAATTATTACGAAAAACACTCGATAATTCACTCGAAGCTTCTTCTAAGATTGCCATAGAACCAAGAATTCCACTCGCACTTTTGAACTATGCCCCACAGTAGGTATGTACCCCGATTCTCGTGGTAAAAATGTAGTCTTCAAAAAATATAGAAAAAGCGCCTAATCGGGTAAAATTAGGCTAGCAGTGTCGAAGATCCTCGTATTTGAGGGGTCCACCACAAAAAAAAAGGGAAGCGTTCCATATCGATAAGGTAGATGATACAATAGAAATGGTGATATGTTGCACTGGAACAACAATTTGATGTTACTGATGAAAAGAGTTGAGTTGATCAATCGATATAGAAGGGGAGAGTCAAAGGCTTGAAATTAGATATTTTTGAAGTATCTATTTCACAAATGGAGTATTTTTTCCACTCAAGACATTGCAATAGAAGATCGAAAAGCTTGGCTTAAAAATATGGACAATAACACAGTTATCAGGAGTGTCATGCGCTCTACCATAATCGCAACTTTCATCACCCCAATTTTACTGGTTCCTAGACCAGATATTTCCATATATAAGCTGCTAAATTTCAAAACATATGATTAGAGGAGTTTATACATCTCATATTGTTACGGATTGAAATGTCGAGTTTACTATCCATTCAATCAAATCCAGAAGCTTTATCTGATGACGGCAGAGTTTGTGATGCCAAGTCTGTCAATCATCATGATTTAATCGAAGATTACTTAGTCGACCACGACAAGTTTTGGTGGCACATTCCGCACTTGAGAAAGTTGAACCTGCTACTTTTTCTTATGACCTTGCCATCGACTAACAACGGTTACGATCAGTCGATGTTGAATGCTTTGCAATCATTGGAGTTTTGGCACAATTACATGGAAGATTCAGTGAGGAGACCCTTGAAAGGTGCTATTTTGGGAGTACTATCTAGTGGCGTGGTGATGGGAGGAACACTTACAGTATTGTTTCTTTCAATTATTGTTGATAGGTTGGGCAGGAGATGGTCAATTTTTCTTGGCCAAATCATATTGGTGATTGGTGCTGTTCTCCAAGGTTCGGCCAATGGCTATGGGATGTTTTTTGCTGCTAGGCTCATTATTGGGATTGGCGGGTCTTTTGGACCAGTTGCAGCTCCATCTTTAATTTCCGAATTGGCATATCCTTCGCATCGTGCGACAACGACGACTTGTTACAATGCCTGTTGGTATTTTGGGCTGATAATTTCAAGTTGGGTGACCTACGGAACAAGAGATATCAATAGCCAGTATAGCTGGAGAATACCAAGCTATCTTCAAGCATTATTTCCTGCTATTCAAATTTGCACTATTGTTTTTCTCCCAGAAAGTCCTAGATTTTTAGTTAAAAAAGGAAGGTATGATCAAGCAAGAGCTATTCTTCTCAAGTTTCATGCTGGTGGTGACGAAGAAAAAGGTGGTCTGTTAGTTGACTTTGAAATGTCAGAGATAGCCCGCTCATTGGAAATGGATGCATTATCTTCACAGACAACCTACATGGATTTTTTCAGGACTCGAGCTAACAGAAAACGATTGTTCTACTGTTTCATGGTACCATTCATGATGCAGATGTCTGGTAACAACTTGGTCTCATTTTACTTGAACTTGGTTTTAAACTCACTTGGTATAACCGAGAAAAAGAAGCAATTACAAATAAACGGTTGTTTGACAATTTATAACTGGGTTATTTCCTGTACAGTTGCCTTCTGCGCTTTCTACTTCAGACGCCGAGTCATGTTCTTAACATCTCTGTCGATTATGATGGTGTGCTACGTGATTTGGACCATTTTATCTGCGATAAATCAACAGCGGAACTTTGAGGAAAAGGCTTTAGGTCAAGGTGTTTTAGCAATGATTTTCCTTTTCTATTTTGGTTACAACATTGGTTTGAATGGTCTACCTTACCTTTACATCACTGAGATTTTGACATACAACTTGAGAGCTAAAGGCTTGAACCTCATGCACGTTGCGGGACAGATCTTCACAATCTATAATGGCTTTGTCAATCCGATTGCTATGGAAGCCATAGAGTGGAAATACTACATTGTTTACTGTTGTATTATAGGATGTGAGTTACTCGTAGTTTACTTCACGTTCGTTGAAACAGCTGGTTATTCCTTGGAGGAAGTCTGTATTGCATTTGGCGAAGATCCCGATGAAATAGCAGCTGGAACCTATGCTGTGTCCCAAGCTGAGAATGACACAACTGAACTCAAGAACAAGATTTATATGCAACATGTTGAGTCTGTTTAATTATATACCGGGACAACTAAAACTCAGATTTTTTCACCAACCTGAAGCATGAAGGAACTCGAAGATAAATATAAATCTCAACTTGATCCATGTATTTAATAGCGAGATCTTTGCTCAAACTAATTGCCAGACAATAATTATTCTCATGTCCACTAAAGCTTTCACATTTGGTCTTGTCCACAGTAGACGCTTACATCCTCGTCTACGGGAACAATACATGGCGCTCATACCCACCTATAATTGTAACTCAGTGCAGATCGCCTCAAAAACACATTTCTCACGACATTGTTATTTTGAAGATGGTTGCGTTAAGCCAAAATTGCTGGTTTTTTCTACTCGAGGGTTTAATTAGCGTCAATCGACTTCGCAAAAATGAAAAATCCGGATCTCCCCTTTCCCTAGGGCACTACAAGGTGTTTGTAATAAATATATTGAGAAGTATAGTATCAATTTGTCTTTTTTCCCGACAAGCAAGGGTTCATAGAGAATAATTTTCGGCTGGTGTGATCGCGAATCTGCTTCACTTGATATCGTATTCTTGTGAGCAGAAAAAAAAATTTCTATGTTTTTTTCCAATCGAGCTGCTGCAGAAGATTCAACTTTTCAAATTAAAAAATTTATTTTGGTTGGGGTACAAAAAAAGGTAAAAAGCTACATCAGAAAATTGTAAATCTACGCGAAGTTTTCCCCAGAATCGAAAAAAAGGCCGAATGATATCTCAGACACTTACGAGCTTCGAGTAAAGTGTTACATCATAGCTGTTTCTGTCTTCCCACTATTTCTCCTACCGCCGAAACTAAATCAAAAGTGACCTTCGATTTAACCCGAATACTACGGGGAAAGATCTCTAAGCCATCATCATGTTGCTAGAGTAGTGGGGCGAGTATCTAAGCATAAAATTTGCCCTTTTATAAGAAAATTTTAATTTGGAAAAAGCTTAATGTTTTATAATGTGGGGACACCAGACGTGGCGCAACTTAAGCCGGTCTCCGTCAAGAAGTATACCACAATATTCAATGGAGAAACCTGATTTAACTGCTGATAGATGGACTCCTTACCCGAAAAGTACTTCAGTCGATAACTATTTGGTATGATGAGAAATGCCTATCTTAGAAATTTCTTTTAAGTGTGACTGACTGCCGCATTCGTGTTCAGGGTACGGTGGGAAAAACTGGCTTAGCAAGCTTTCGGGCAAGAAAATTTTGGAATTATGCATAAGATATTTTTCTTGGAAGGTAGATGCTGGGGCTGACATTAGGATTGGCGTCTCCTGAGAGAAGCATTATCTCATGATAAAAATAGATCGGAGGCTCGAATTGCGTAACACCCTTACCAAAGGAGTTTCTATATATGCAACCCAATCACCCAAGATTAAGTTTAAAATTCATCTCCAGGGTTGCTAGCTACCAAAGCAAAGAAGAATCAATCCAATAACAAAATCTATCTCATATAATGTCAAGAGTATCGATTCTGTCAAATCACTCTTCAGATGATGGAGAAAATGCTGATATCAAATCGACCGAGGAACATCATGAGTTGATAGAAGACTACTTGATCGATTACGGCAAACCATGGTGGCGTGTATCGCACTTGGTCACTCTCAACTTGTTAATTTTTGTCATGACATTGCCTTCAACTAACAATGGTTATGACCAGTCTATGTTGAATGGGCTACAATCCTTGGACATTTGGCACAATTATATGCAAGATTCTGTCGGCAGACCACTTAAAGGTGCCATATTGGGTGTTCTTTCTAGCGGTGTTACCATAGGTGCAGTATTTTCAGTTGTATTTGTTTCTGCTATTGTTGACAGATTGGGGAGAAAATGGTCTATACTTGTTGGTCTGATCATTTTAATTATTGGCTCAATGATCCAAGGCTCAGCGAATGGGTATCCTCTGTTTTTCTGTGGAAGATTCATCATTGGTCTTGGAAGTTCCATTGGACCTGTGGCTGCTCCATCTTTGATTTCTGAAATGTCTTATCCTACCCACCGTTCTATAGCCACTACCTGTTACAATACTTGTTGGTACTTTGGTCTGATAATTGCCAGTTGGGTCACATATGGTGCAAGGAATATCAAGAGCGATTATTGTTGGAGGATCCCAAGTTATGTACAAGCAGCTTGTCCGTTGGTTCAAGTGGCTACGATTTACTTTCTTCCAGAGAGTCCAAGATTTCTCATCAAAAAAGGTCGCACAGAAGAAGCTAGAGCTCTTCTTTTGAAATACCACGCAGGTGGAGATGAAACAAGAGGAGGACTGTTGGTAGATTTTGAAGTATCCCAAATTGCTCTATCTTTGGATTTAGACGCCCTGTCATCTCAAACAACTTACAAAGACTTTCTCAAAACCCCGGCTAATAGAAGAAGATTGTTTTACTGTTGCTTTTTACAGTGGTTGATGCAGATGTCAGGTAGTGGTTTGGTATCATTTTACTTGAACATAGTTTTAACCTCCATTGGTATCACTTCTTCAAGTAGAAAGCTTGAGATCAATGGCTGTTTGACCATATACAACTGGGTCACCTCTTTCATCGCCGCATTTGCCACTTACTACGTCAAGCGTAGACCAATGTTTTTGACATCAGTACTGACAATGTTGACATGTTATGTTATATGGACAATTCTCTCTGCCATCAATCAGCAAACCGATTTCAAAAATAAGAGTTTGGGCCAAGGAGTCTTGGCTATGATCTTCTTATATTATCTTGGATACAACATTGGAATGAATGGGCTTCCTTATCTTTATGTCACCGAGGTTTTGACATACAGTCTTAGAGCAAAGGGCTTGAACATCATGCATGTTGCCGGGCAGTTTCTCACGTTGTACAACGCTTTCGTCAACCCGGTAGCCATGGATGCCATCCAATGGAAGTATTACATTGTTTACTGTTGCATCAACGCAGTTGAGCTCGTGATCGTATACTTCACATTTATTGAGACAGCAGGTTACTCATTGGAAGAAGTCTGCATTGCCTTTGGCGAGGATCCTAGTGAGTTTGACTTGCTGCTGAAACCACACATCTCTCAAAATTACGACGACGATGTCAAATCTAATCCTGCTGTCAAAGATAGGGTGAATCATGTCGAGGCAGTCTGAGTATTTTATCTCCGGAGTCTTGACAGTAGATCGCCTAGAAATAAAAACATTCCATTTGATGGTATAGTTATATGTAATCTCGAAATCCGCTTTTTATAAATTATTAAGTACTCGTATTTTGTCACTTTGAATCGGTAGCACATGATTACTCAATTAACAAAAAAAAAAATTCTGAAAAAATAGTAAAGAATGACAACAACATCAAATCAAAAATATTTGAACTCTAGAAAATAGGAGCAGCATGGACCAGCAGTTCGTGGAATATGGTGTTGTTATAGATTCCGGATCTTCTGGATCTAGGTTACAAATATATCAATGGGAGGATCTGCATGAGTTGCAGCACCACTCTAAAGATCAATCTATTTTGAATTCTGTCCCTAAGTTGATTCAACAGGAAGAATGGAGTTTCAAAATCACTCCTGGAATATCTACATTCGAAGACAAGCCAGAGAAAGTATGGGAAGAGCATTTCAAGCATCTTGTAGAATTTCTGGAAGAGATAATACCCAAGGACAAACAAGCTGAAACACCCTTCTTCGTTCTCGCGACAGCTGGTATGAGGTTGGTACCAGAAGACAAACGGTTCAAGATATTGAATAATATATGCTCTGCTGTTAATTCAAACTCATTGTTCTCGATCAAAGACTGTCAGGATCATGTTCAAGTCATCGATGGCGAAACGGAGGGCTTGTTTGGCTGGGTTGCCTTGAATTATTTAATGGGTCAATTTGATAGTGATAACCAGTCCCATGAAACTTACGGATTCATGGATATGGGAGGGGCCTCTACACAAATAGCGTTTGTCCCCTCTGATTCGCAAGAAATAGAAAGACACAAAGATGATTTGTACACGATAACATTGAGAAATGTGAATGGGCAAAATCAAAATTGGGATGTATTCGTGAGTACTTGGTTAGGCTTTGGAGCTAATGAGGCACGTAGAAGACATTTCAAGAACGCACTTTTATCTTTGCCTGAGACACTAGTCTCAAAAGAAGATATAGAGCTGAACTTGATCGATCCATGTTCTCCAAAAGGCGCTCTCATAGATTTTACTTATAAAGGCGAACAATATAAAATACAAGGACTGGGAAATTATGAATATTGTTTGAAGGAGATCTATCCCTTGTTGTTGAAACATTTACCGTGCAAGGATGAGCCTTGCTTGTTCAATGGAGTGCATGCCCCTCTGATTGACTTTGAGAAGGACAAATTTGTTGGAGTATCAGAATACTGGTATACAGCCAATGATGTCTTTGATATGGGAGGTGAGTACAATTTCTTAAAATTCAATGAGAAGGTGAAGGAATTTTGCAATGAAGACTGGGACTCTGTATTGAAAAATTTCAATGAAGGAAAGTATGGGAAAAACATGAAGTTGAACTACTTGAAAGACTCATGCTTTAAAGCAAGCTGGGTGGTCAATGTTTTACATGAGGGTTTTGGTCTTCCAAGAATAGGATTGGAGACCGACTACCTAGACGAAGAACAGGTGAAGTCTATCAACGAAGATAAAGGACATGTTGCCTTTCAATCAGCGAATCTTATTGAGGGTAATGAATTATCTTGGACCTTGGGCAAAATGTTGCTATATCTAAGTTCTACAGTGGAGTCTGAGGATCATGATATTAAGGTTGGCATCAAGCCCAGCGAAAACAGTGTTCTGTTTCAAGGTAAAGAATTTGTACCCGGCAATAAATATGAGGCACTGAGTGTATACTCGATGAGAGATGGCAACTTTTATCCTATAGACCAATCTATTGGTGAAAGCTCTTCCAGCATCTTCGGGACGTTTTCCTTTTTTCTATTTGGGGTCATTCTTCTTGCTTCAGTGTATCACTATGCCCACATGGGGAAATATATCAACGTCAAGACATGCAATCTGGTTTTGAACTCACAAGTATGCCAGAAGATCAAGTTGCATGTCAAAGCATTTTACTACAGCAGACTAGCTTCACAGGAAACAATTGATATCAGAGAAAACAATTTGGCTTTGAGTGGTTTGGAAGAGGGTTTGAGAGACGATGATAATTTACATTTGAAGAAGGGAGACGGAAATTTAAGGACAAGATCATCGGTGATGAATTTTTCAAACATGCATTCTTCTACAAGTAATTTAAGGCCGCAATTACCAGTAAGTGGTAGTACATCTAGTATTGGGAGTTTGCTTGACTTCCAAAATAACTTTCGTTCATTGAACTACAAGAAGAGCAGCGAATCTTTGGCAACTAACTCAAGAAATAACTCAGTGCTAGATTTTAACAAGTTGAGGTCTTCGATCACCAATGCAGGAATCAGTAGTGATCCAAGAAGATCCTCATCTGCAAAACTACTGAGTGATTAGTCAGCTCAACGAAGTAACGAGCCTATTTTTTATATAGATTCAAGAAAAACTAGATCTTAAATTTGTATTACAAGATGAATTGTTCAGTCCTTGAGATTATTTCATTTTTGATTAAAATTCAAGGAGTTCATGCTCACGAGAAGTATTTACAAGACGGCTTGATGATGCTTTAATAATGATCTCTGCTCTCTTCGCTCAAACATAAACTTCTCCTTCTTTGTAGTTTAAATATTTGCCAAAATCATCTATCAAATCATCGGCTGATAAATCCTTTCCTATAAGCACGAGCTTGCAAACATCCATAGAATGTTTTAGTTGAGCATTCGTGATGATATCATATGTTTGCCTTACACCTTGAATCACTCTGACATCAGTCTCATCACCAATGATTAAAAGTCCCTTGGTTCTATGTATTTCGACAGCCTTTCCTTTGATCTCTGATTCCCAGAGAAGGCCTTGAAGAAATGCTTCGAATAGAGCCAATTCTGTCTCATTTTTTAAAATTGGAAATTTTAAACATATAGTTGATATTCTTGGATCGTGAAATCCAGATTTTGTAGTGACGAAGTCTTCCACCCCCTTTGATTCGTATGCATGCAAATCTAAAATCTTGTCCAATTCGATTTGTCCATAGGATGTCTCATATATTGGGGCAATGGCATTGATCGATTTGATCCTATCGATTATTTTTTGTTTATCATTTTTAATTCTATCAATTTTGTTGAGTAATATCACATCTGCCAAAGCAATTTGCAAGTGTGCTGTTGTTACGTCCCTGTCTTCTCTATCTTTAATTCTTGCCTCTATCTCATCTGGGATGTGATTATTCAGCTTATGCCAGTGGCCTCCAACGTCATCTAAACAGGTCATAATGTGTTCAGCATCCAAAACAGTTACAACACCATCAATATAAACGTTGGATGACAACCCGTCGTCCAACCAGAACATGCTGGCTATTGGTGCTGGATCTGCAACTCCTGTAGTTTCCAACAAAATATAGTCAAACGTTGAGTTCTTTTTGGAGACCAACCTCTCAATGGCTGCAACACCGTTATCCTTCACTGTACAACATAGACAACCGTTCCCAAGATCCAACCATTCTTCATATGATTTACTACCATCTTTGATTGCAACAGACTTCTCAATATCTGACGAGTCTCCAAACTCATTGAGTATTATAGCAAGTTTCTTTTCACCTTTCTTAGAGATTTGATCAAGTAATGTTGATTTCCCGGATCCAAGGTATCCAGTGATAATGGTAACGGGGACTTTTTCTTTCCGATCCACTACTTTACTGAGTGGGTCCTTCTCAAAGCTGGCATCATACTTTGTGTCTATCTTGACACCTTGCAGTTCGCTTTCTACAAGCAAGGGTATATCATCCATTATGACTTAAGTGTTATTAAATGTCTAGATGTTTTTTTGTCAAAAAAAAAAAACACTACTCTCTTAAGTGAGAGATGCCCAAGATGAAACTTCTCAGGGCCCTTGACCTGGCCTTCATAAGCTTGATAGTATTCCACTGTTGTCTGTCCCCCTTTACGAAAGTGGAGGAAAGCTTCAATCTTCAAGCTGTTCACGATATATTGTCATATGGCCCTCTGAATCTTTCACAATATGATCATCAAACATTTCCAGGTGCGGTCAAACGTACATTTGTTGGGGCTACAATTTTAGCAGCAATTGTCAAGCCATTCACATTGCTCGTCACCAGCACAAGTACAATGATGGCTTATCAGTATGCCTTGCGGGTTGTCTTGGGTCTCATCAATGGGTATCTGATTATCAGACTCAGAAGAATACTTCACAAAATGTCCAGAAATACAAACTTGAGCTTCTACTATGCTCTACTCCAATACTCGCAATTTCATATAGTGTACTATTCGTCAAGGACATTACCAAACTTTTTACTGCTTCCGTTGCTGAATTATGCATTAGGATCTATTCTACAGGGAAACTACATGAGAGGATTATCTTGGTTATCTCTCACAGCAGTGATTTTTCGAGCAGAGATTGGAGTTTTTGCTCTCTCGTTAGCTTTCGTCGCTGTGTTTACTTTTCAAGTGCCAATTCTGCGGGTTCCTTTGCCATTGATTCTCGGCGGGTTGACTGGATTGTTAATCACTTTGACCATCGATTCATACTTCTGGGGCGAATTTCCATGTGTCCCCGAAATATCATCACTGCTATTTAACGTGTACGAAGGAAATGCCAAACTATGGGGAGTGGAACCGTTTGACGCATATTTTACGAGATACTTCTTGACTATCTTTTGTCCCCCAACCATTTTGCTTTTGGTGTTACCTGGTTTATTTTTTAAATCGAATCACTTTAGAGGAAACCCAATCAGAACTATAGGTCTAGGTTCTCTTTTATTTGTATTTTTGATGTCCTTTCAACCACATAAAGAATGGAGATTCATCATATATGCGGTTCCAGGTCTTACATTATTGGCAGCCAATGGTGCAACAGGGTTGAGTAAGTCAAGATGTTCGTCATTTGTTAAGCTGGCTATCATCTGTTCAAGCATCATGTCGCTTTTGGCATCTCTCATCATGTTGTACATATCACATTTGAACTATCCTGGAGGTGTTGCCATCACATCATTGAACAGAAGTCTTTTGCTGTTAGATGAGGATATAACAGGTGGTAATCCTCGTGATTCGAGTGTCATTATCCATATAGATGTACCTGCTTGCATGACTGGAGTTTCTTTGTTCAGTCAAATTAGACCAGATCACTTGAGACATTTTAGTGTCATATACGATAAAGAAGAGGATAAGTCAACTTTGCAGAATGAACAAACATGGAAAAAATTTGACTATGTCATAACAGATGTTGATACAGCTCAATTGCATGAACAAAGTGACATTCTTAGATTGCCATCTTTCGAGAATTTTGGTTGGAGAAAAATTGCTTCTATCAAAGGGTTTACTGGAGTCAACATGATGCCCCTTATCAGCATGTTGCGAAATTATCACATTGCCATAAAATACCTAAATTTTGCTTTGAGTGGAAATTTTGAGCCAATAACGAATATTCTAGACGACATTGTGACCCAGAAAGAGAAGATATTCATATATACTAGAAATGATCTCTAAACAATTCTTATCTGTGTATATCAACCTATTTTTGTAATTTGAAATATTAGTTTTAATTTCGAACTTTCATGCCCAGCAATCATATTGAAATCACTCATTTCTTCTTGAAGTCATCGATATACTTTTTTTTAACAGTTGCAAGCTGCTTTTCCTCGCTTTGAAAAAGTACAGCATCCCCAAGCCAAGCACAGAAAACACTACAAGCCAGAAGTAGCCACTGTTAGTTCTTTGGGCGTCCAAACCATCAAAATAATCTGCATTTTCAGTGGGACTGATTGGAAGTTTTTCAACATCCACCGATTTGATGACTACATCTTGATTTGGTTTACCTGCCTCATTGCCTTCCACTTTCTCCAAATATTGCAAAAATTCGAGACCATCTGTCAATTGACCAAACACGACATGATGACCATCTAACCATGATGTCACAACCGAAGTTATGAAAAATTGGGATCCTTGAGTGTTAGGCCCAGCGTTTGCCATTGATAATCTTCCCGGTCTGTCATGCTTGACGATGAAATTTTCATCATTGAAACTTGATCCATATATGGAGTAACCACCAGCGCCATTCTTGTGCTCAATATCACCACCTTGAATCATAAAATTGTCAATAATACGGTGAAAGGTGGTGTTAGCATAGCCATAACCATTTTCCCCAGTGGACAACTGTACAAAGTTTTCCACCGTCTTCGGAACAAGCGTGCCGAACAATCCTAAGGTTAACTGACCCGTCTTATCAGCACCATGTTGGATATGAAGTGTAACCTTGTGAGAGAAAGGGGGATCTTGTTCTAGTAATTCTTCTGTGGGTGCACAGAATACACACAGGAAGATTACCCAACAGCTGAGTAGCAACTTGGTTATCATGGTAATTCTTTTTAAACGATTGGTTGTTGTTCAAGAGGTTTATGTAGTATGAGAAGATTACGTAGATGGCTCTTTTTTTTTCTTTGATTTAATTTGATTTTCCAGGAATTGGTCTTCACTAGTCAAGTCCAAGTGCTACAAGTGACAACACGTGGACCAACTTACTACTGTTTGGGTCACCTTACCAATTTGAGATAGACAGTTCGACCACAGAATCATGACTGTTCGATATAATAGAGTTAGTCAAAAAGAAGAAGGTCAAATGAATAACCTTCGATGTCGTGGATCGAGTTTTTTGGATGAGACGCAATTTTTTTTTTTTTAGTGAAAAATACAATCAGTTTACAAGAGGAAGTGAAGAGTTTGCTACAAGATCTTTATGTTTTGGAATTTGAGCAGGAGAATGTCGACCTTCAAGTTACAAAGTTCCTTTAAAGTGGATTACTCTCCAGCCATCATCAAAAAATGGAGGTCTGAAAGAACTGGATTACAGTTGTGTTTGATCGATCAACTGTCCCCAATCGTTAGTGGTTATTTTGCCGTAGCCACAGAAATTGAAGATGATTCGGGATGTCCGCATACGCTAGAGCACTTGATCTTCATGGGCTCCAAAAAATATCCTTTCAAAGGATTGCTAGACACTTTGGGCAATTTGGCCTTTTCCAATACCAATGCTTGGACTGACCAAGATCAGACAGTTTATACATTGAGCACCGCGGGTTGGGAGGGTTTCAAGATGCTTTTGCCAGTTTATCTCGATCATTTATTAAACCCAACATTGACTGATGAAGCATGCTATACTGAAGTCTACCACGTCGACCCTGAGGCTAAAGAAAAAGGTGTCGTCTTCAGTGAAATGATGGCAAATGTTAATGATGCTTGGTTTATCTCAACATTGGAGGCACACAGACAGTTATATGGCTCCAAGTCCGGATACTCTAGTGAGACTGGTGGGTTGCTCGAGAGCTTGAGGACGTTGACTAATGAAAGAATCAGAAAATATCACGCTGATAATTACAGGCCCGATAATTTGAGCATAATTATCACTGGCTCAGTCGATGAACTGGAACTTTTGAACCTCATGCAGGATTTCGATAATGAAATACCGCTGCTACCACTGACACCTAACAGAAGGCCTTTTGTTGACTCGGTACATGTTCAGCCGCCATCAGAGGGTGTCATTACAAATGTTGAATTTCCTGACAAAGATGAAAGTTCCGGTCAAGTCACCTTGTCTTGGATTGGTCCTGACGCAGACAATACCATTGATAATGTCGCCATCGACATATTGGGAACGTACTTAACAAACTCTGCTATCTCGTTATTACAAAAAAATATGATCGAAATCGAAGATCCCTTAGCAGTAGAAGTATACTATTACACTGATGATTACTTAAAGACTGGTATCAATTTACTGTTTTCTAGTGTACCATCAAATAGGCTCAGAGAATGCCGTGATCTGGCTTTGTCATTAATGCTGTCACACGCTGATGGTATTGATCTCAAGAGAATTAGAGAAGTGTTGGAAACTAGCAAATCGAAGTACGTATTCCAAACAGAGAAGTCGCCATCAAATCTCGCTACAATTGCCATCGAGCACTTCTTATATGGCAAAGTGGATGGAACCGATTTGGAAGCATGGGCGAAGGACTTGAAAGAGTATGACATGTTGGCCGAATGGACAGGAGAGCAGTGGGGAGAGCTTTTGAACAAATACTTTGTGGAAAACAGAAGTGCTTCAATATTGGCACAGCCTTCGTCCACGTTGTACAGCAAAAACAAGAAGCAAAACGCTGCACTTTTGGAACAAAGAAGAAAGGAAAACAATTTAGATGAATTGAAGAAGAAATTGAAGCACGCGATGGATTTGAATGACAGGCCAATACCAGACGACTTGCTCACCAAATTTGGTCAACCTGATCCATCGAAGGTGAACTTTATTAAATCTACCTTTGTTGGTGCAGGAAGAAACCAAAGCGATGTCAACAGATCCACAGAGGTCGGTAAGCACGTTGCTGGTGATAGTCCACAGAATTTCCCGTTGTATTTACATTTTGAAGACTTTGAGAGTCAATTTGTATCTTTGAAGATCCTTCTATCATCCTTCGAAGTTGATGTTGATTTGCTCCCGTACTTGGTTATATTTGAAGATATTTTCTCAATGCCAGTGATCTTGGAAGATGGAACCGAAATTCCCTTCGAGACTGTGATCTCTCAAGTCAAGAAGGACACCTTATCGGCATCATTGTCCAGTTCGTTTAACGGCAGTTTTGAGGAATTGATAACTGTAAGTATGAGAGTATCACGTGAAAACTACTCAAAAGCAATTGAGTGGTTCGCCAAAATTATGTATCACACCAAGTTTGATAAGAGTAGAGTGAGAATTTCAGTGGAGAAAATGGTAAACGGTCTTCCGGAGATCAAAAGAAGAGGACCAGATATGTTACTTTCTATTAGCAATAGGAAAATTGTCACTGAGAGGTCCTTGAAGAAATCAAGGGATCCATTGTTCACCGAAGATCTCTTCAAAGATATGTTGTCAAAAATCGATAGTGGTAAATTCGAAGAAATAGAATCCAAATTGGAGAAAATAAGATCTCAATTAGTTCAAATGGACAACATGAGGGTTTTTATTTGTGGTGACATCACCAAGATTAAAAATCCTGTTTCTGCATGGGCTGAATTTACAAAAGAATTTGAAAATAAATCATTTTCGTCATCGCAATTGACGCCGATACCTCGTACTGCTGATACCCTTACTGAAACTGGTGCTCATCTCTCTGGAGAAGCTTACTTGCTTGCTGCTCCAGCTTCAGATCCAACCTTTTTGAAATCTTCGACAAAGATCCCTACAGATTACTTACACGAGGATGTACCGAAAATTAGCTTGGCTTCACTGTATCTACAAGCTGTTGAGGGACCATTTTGGAGAGGTATAAGAGGTACTGGATTGGCTTACGGTGCTAATGTTGGTCGAGATGTTGAGTGTGGTGAGTTGAGTTTCGACATATACAGAGGTGCTGATGGTGAAGAGTGTTTGAAAGTCGCCGAAAAAATTATCACTGACTACGCGGAAGGTGTCAGAAAATTTGAAAAAACTTTGATTGAAGGTGCAGTCAGTTCATTGGTAAACAGGATTGCTGAAAGTGAGTCCAACCATTTCGATGCTGCTATTGATAAGTTCTTGGACAATGTCTTGATGCAAAGAGGTCCTGACTATAATATCAAGTCATTAGCCCTGTTAAGAGATGTGACAGAGGAGGACTTGGTTTATGCAATCAAAAAATACTATGTGCCTTTGTTTGAAAGTCAGAAATCCTGTGTTTTCGCATGTGTCCATCCTTCCAAAGTTGATAGCCTCGAAAAAATGTTGCAAGAAAGGGGATATAACGTGACTGTGGAAAGATTGGCTGTGGGAGTTGATGATGATGACAGCGGCAGTGACGACGAAAACAGTGATGAGGACGAAACTGATGAAGATAGTGATGAGGATTCTTACAGCGAGGAGGACTCCACTGCCAGTGACAAGGATAGTTAGGGATTATAGGCTTAACGGTAGAGGAGCTCATTCATGAAGACTATTCCATTAAGAATTGAGCAATTTCTGCAAATTTAATGAGGGATCCGTCCAAATTTCATGAACGAGATAGAGCTGACCTCCATTCGAAAACCTACATATTACGTACTGTAGAGTGAGCGATATCATTAAGATCTCTTTATAGCACTCTCAACCTGAATTGCTAGATTGCAATTTATACTGTACTATCTCTAATGTCATTTTCCCGAATTCATTGATTAGGGATTGTGCAAAATGAGCTGGAGGTAATCTTTGTAGTAAGGTTGATAGATTTCGATCAATCTGCTTGGTTCATGGAGCTTCACAATGGTGCTGAACTGTAATTTGAAGCAGATTGTGGCCAATATGTGGAAGATGTCCTGTCTCCGTCCAAAGTACAGCCAACACATAATCACTACTAAGACTTGTAATTTTTGAGAACCTCTTGATGGGCTTCAATAAGAAACAATTACACAGCCAACTTGTGAAGGGTAACGACAATGAGATATTCACAAACCGTTTTGTGAGGGTGAAAACTGGGTACACCAGAGAACTCGGGACAATCTATCAGTTTTCCGGATTCAGTATTCAAGTGCCTTAACCTGCATCTTATAAAGGAACTGGTGAAATAGGACTTCTTTGTGGTCTCTAATTCACAGCGAATTATGGTCTTCAACTAGCACATTGATAATCAGCGTCTTAAAATCATAGGCTGCTAGCATAGAAAGCAAAAATCTCTTAAAAAAAACCACATAGAATTGACTGTTAAGAACTCTTCAACAGTAGGACATGAGTGAATCACATGCTTCTAATCCGAGTTACATTTTTTTGTGTAACAAAATGAAAACGATCAATATTTAAAAAACTCATTTCCGATTCACAAACTTGATCATATTCTTTCTTGTTTTATTCCTCAATAACTATCAGCTTTAAAAGTAAGTGAAGCACATTACCGAGCCTCGAACCAGGGCGGTCACGCTCCATTGCATCCTGTTGATCAGATTTACTAATACCATCCCCTTCATCCTTTACAGAGAGTTCTCAGAGTTCAATGCTATATAGACTATATATGATGTTGTTGTTGAGTTGCAAAGTCAATGTAAATAAGTTGAGCTGAGTTCTGACTGTTGCCAGACAGTCGTTATAAACTAGGAGAGTTGCCCTTTGTCTTTTTTGGAGTCGAAAAATTGAGGAAATGTACCTGCAAAAACTGATCCAATACAGCTGCCGCTGAAGTGTGTGATTGCCCGGCAGGATCCGAGTTGGCCATGAATATGATGAGATGTAAATGAACTGTCGTAAGATAGGCCACAGGATAGAAGAGATGTTACTGAAGTGTGGTTAGCCAAGGGAAATGAAAGATGAAATGTTGTTAAAGTGTTGATAGTTAGATGACAAGAGGCATAAGATATTACTGAAGTATTGTTAGCTGGGGGGTGAGATTTTACTGAAGCATTGTAGCTAGGGGAAAGAATTGATGAGATGTTGCTGAAGGGTTGCTAGGTAGGCAAAATGATGGATGAGAACTTATTGAAGTTTATTGGAGTGTTTTTAATTAAGCGGCAGGACGGATGAGATGTAATTGAAGTGTTTTCAGCGGGATCACAGGATATATGGGATGTTTGGATTTCAGATAGGTTGGTATGATAGAATACCAAAGAGGAGGGGAAAAGGTTTGGAATAAGAAGAACGAAGGTGAATTGTCAGTAAGGGTTTGGCAAGTGGTTATATGCGGGCGCTCAATTGAGAGATTAGAAAGAGGAAAAGGAAGATGGGTAAAGCACAAGCTGCAGCATGTACAATGGAGTTTTTGATGGAAAGATGAAAAAAATATAAGGATTACTATTACTGGTTATGTAAGGCCGAATGGGAAACTGGAGTCCGCTTTGTTGAGAGAGGGTTGATTCTTGAAATAGATTGGATGTTAGCACCTTGAAAAGTTGATTTGGACAAGAGGAGTGATGCCATACAAATGAGTTTGACGTATCAAATAAGGTTGACGTATCAAATAAGGTTGACGTATCAAATAAAGTTGGAGAAGGCTGTCGAGAAAAAAGTCAGTCTGAGGAGAAGATACCGATTCAACTTTTGGTGAATTGGGGTGGCTAATGTGTGCTGCAAATGAATTACCTCTAATATTTAGAAGATAAGAGCTAGCATAATGGGGGACCACTGATATGCCAAGTCATTATGATAGCTGGTTTTATACAAAAAATACGAATTTCAGGCAAAACTTGGAAATAAACTATCAGAGCTTCCACCGAGACAATCATTTTCTTCAATGAAGATGGCTTCAACTATTCAGCTCAGCCGAAATTTCATTGATTTACATTATATCATATAATACACTGATACTGATCATCAACGCCATCTCAGCAAGAGTGGGGGTTTTTACAGCGGTAAACACAAAATTGAGATTAGCCGACAGATATATCTTGCAGCTTGTACTGTTTCGTTTTATACAGGTGAGGTTTTGTGATGAAGTTGAGATCTGAGAAACTAAGTCATAATCAATCCTGTGATATAGATTA
The DNA here is from genome assembly GCA_030557235.1 of Nakazawaea populi. Classification (NCBI taxonomy): domain Eukaryota; kingdom Fungi; phylum Ascomycota; class Pichiomycetes; order Alaninales; family Pachysolenaceae; genus Nakazawaea; species Nakazawaea populi. Next base: position 93,597 of record JAKTVN010000011.1, read on the forward strand.
GCAATATTCACAATGCTTTGAGTTATTTGCGCTGTCAGTATAGAAAGTGGTAAAAATCCAGCTTCATCCCACAGAGAAAATTCAACTCAGACTTTGTTTTGAAACCCTGACATTTGATAAGAATTTCAATTACGGTGATAAGAAAGGCAGTGAACATAACCTGGTTTCCGTTTTACATTGTAGCTAATGATGTTAGAATTACTACTACTGTACATCATCACGTTATAAAGATATCACTGTTTGGGCTTATTATTAACTATAAACCACTGCGCATTGATAATCCTCAAACTGACAGCTGCAGCCCTTGATTTTCAAACAAGTGCCACCTTTCCAAATATCTACCGAACAGCTTGGTTTCGTTTCTTTCCCCAGCCTGTTTTGTGCCCAAAGTGCGACCCTTAAAATCGTTCCAGTCTTTGAATTTTATTGTGTCCCAGTCTTTTAGTTTATCGCTCTTTGTGTACCCCAACTGTTTCAACTTTTTAGATTTCAAAGGTTCGGGATCCAATACCAGCTCAGAGTTGGGGTTACAAAAATATATCAATACCAATCTCTCATATGATTGCTGCTCCAAAGGGGGCAACATGACGCGGTGCAATACTGCCTTGAAGTATCCACCAGTGATAAATTCCATGGCATCGCCAACATTGACAACCAATGAGTTGGGAATATAATCCACATACTTCCAGTCGCCGGAAAAGTAATCCTTGATTTGCAACGATAGCATTGGGTTGGAGGTCAAAAATGAGAAAGCACTGATATCTGAATGGCCTCTCAACCATACATTTCCAGACTTGAGTTTATCCGACAAGGATTCATATGGGTGGTATAACATAAATCTTCCATGTCCACCACCAGAATTTACCAAGTCATTCGGTATCACCTTGAAAAAACTATTCCATGTTGTACCTTCTGGAATTTCCAAGATTAAATCACACAAGTTCGACAATTTTTTTAAAACCACATTGTGAATGTGGTTGTAATAATCATAAACTTCTTTCAAATAGCGTTCAAAGGACTCTGGATAATTACCGTTGAAGAAGATATCCTTGTGCAACATACCCCTGATGTTATAGTGGTCAACGGCGTCTCTGACGTCTTCTTTGATTTTCCAATACTTCAGAGGTTTGAACCCACTGGACCTTTCACTGCCCAATAATTCCTTATTCTCACTTATCAACTTCAAGTCATCTTCCTTCGTCTTTCCTCCGGCAAGATACTGAGCCTTCACATCGTCGGGCAAGTTTAAGACTGCTTGTCCAATTGATCGAATACGGTTTTCTTTCTCCAAATCGACACCATAGTTGATAATATTGAAAAATCCAAGTGTTGTGACTGATTTTTCCAATTGCTTGGCTAACAGCTTTCTTTGCATCAAAAACTCATCCCCGTCTTGATAAAGGCTTAAGTCTATGGAATCAAGCTTCACGATGTCGTATCCCAGTCTGTTAACCAATACTGGTGCATCAACAACCAGCTTCAAGTTCCCTGTAGCACTCATTATTCAGCTAGTAATATTTAGACGGCAACATCTCCAGATACATCGAGAACAGCTCAATCCCGGTTTTATATAACACCAAAACCCAGTAATTTTCCTAAACTGTGTAACCCAACTGTGGCTCTACGATTAAATTTTTTTTTTCCATCTTTTTTTTGGCCTTTTTAGGTGTGTCTTAGAGATTCCTCAACTGATAACAATAACAGTGATCTGCAACGAACGGCAGGTAGTCGAAATTACAAGATGTGGCTTTTTCACAGTAAGTTTGTCATCAAGCAATTTTTCAAAGATCATAAATTGCCAAATATGTCCATTCAAATCCAAAATGGATCACAGTGAAACAATTTTCAAGATCAGAGTTAGGCTAGCATTTTATGATGGGGATCCTAAAATTTTTACCCCACTTAAGACATGTGGAAGACATTGATGAGTCAAAAGAGGATTCCAGTATATCCAGCTCAGCTGTTGAGAGGGATCTGACTGCTTTGGAAAACAATGATGAAAAGAGACTCCCGCCTATCAAGGAATACAGGGACGAAGCCAACAGATCTTGGTGGAAATTTTTTGATGAGTACGAGTACAGATTGACTAGTGAGGAAGAGGGGAAATTGGAGTGGTGGAGATGGTATGAAAAAGATACTTCAGCACTGGAGAAGAAACTTTTGATCAAGTTGGATCTTATTGTTGCGTTTTATTCCTTCTTAGGCTATTGGGTTAAATATATCGACTCTGCAAATCTCAATAACGCTTATATCTCGGGGATGAAAGAGTCCCTTGGAATGAAAGGAAATGATTTGATCAACACGCAAATTCTTTTCACGGTGGCTAACATCATATTTGAGCTACCCTGGATATACTTGTTGCCACGGTGCTCTATTCCATGGGTATTATTTGGTTGTGAATTGGGTTGGTCTTTGTTCACATTTGTCATCTGCAAGGCCTCCAATACAAGGGACTTACAACTGCTCAGGTTCTTTGTTGGAGCTTTTGAAGCAGCATACTTTCCCTGCATTCACTACACATTGGCAAATTTCTATAAATCAACAGAGGTTGGAAGAAGGGGTGGTATATTCTACATGGGCCAGTTTCTCGGTGTGTTGACTTCAGGGTTGATCCAATCTGGTGCTGTGAATCTTGATGGTATTCATGGTTTTGAGGGCTGGCGTTGGATGTTCATTATCGATGGCTGTTTGTCGTTTGCCGTAGCTTTCTTGGCCTTGTATTGCCTTCCTGGAACTCCAGCCAAATGCTACTCTTTGTTTTTGACAGATGACGAAATCAGGTTAGCAAGGAAAAGAATGAGATCTACGAATACCGATGTTTCGGATAAGGCGAACAGTTTTTTCGATAAGAGGGTCTGGGTTAATATGCTCAAGTCGTCTAATTTCTGGATTTTAATCTTCATGCAAATGTTTGGTTTCAACACCAACAGTGCATCTTCTGGATCTTTTGGTCTTTGGTTGAAATCGTTAGGAAAGTATTCTACCAAGCAATTGAACAGGTGGACGGCGCTTCCACCTGGCTTAGGAATAGTGTGGATTTTCATAGTGTGCTTCGGGGCAGATATTACTAAGAAACGGTTCGGAATGATTTTCTTCTCGTACATGATGAACTTTATATCGAACACGATTTTGGCTGTGTGGGATGTGTCTGACAGTACCAAATGGGCAGGTTACTGTCTTGCTTACTGGTCGTGGTCGCAATCTTCGGTATTTAACCCATTGATCAATGACTTATTCCGTCAAGATAATAACCTGCGTGCTATACAGTGGATGGTGATATACATCGGTGGATTACAATCCTCGGCATGGATTCCGAGATTGGTGTTCGCTACAGAGGATCAACCAAGATATTTTAAAGGTTTCACAAGTTGTGCTGTTTTCAGTATTGCGTTCAATATTTTGTTAATTCCATTGTACTTCAACTACAAAAAACAAGAAAGAGCGCTTGCAAGGGAAAATGGGATATACTTATATAATAGCAAATTGGGTGATGTTTTACCGGATAAGCTGTTGGAATTTGACAATGATGATGCAGAGAGCAGTAGCGTTGATAAGAGCAGTTTAGTTGTAGTAGAGAAATTTTAATAAATTTTTTTTTCTTCAAACCAATTAATTGTCTTGTAGAGTGAAATTTTCTCATGCAACACCACCGTACATGAGGCTGCTACACTTCAGCTTGTTGCTTCTCCTATGGGGCTTCACACAGGCACAGGTGCACCCATTCCAGTTTAACGTCACGTACGGATCTCGCAATGTTGACGGTCAGAAAGAGAGACAGGTGATAATGATCAACGATCAATGGCCTCTGCCTTTGATTAGAATATCTAAGGGCGACACCATTATGTTGACGCTTTTGAACTTACTTGAGGATGACACCATATCAGTACACTTTCATGGTATCTTTCAGACGGGCACGACACAAATGGACGGTCTGGCTATGATATCCCAATGTGGCGTAGCATACGGTGACTCATTTTTATACAATTTCACAGTAAATCAGGTGGGCACTTACTGGTATCATTCGCACAGCAATGGTCAATATGGCGATGGATTGCGCGGTATGCTACTTGTAGACGACCCTGATGCTCCATTCCAATATGACTATGACGTGCCGTTATCGGTGAGCGACTGGTACCATAAGACCTCGAAAGAGCAAGTGATTGAGGAAAGTTTCGTGCTTCGTGGATCAGAACCCATTGTTGACTCAGTATTGTTCAATGACACTGTTGATGGTGAGTGGAAATTGGAACTGAATAAGACGTATTACTTGAGGATTGCAAACATTGGGATGTCACTGCCGCATTATTTATATTTAGAGGACCATACTATGACGATAGTCGAGATCGATGGGGTCTATACCGACCCATTCGAAGTGGACTCCATCTACATAGTTTCCGGTCAGCGATACGGTGTTTTGGTGAGAACAAAACCGACTTGTGACAAAAATTACAGGTTTGTTCAAATTTTACAAAAGATGATGTCAACAATAACAGCGATTAATTGGGCTGTATACGATGAGGATCTTGGCAAAGACCAGGCTTTGGATACTCCAGTAAAAGGGAAAAAGGATTTAAATTACCCAAATGAACTTGATTTGAAACCATTAGTGAAAGTGCCGGTGTATGAGAAAGTTGACAAGCACATTCATCTCCAATTTGCAATGGAGCAATCTCATTACTCCTTCAATCATAATCCATATGAACTGCCAAAGATTCCTACCTTATACAGTGTGTTGTCATCTCCAGATGGTACAACATTCGAATCACTGACGATGTTTGGCAATACCACCAACCCCTATATCATCGAAAAAGACGAAATCATAGAGATTGTTGTTGACAGCACACACGATATGATGAAACATCCATTTCATTTACACGGGCACAATTTCCAAGTGTTGCACCATGATAAACTGTCATCCTCCTCTTGGGGCCCAGAAGGTGAGTTTGAAGTGCCCAAGTATCCCATGATCCGTGACACGGTAAACTTGAACGGGAGGTCTAAAGTGGTCATCCGATTCAAAGCTGATAATCCAGGTGTATGGATATTTCATTGCCACATCGACTGGCATTTGATTCAAGGATTAGCTATAACTTTGATTGAGGATCCTATTAATTTGATTGGCAATGTAGTAGTAGATCAAGCCCAATACAGTGTTTGTGAAAAGAGAGGTATCAGCATCAGCGGTGACGGATATGGCGTTGATTGGGACACAAACTCCTCGGAAAATAAAGAAGGTAGCGATGACGATGATGATAAAGGCTCAGTAGTAGATGCAAAAAAAAGAAGGTATCCCCATGCAACGGTAATTCTGACCGGACTGGTTATTTTGATATTCGTGTCATTCATAGTGGGAGCTCTTGCTCGTCACATTCACGATAGGAGAAAGTTACTGCGATATTCTCAATTGGATGAGGGAATTAACCAAAGTACCAACAGCACCATAATCAATAGCAAAGACATCGAGTTGGAAGATTTTTAGCGTTGAATGACTCAAAAAATCTATGTATTTCTTAATGTGTAGCCGTTCCGTTATTACCGCCCATGTATTTATTTCTCTTATCGCGCAGTACTCGATCGAGACAGCGATAACGACAAAATCCGAGTAGCCAAATTTGCTTATAAACTGTGGCTGCAACGTAGCTTGCGCAAAATAAAGTTAAAGCATTATTTGACATCATGGAAAGCATTGAACTCAACAGTATCGTTAATTTTGCGTCGAGGATCCCAGTGACACGCAAAAATGATCAAATAGTCTCCATAGACTTCACTCCAACGACCAATGTCTCCTCTAACTCTGACTCCACAGAGGACGACGATGGAAGTTATCCTGAAGGAGGCATTACCGCCTGGCTTGTTGTAGTCGGCAGCTTTATAGGTTTCCTTGCTGATTTTGGATTGATGAATAGTGTCGGTAGTATTCAAGCTTATATTTCACAAAACCAATTGGCTACAACTGATTCATCTACCACCTCATGGATCTTCGCTGTCTTCATGGCGATGTCGTACATTGGAGGCATTTTTGGTGGGGTCGTGTTCGACGAGTACGGCACTAAGATCCCTATGCTGTTAGGAACATTACTTTTCACTTCTGGTTTGTTGGCGACCGCAAACTGTACAGCAGTATACCAATTCGTTTTGTCGTTTGGATTTTTGACTGGGCTTGGCACAGCGTTATGTATGAACCCGTTGATGGGTGTGATCTCTCACTGGTTTAAGAAGAAAAGAGCAAGAGCTACGGGATTCTGCTCTTTGGGAGGTTCAGTTGGTGGAATCATATTTCCCATCATGTTGAGGAAGTTGTATGAAGAGGTAGGATTTGTTTGGGCTATTCGTATTTTGGCTTTGATTTGCTTCGTATTTCTTTCGACTGCATTTTTCCTAATCAAAGAGCGCTTGTCAGAGGCCCGAAGCTTCTCCACTCTGCAGGATCTCTCTGACCAAGACCAAGATGCGATCACAAGGCCAATCTCCAAGTTAAAAAACTTGTGGCCATTGATGAAAAACAGCATCGAGTTTAGTCTGTTGAAAGATCCAAAATTCTTTTTCGCTGTCATGGCCACTTTGTTAGGTGAGCTGTCATTGGTTAACACGTTGACATATTTTGGATCTTATGCTATTTCTGTTGGTGTTAGTGAGACTCATGCATATTTAATGATGACAGTCTTAAACCTGGTTGGTATGTTTGGACGAGCCATTCCAGGATTTCTTGCGGATAAATACGGCCCCTACAATGTGGCATGTGCCATGAACGCTCTAGTTCCAATCCTGGAGCTCGTCATCTGGCTTCCATTTGGTGATTCAGAGAAAGTTTTGTGGGCTTTTGTGTCAGTATTCGGGTTTTTCTCTGCCTCAGTGTTGAGTTTGACCCCGGTTTGTGTTGCAGCTATCTCACCAACGAAAGATTTTGGAAAGAGATATGCTACAAATTATGTATTTACAGGACTTGCCACATTTGCTGCTTTGCCCATTGCTGGTGCCATTATCAGCAGCGGAACTTTGAGAGAATACAACCATTATATCATATTCACAGGCTTGATGGCCATTGGCTCAGATATTTGTTGGATTGGTGCTCGCTGTTGTCTTGTCGGACGGAAATTAAATGTGAGAATTTGATTCTGAAAACGTTATCGGCGGCCCATTAACTGAAATGTATATCTGTTGACTTTTTGAAATTGAATTTTTCAGTGGGATCTGATAAATGGAATGGACCTACGAGTATTCCGTTCAGCTGCGGTTACTTTCCAATTTCAAGGACTACGAAGTAGCTTTCATCTCAGCAAATATATCCAACAAGTTTTTTTGCATTTGGTCTAATGCCATGAGATGCAATTCATAAAATAAGGTGGTTAAGGCAAGGTGACGAATCAAATGGATTGATTGAAAGAACTTCCCTCGTCTTTGATGGAGTTTTGAACAGACTTACACTTTTGAAGTGAGCTAAACAAACTCGATTTTCCATATTCGATGTAGATTTTACTATATACTGAATCATATTTCCATTTACTGCGCATACGATCGCTTATCACCAGAGAATCTGTGTCACGATAATTTTCAAACTGGGCCAGTCATCCTATCGAAGTAATACCTATGCAACAACAGCCCCAATGATATGTCAAAAATTCATTTTGTCACCAACTGGCACTTTTCCACTAACAATCTCCAAGGAAGTTTTTTATGATGTTTTTTGCAAAGGAGCTATTGGCGGTTGATTTGTAGGTTACACAAAAGGATATTTATATTTTTTACAAAATGTATACTTGTTTATAATCCTACTTCTCCTTCCCTTCAATCACCATCAACTTTGAGAACAGATGAGTCACACATGGAATTTTAAACTGAAGGCGCTCGATCACCTATACATTCGCATGATCCAATATACTAACACCACCAAATGACTCATAACAAAGAGCCCCAGAGTCCCCAGAGTTTATATTATATAGAGCGTTTGAATTTCTCGGAAGAGGTCGACAAAATTGCTGAGGTAAGCGATAGGGAGATGGCGGTCAAGGTTCTCAATCTGCTGACTTAAGTGAGAAGAGCTGCTGGTTTGTGCTGAAGTGTGTGGAGTTGAGAGTTGGGCGGTTCAGTCGTGTAGCTGTGAAAGAATGGTCCAGACAAAGAACGCTGACGGGAAGTTTCGTGAAGAAATGTACAAGATTGTCAATGTGCTCGACTCAGTGAGAAAGTTTGCTGAATTGTACTGAATTGTATCGTGTTGGGAGTTGGGTAGTTCAATAGGTTGTTGTAAAAGATTGATCGTGACGAGAAATGGCTTTAGTAGCACTGCAAGGACCATTGCCAGGTATTTGAGTTTTAAAACACAAAGGTGGTTCGCACAGGCCTCAATTTCGATGAACTCGGTTGAAGTTGAACTATTATGATATGCGATTTGTTGGGTGGTCGCAGACGAATTGGTGATAGGACGTACCTCTTCGAACAGTAGGATGGATTACTGGTTATCTGTGACGGTCTGAAAGCCGATCGATCGCGAACTGTAGGACCCTGTAGGATCCATTTATGTGTTATCCTGGTGGGGAGCAATGTTCACGTGGAACCGATGACGTCCACCTCACGTCCATATACACTCCGCACACACTCCATATTCACACATTGTCAATACGATTGTACATTTATAGTGTGTGTGTGCATGTACTGAACCCAGATCGTGAACTATTGTGGGTGGCCAATATAATGGTGACTTGGTGGTACCGAAAGTGGTCACATCAAACTAAAGCAATTTCCTTCCTCTAAATTTTAAAGAGATTGAGTTTGGACCTATCTGCTGGCCTGTTTTATTTGATTATATCTATCTACTGGCCTGTTTCATTTGATGATATCAAATCTTATCCACAATCACTATATATCTCATAGTCGTATTCACCACATAAATTCAACTGTGACAATTTGGTATAATCAATTGGAGAAATGTGCAAAAATCAAGCTCAACCAATTCGTATTCCACATTGGCCATATTTAGAGGATCACGGAGCGGCTGCGAGTTCAAAGTTACCACATGTTCGTTTAGTAAGCGGTGTCATGTTTCACTTTTGCGTTTGTCAGCTGTGATCGCCACACCGGCAAAAAAAAAAAAGCCATATAAAAGGAAGAGGTCATCAGAATTTAATTAAGTTCTTCAATTCAATTACCACCACTGTGACACAATGCCAGCAACAAAGATTAACTCCATCAAGGATATCAGCAAAAAGCTTGTTTTATTGACTGCCGGAACACCAAACGGAGTCAAGGCCTCAATTTTCTTGGAATTGTTGGGCCTCGATTATGAATATAAATCGATTGATTTCATGAAACTGAAGGAAAACTTCGAAGATTGGTTTGTTAAAGTTAATCCAAACAGCAAAATTCCAACATTACTAGTCGTTGATGAGACGACAAAGACTGTTACCAAGTCAATTCCTGAGTCTGCTGCTATCTTGATGTATTTGGCAGACACATATGACACCGATAACAAGTATCACTACCCATTGGGTCATGACTTGTATTATGAGGAATTGTCCTGGATTTTCTTTCAGATGTCGGCATTGGGCCCACAACAAGGCCAGGCCAACCATTTTAACAGATTTGCTCCAGAAAAGGTGCCATACGGTATCAAAAGATACACCACGGAGACCAATAGATTGTATGATGTGTTGGAGAACCGTTTAATCCAGAATGGTACTGGGTATGTTGTTGGTGACAAATTGACCATTGCTGATGTCTTGATCTGGCCTTGGGTTCGTGGTCGTGAGGTTGCTAACATCAGCTTGGATAACCGTCCTCATATCCAGGAATGGTTTGATAAGTTGGGTGCATTGGAGGCTTTCAAAGTTGGTGTCACCATTGCTTGATTGCGAAATACTTTTCAATCCAGCCTCTAGTTTAGTTATTCATAGTTACGAAATCATATATGTTAATTTGTGGCATCTGTAGCTCATGGCCTGGTCAAACGACGATGGCTTCTCCAACCGAATATCTCGTTTGTTAACAACGTAGTTTTTAAATATTTGTTGGATTTATTGAGTCCAAAGATAATACCTGAGCAGGAGAACACAGCCAACCCAGATGGTATACAAATGAAACAGTACTCGTGCTACAATATAGACCGTGAGTTGCATAACTACATGACTTAGTCAACCTTTGGCTTATCGCCACTGAAGTTTTAATATGAAGCTCAAATGGGGAGAACAGATTATGAGAGCTTAACAGCAGGAGTTGACTTGGAGCTTGTTTTCGTCAAAAGGGTTACATTCAGATGTGAAGCTATAACTACCAAATCACAGAAGACTCGACATTGACTCAAGTAGATTTTTTAATAAAACTATGAAATCTATTTTTAGCTTTGTTGAGTTCCTGAAAACTGATGCTAGGATTTAAAATTTTACTGTGTAGAGATTTCATAGAATGTAAATCAAGAATAATTTCAATGCCCAGAATGGAGTGATGAACCAGTTTCAGCTTCGATTAATTTTAATCGACGCTGTTGACGTGTTTCATTGCATTGGTTTTATAGTCTTTACTTCACTTGATTATCCTAGGGAAGTCGACGTGGAAGAAAACTTCTAATTGAACGATAGATGAAGATTTTCATGACGATCCAAAGAAGAGAATCTAGGCAGCTACAGCAGTTCCGTTGAACGGTAATTGCTTCTGATAAGAGTTTAATTGTGGTGACTGATAAAGCAGTTCTACCAAACATCCAAATGTAGCGGGCAAAAAAAAAAAAGTGGAAACCTGAAACATTGATTGTAACAACAGAGTATATAACAAAAAATGGCTCCTCAGTCTATAAACGCCCAAACATGGCTAGTAAGTTGAATTGACATTGAAATCCAGACCAGATTAAAGAAAACGACAATGCTAACTGCAACATCACTTCAGCTCATCTTGCTTGCATCTGGGACAATAATCACCGGATGTCTGAACTCGATATTCACCAAGTATCAAGACATGCAGTGCGTTGAGAACTGTGAAGACTCTCTGCATGCCCGTTTCTTCGAGCAGCCCGTATTGCAAACATTGCAGATGTTCATGGGTGAAAGCATGTCATGGCTTGTATTGCTTTGTATAAGGTTGTATGCGATTTATGGTAACAATCCAATGGGTAATTATCAGCCGATAAATGCTTCTTCTTCGTTTGAGGAACCATCATCAGCATTGCCAAACCTGCAACAACAGAAGAAACCATTGGATTTCAAAAGGTCATTTCTTATGCTGATTCCAGCCTGTTGTGATATTACGGGGACAACATTGATGAATGTGGGATTGATATATACCCCGGTGAGCATTTATCAGATGACACGTGGATCAGTTGTGTTATTTGTTGCTGCGATGTCTATGGTTTTTTTACGGAGACGCATAACAAGGTTGGACTGGCTTTCGCTATTTACCGTATCAATTGGTGTTGTTATCGTGGGTTTAAGTGGCTCACGTGGTGACGGAGCTGATGAGGCAAATGAAAAGACTGCAGAGCAAGTTATTTTCGGTACAAGTTTGATATTAATTGCTGAAATTTTTATTGCGATCCAATTTGTTGTTGAGGAGTTTATCATTTCCCAATTTGAAGTGCCTCCGCTTAGGTTGGTTGCCCTTGAGGGGACCTTTGGAGGATTGATCACGGTAATAATCATGTTATTGGGACAAATCATAATTGGATCTACCAAACTGGGACGTAAGGGTCCATTTGATCTGATCAATGCCACGCAAGAGTTGTTCTCATCTAAAAACATCATCTACAGTTCGATATTGATCATGATCTCAATCGGCTCATTCAACTTCTTTGGCATATCAATTACGAACAAGCTCAGCGCCACTGCTAGGTCCACAGTGGATACTTGCCGGACTTTATTGGTTTGGTTGGTTTCGATACTGATCGGTTGGGAAAAATTTAATTTTTTACAATTTTCAGGGTTCATGTTGTTGGTGGTGGGAACTTTGATATTCAATGGCGTGATAGACTTAAATGACTATATTACTCTACCAAAATATTTCCTTCTGGATCAGCCCAACAGAGAAAGAGTGGTTGATGTCATTGATGAGCAGATTGAGAGATTTTGATGTATACAGTAGAGAGATATATTTAGAGATGGGGCTGGCTATCTGTTAGGAGATAAGCTGAAAAAAAAAAAAAAAAACTTTGGGGAAAATAACTTTAATTAGCAACAACCATCCAGACTTTAGCGTTAATTTATGAATTATAAAAGGCATCTTTTTGATTTCGTATTTAGTAGCTTCAAGATTGAGAAAGTTGTAATGTAGCAGTGAGAGTTTTTTTGAAATAAACGAAGGCTAAGTCCTCTTAGTATTTTATCCGAAAGCGGTAATTTGTCCGTATGGCGATAAATCCCGACATAGTAGTATCCCCGCTCGAAGGCCCAATTTGCTGTCCCCCGGCTCATAATAATAATAATATTGATTTTGATCAAAACAAGGAGCCGACCACATAAGCAATTCAATTTATTATTGTGTCATACTCATGCATCCGTTACAACATGGGGGATTCGAGATTTTGTGCAAACACACTGCGAGCAGCAAAAATTCTCTATTAAGCAGGCAGCAATTTTATACTCAATTGTAAAAGCAAAGAAGAATATGGGGTTTAGTTTTTTCACCAATTATAGCAATTAAGCCGGAATTTCTCCAAAACACATGCCTTCACCGACAGATTCCGTTTCACCTTGATTCAGGTGAATCTTTAGCTAATTGGGCTTTTAATCAATACAATATTTGATGGGTCTCTTCAACCGATGTGTTCCAGTGACTAGCGTGGACGCCTGATTCAATTGACAAAATATGAAAACATCTGAATCGAGATTAGAATATATAAAGACTCGCTAAATTCTCTTCTCAGGGATTTAATAGTCAATCATTATTATCTTTTAATCATTTGAAATATCAGATATAAATTTAACAACAACAACAACAACAACAACAACAACAACAACTTATCATAATGTTAGGCAAAGTATCATTTGAAGAAGCTTACGAAACTCCAGAAAGAGCAGAGTCATCAAAGGCTCAAGCCGCATTGTACATTGCACCAGATGACTTGGAACGTTACTTGCGTCAAATTAAGTCACTTACCGGTGAGCGTGTCAAGATTTCTGATGAGCACGGTATTGGTTACACCATTGTCTCATTGACTGTTCCAGGTATTCAAGGTATTGTTGATAAGGATGCTGCTGAAAAGGAGGCTACAAGAATCAACGATTACGTTGCCAATGAGATCAAGGATCACAGAGATAAGTTAGGTGCCTTTGCATGTTTGTCGATGCATGATCCAGTTCAAGCTGGTAAGGAATTGAAAAGATGTGTTGAGAAATTGGGCATGCACGGTGCTTTGTTGAATGATTTCCAACATGCTGGTAAGGATGGTGAGACTTATTTGTATTACGATCAACCAGCCTATGATGACTTCTGGAAAGTTGTCGAAGAATTGGATGTTCCTATTTACATCCACCCAGCAGCTCCACAAGGACAATATTACAACCAACAATACCTGCAAAGAAAGTACTTGGTTGGTCCACCATTATCATTCGCTAACAGTGTATCTTTGCATTTGCTCGGTTTGATCACCAATGGTGTCTTTGACAGATTCCCAAAGCTGAAGGTGATTGTTGGTCACTTGGGTGAGCACATTCCATACGATTTCTGGAGAACTAATCATTGGTTGGAAGATGTCGAGAGACCATTGGCTAAAGCCGCTGGTAACGTGTTCGCAGAAAAAGATATTTACTACTATTTCAAGAACAACATTTACTTGACTACATCAGGTCATTTCTCTACACCAACTTTGAAATATTTGTGCTCATACCTTGGTCCAGATAGAATCTTGTTCAGTGTCGATTACCCATATGAAACCATTGAGAGAGGCTGTGACTGGTGGGATAACGATGCAGAGCTGATCAAGGATGCCTTAGGAGGTACCGAGGCTTACAAAAACGTCGGAAGAGAAAATGCTAAGAAGTTGTTCAAATTGAAGAGCTTCCACGATTCTGATGCCCCAGTCAATTAAAGATGATGGGGAGGGTTTCTTCTTTCGATATTGCCTTACCTTTTCGATGGTTGAGACAGATAAAGTTTATCAAGTCTTTTTTTCATTAATTTCAAATATTTAAAAAGTTTATATGTGTTGAATATGAAAGTGATCAACAAAGTTTAGCAAATGTAGAAAAAGGGGTGTGGTAGTAAAACTTTCACTAATGACGTGGCTGGAGCATAAAGCCTTGTCGATAAAAAAAAAACATTCAAATATATGGTCGTGCACTGATATATGAATATAGCTAAAGTCAGTGATTGCGTACAATTTAAGAAAAACAAAAAAAACCACAGCACATTTTACAATAAGTACACTCCAATCAATATCGATTATCTATAATCTAGTATATACAACCAGTGAGCAGCAATGGATCAATTGAACGCTCAACACAAGTTGTTCAAATTCAATTTCTTTCAAATTCCTAATTCACTGACACTAAAATCGGTGGGAATATACCTCTCAGGAGCCCTAGTAAGTTTTGAATTGTTTTAATCATTTTATCTATAGGATTTATGCCAAAAAAAGCAAAGACTGTTTCTCGAATTCCATACTTCGAATTGTATCAGCATGTCTGCAGATTTCATTTCAGGAGCCTCGCAAAAACTAACAACACACCACCCATTTCAATTTTGAAATTAGTATGCAATTGGGTTCTGGGTCATGATTGATATCTCCATTTTCTCCAAAACGGTGAACGCATCTGTGCAACACGTTTCATTCATCGATTGGCTTCCCTTCATATCTTCTTCTGTCGGCATGCTCATTGTGAACTCTATCGAGAAGTCGAATTTGATCAATGATGATTCCGGATACGGGGGTGGTGATGATCAGACTAAATGGCATGCCAGGTTGATTTTGTTCTTGGGGTTTAGCTTGTTGCTGTTGGGATTCAGTGGGAGTTTCATTGTGTTGATTTTGAAGTATTTGATCAAAGGTTTCAATGAACTACCTACGGTGTGGATGGGTGTCGGTAATGTGGTTGGTAATGGTGGTGTTATGTTGAGCTGCGTTATTCTTTGGATAGTGCAGAACATCGAGGAGGATAATTTCAATTACTCTTTGTCGTTGTGATCAAAGGATATAGATTTCAATCGAATGAATTAACAAGATACTGGCTCTTTTAATCAAGTAGCACAAAACGGATCATGCCATTGATCCTTGCATTTCTTTGGTACCTTTCGGACTTGTTCAATGTTTTTGATGCTACAACAATGTCAAGCTATTAAAATCTAATTACATCGCAGTATACTCATTTATCTCACAACTGCTGTTAGCGCAAGAAAAAAAAGACCTAGAAACTCAAATTTATATATTTATAGAACTATATGGTAAATAAAGCATAAGCATTGACTGGAATTAATTAAACTGGACGAATTGATAACAAAAACAACAAACTTAACATAAGATAAAAAAAATTGTGACGGTCAACAACAACAACAACAACAACAACAACAACATACAACATACAAACACTAGGTTTGTGTTCAATATTCTTCATAGAACTTATCCTTCATGATCTCTAACAGCGTCAACCTTTTTTCCGGTTCATACCTCAAAACCAGTCTCAATAAGTTGACACCATTTTCGTCGCCTATCGCTCCAAACATCTTGGCAAATGATCTGGTCTTTCTAGCTTGGCTACTGAATTTTGAAATCTCACGCCCCAGCTCTGGTGTGATGTATTTTTTCAAAAAATCATGTGAATAAGGACCTAACAACTTGATGATTTCCCTCAATTGGTCATAAGGGTCTTGACCTTGGAAAATGGGTTTGTAAATGATCATCTCCCCTAGTATACAACCAAACCCCCAAATATCAATACTTGTCGTATAAGTCTGGCAACCAACAATCAATTCAGGCGCCCTGTAATATCTCGAACAGATATAAGCTACGCTGACAGAATTTCCATCCAATTTCTTGGCACTGCCAAAATCGCATATTTTCAAATGTTGTGTCAGTGGGTCAATGAGAATATTTGAAGGTTTCAAATCTCTATGGGCGATTGAATAATGGTGTAAATAGGCGAGACCATTAGCCAATTGTAAACTATAACTCTTGATAGGTAAGGGTAATTTCGATTCTTTCGCACGTTTGATCTCCTGTTGTAAAGTCGAAGGTAACAGTTCCATTACCAAATGCTGATAAACCTTGTTATCTTTAGCGTTGGGGTAATTGTAAAAAAACTTTAATTTCACAATATTTGGATGATTCGTCACTCTTAGCAACTCCAATTCCCTACTCTTATACTCTGTCTGTGCTGGTACTTTTTTTATCGCAAAGGGACCAAGCCAAGTATCCTTTGGATCGTAGTTGTTTTCTAGGTACGGTCTCAATTCTGCTTGGTATACGCTACCAAATGCACCTTCACCAATCTTCTTATACTCCTTAACAACCATGGGTCTCTGTTTGCTGGTGGCGTTCTCGTAAACTTCTCTCACCATGAACTCATGCACATAATTAGAGGAAGACGCAGAAGATTGACTGGTGGTAGTCCTTGTCGAACCTGTCTTGGATATTTGTCTTTCCATTGCGTCTTATAATTTTATATATGTATGTTCGTGTCTAGATTGAAACGTCTCAGGATGTACGTTGTTGTAAAGATGGTCAAGCTGAACGTAATATTGATATGGGAAGAGGAGAGGTAGTTCCAAAAACACGAGAGAGAAATATGGCTAGAGGTGTATGCAATTGATGGATGAGATGTGTGACCTGATTGTGTTAAATGTATGAGTTGTCGTTATCTTTGTATCGAATGGTTTGTCTATGTAAATTATTTGTTTGTTTGTTTGATCGATCGATGGAGCAAAAAGCAAATTTCCCTAATGAGTGATAAAAATTTATTGACACCACACAACTATTGTTAGTCAATTTACATACATATAAATTATTGCAATCCTCATATAATTTGATACTTCACTAATATATGGCGGCTCCTACAACTTGTCCAAATTGATACAATTTAGCTGAGTTCAAATATACATCCAGAGTACCGAACTTCATTTTTGCCATTATACCGTGGTAACCCTTCTATTCTATTTTTGGGCAAAGTTTCTGGCAGCATACAGCGCATTACAATTTTAGCATCAGCCATATGCACAAATCATCTTTAACCTATATCACCTATCAAAATTGACAAAACGCCTTCCTGCATACCTATTTAACCCCATCAACATCATGCCCATTTGACAAATTTTATCACAGCACTATCAAAGTCGTCAGGATTATCTAAATAAACGTGATGCCCAGCTCTATCAATGATTTTAAATTTCAGCAATTTCTTACCTGACATCTTATTGATATCATAACAACAACTTCTTCCAGCTTCCTTGTTCATCCAGTCATTTTCACCATACAACCACAACGATGGAATTTCCAATTGTCCGGGCAAGCGGTCTAACAATGGTAATCTTGCCAACAGCCCTGGAGCGAGTAGCCTCGTCAACGCATATTCTCCAGATCCCGGCGCAGAAAACGTCTTGTAGGCGTAATTGTGCAAGTTTAAAAACTCTTCTTCGGTGGTATGGGACGCAAATCGAGTAGAGGTCCATCCACTGACAAATTTAGGTCCCAATGGCCCAAGCAGTCTCACGACGCTAAATGGTGAATTGTGATTTTCCCACAATTTGACCACAAATTTTGGTAGTTTCGGTGCTCTTCTCACTTGTCCCATCTTAGAATCCACATCTTCTAAATCTGATTCATCTTCTTCATCATTGTTGTCGTTGTCCTCTGTATGCTGTCCATGGGACAGCGTCAGTTCCAGATCTGTTTCGTAGATCTCATCAGCCACTTCTGGACCATTTAATTTGGCATCCAACTTATGCTGATCTGGCTTGTCTTGTGTATTAGAACTCTCCTTGTCCCCAAGTAAAGAGTAGTCGGATCTTTCGACACCAACAGGTGAGACCAAAATCAATTTAGTCACTGGTTCTTTATGTTTCAAAGTGTAACAAGATGCAAGATAACCACCCAATGAATGAGCAACAAGGACAAATTTTGGCACTCCACGCTTTAACCTCCAAGCTTCGAACGAGTCTATGAAAAAATTCTCTGTGTTCTTGATATCTTGCACCGTTTTAACATCATTTTTAGGAAATGATGGCCTCGAGGATAATCCAAATCCTAACCAGTCGATTGCGTGGATTTTGACGCCCTTGATCTGAGAGAGGCCTTCAAAATTTCTGTAAAAGAGTCCCAAAGAGGCACCATATCCATGTAGAATTACCATATGTCTCTCTTCTCCATCATCCATCGAATCCGGCGTCTCTGTGTTCTCAATGTAAAATTCATGTATGTAATTGCCTTTACTGTCAATCACCGTATCTATGGTCTTGACCTTTCTTGTGGAGTCTCCATCAGGATAAAATGGTAATGTTGATAGTACTTGGTCTTCGTAATAGGATAACGGTTTGTTCTCACGCCACTGTTTGAAACTTGACAAATAACCGATGCTGCCACTGGACATTATGTCAGTAGCCAGACTTTCATTCTCCAGCATTGTACTACTTCTTGAATCAGCCATAGAAGTCGTACTCATCGTTGTCAAGAGTATGTGGAAAGCAATGGGTTGTATTTATAAAAAGTGAGGGCTGATGGATCAGGATTAATAAAATCAGATAACTAAATAGATAACATTAAATCCGTTATTTCATAGTAGCGCGAGTTTGTAGACGCAAAAATAGAAATTGACAAAGAAGAGAAAGCCGCCTCACCATTAGACGATTGAAATACTCAGAAATGTTCTACTGTTGTGTTTTTTGAAACTGTACTGTATAACGCTTACTAGCCACCATTTGATTGATGCTATGCAGAAGTATTTCGACAATCATGACAGGTGCTTGTTTGAAATTGGAAGAGACACGCTGATTCATATCATCAACAGGAATTTTTCTCCAAGATTATTGAATTTTATCGACAAATCTAGTGATGACTCTGACTGAACTATATTAGAGGTCCTGACCGCACTACCGCTCTATCTTAGTTTGTGGCAAAATTTGTTGTAACCAGCATTTGATATGTCGTGTGTCGTGGTTTAGAGAACTCTATTTCATGATGATGGTGTTAGAGAAAGACTATTAACAGAGGCTGCTACATCTTGAGTCAATATAAAAATGTTAGAGAAAGACTATTAACAGAGGCTGCTACCTCTTGAGTCAATATAAAAGCTCTTTCTAGAGCGCCTTACTACAGCCAAATTCGAATCCGCATTACTTGCTCTTGTACCTATGGAGAATGGGTATATCGTCACGCTGTAGTGGTTTCCTTACAACAGCTTCAATTATTCGTGCGTAAATTCCCAAATTTATTCAGTTTCTCTTTAGAAGATTTAGAATTTTTGGTGATGGAAATTAGCCTGAGGAGACTAGGTTAAACTCACACATGTCGACAACAACAATGATACAGATCAGGTCACTACTAAATGGTTCATCTCCCCTTTTCAAGAGATCACTATCAACAACATCCAGGCTTCTACAACAAAAACCCTCACTGACATTTGGCTCCATATCAAAGCAATACGACAATGCTACCATCACATCAACAACATTGAGTTCTAACCTGCCACAATCCAAGAAGAAAGTGTTGGAAGAAGTGGTGAAATACAAGATTCATTGCCAATTCACCAAAAATAACACCATGATGACTTTGACTTCAGTAGTTGAAGATATGAACTTCGAAAAGAATAATCCTAATTTATCATTTAACGAGAAAGTGTTGTATTATATCAACCTTCCGGAGAAGACTCTTATCAACATCAGCACCGGTAATGTTGGATTCAGAAAATGGCAAAGAGGAGAGTATGAAGCTGCACACAAGACAGCTGCTAGGCTCTTTGAGATAATGGAGGATCGTAATTACTTGGGGAAAAAGATTGAATTGGTATTTAAAGATTTTGGTAAAGGCAGAAAAGCATTTGAAGACGCCTTATTAGGGCAGCCGGGAAATGCTGTCAGAGAGTACATATCGAGAATTAGCGATGACACAAAGATCAAATTCGGTGGTGACAAGTCACCAAAGCCTAGACGTCTTTGATCTTTGTATGACCGTATATATGTATGTATGGATATGAGAATGTATATAGTGGGAATGCTTATGTCATGTGAATGCGCGAAGGGTTTGGTACCCTAACTGAATCCTCTGTAGTACTGAATGTGACTGTTTTCTTTTTGTTTGAAGCGCAGTTGGTGGGTGTGAGTATGAGTTGAGCGCACATATGGTAATAGACAGTTTTGATTTATGGCACACGATATGTAAATACTGAGAAGCGGAAAAAAAATTAATGAGGGAGTAATCTAAGGAGTGAGTCAAATATCAAATATATCCATCTACATTAAGAAAGCTATTGTATACTGTGAAAGAGTGTGAGGGAGAAAAATTATCAAAAAAAACTTTTCTATAATTGTGTTACCTACTACTTACAACTTATATCTTGAAACGACAACCAAAATGGCTCCAACTAGTAAGTGGCCCATCACCATCATCTTCAGTCATGCTTGTCACAAGAGTCACTATCATCAAAAGGAAGCACCAGTATAATATGAGATATTACGTTGAATCATAGAGCGAATTAAAATACAATGCCTTCATTAAAGGAATCATCGACACAATTCATAAACTATTTAAGATGAAAAGTCCAACAAATTTGCTCAATTTGGAATAAAGACATTCACAAGACATCAGCCTTCATCACATGAAACTTGAATGTGTCATGAATTATCGGTTGTTACTCAAAAACTAAATCTCGTACACATTTTTTTGAAAGAAGTAAAATACTCATGACAAAAAGCCCGACTAACGAAAGCATAATTAAATCATTATACTAACTTCACAAATGAATTTAGCCAAAGCTTCAGCTGCCAAGAAGACTGTTTTAAAAGGATCTAACGCCAAAAAGGCCTTGAAAGTTAGAACTTCAACAACATTCCGTTTGCCAAAGACTTTGAAATTGGCAAGATCACCAAAATATACCAAATCTGTTCCACACTACAACAGATTGGACTCATACAAAGTCATTCAGTCACCAATTACTTCTGAAACTGCTATCAAGAAGGTTGAAGATGGTAACACCTTGGTTTTCCAAGTTGATTTGAAATCAAACAAGTACCAAATCAAATCTGCTGTCAAGGAGTTGTACGAAGTTGATGTCTTGTCTGTCAACACTTTGGTCAGACCAAATGGTACCAAGAAGGCTTACGTTAGATTGACTGCCGATTACGATGCTTTGGATATCGCTAACAAGATTGGTTACATCTAATCTTTTTCGATCAAATTATATAAAAGCCATAAAATAATATAAAAACTGGTTTGTTCCAAAATGTGTACTGGGCATAATCTTTTGAATGTTTATTCAAATATGTATATCGTAGTTGTGACATGTGATGTCTAATATAAACCTAATTTGTGCTATTGAATAGACATATAATGACCTCTGTGTACATTTTCAAAACACAAATGGCGAATGAGTGACAAATTTCAAAGCAGCTTCTTGCTACTCTTATCTCACTCTGTTCACTATAATCATTGTTATCGTAACCCTTTCGTCGAGTGCTTGCTTCACAGAGTTCAAAGTGTGAATGCTAGACGACATTTTGCTTCGTTCAACTAAATTTACACATTACGTGGCTTGTACAATGCCGAAGAAGATCATGCGAGAGGCACAATATCTCAAATTTGCAACCAATAGCTGTGTCAGAGTTTCAGTGACTATTTAGGGAAACATGGTTGCCACATCATCGAATTCAGATCATTATTAGAGAGCAAATTAGAATTTCCAATTGTTTGAGAGTTAAAATGAACGATTCAGCTGTTAATGTTTAGTTTAACAAAGTGGCCAGCAGCAGCTAAAAGTGCTGTCAGAGTCAATGAGTACTCACTGAGTACCATTCAATTCATTTTGTAACACAATTCTTGTGGTAAGTTTATCTTTTTGTACATGCTGGCGTGGTTTGGGTTTTTTCCCCACGTCAAAACAAAATTTCCTTATGGGGCAATTGTTTCGGATGATCGTCAACTTTGAAGAGCAAAAGCGGAAAGTAAAAGTGCGGAGTAGAGACATCGGGGTAGTTTGTTTGACGATGAGTGATACAAAGGATATAAAAGTGACTAAAGCTCGCCATCAATATTTACTCTTTTGTTTTATATGATGAAATCTCAGAACACATTAAATCCTCATATCAAAATAATGGCGATGATGTTGATGAAGCGGTCTAAAACTCTAAGTGTCAACAGACGCCTTTTCATCTCGAACTACAACAGGAAATGCTCATTCACCACGTTGCAACTCCCCAGCTCTGTTGACAACTTCCCCATGACACACACCAACAAGGATGACGAACCTTATTTAACCCCATCTTTTTATAACAACAAACTTATCAAGTCTGAATCTACCGAATGGTTCAACATTCATGACCCAGCTACTGATCATGTTGTCAGTAAGGTACCTCAATCCACTGAAAAAGAGTTGGAGTTGGCCATTGCCTCTGCTGAAGAGGCGTTCAATCACTGGAAGAAAATTTCCATTATTAAGAGACAACAAGTGCTGTTCAAATTTGCCCATCTGTTGCGTGCCAATATGGACAGGATCGCACTGTCTATAGTGCTAGAACAAGGAAAGACATTTCTGGATGCTAAAGGTGATGTCCTCAGAGGATTACAAGTTGCCGAGCTGGCTTGTTCAGTTCCACAAGACCTTGCAGGGACCACCATTGAAGTGGCTAAGGATATGGAGACCAGAATGATCAGGGAACCACTAGGTGTCATCGGTTCCATTTGCCCATTCAATTTTCCGGCAATGATCCCACTTTGGACATTACCCTTGGTGATTGCCACTGGGAACACCACTGTGATCAAGCCTTCGGAGAGAGCTCCAGGTGCTGCGATGATCATTGCTGAATTGGCTCTGCAAGCCGGTGCTCCACCAGGTGTTGTTAATATTGTGCACGGTAAGGCACCAACGGTGAACAAGATCATCACTGATCCAAGGGTAAAAGCTGTCACGTTTGTTGGAGGTGACCGTGCTGGTAAATATATACATGAGACGGCAACCAAACATGGTAAAAGGGTGCAGCTGAATTTGGGTGCAAAGAACCATTTAGTGGTGATGCCCGACGCTGACAAGACCCAATTTGTCAAAGCTATTAACGGATCAGCGTTTGGTGCCGCTGGTCAAAGATGCATGGCTATTTCGGTTTTGATATGTGTGGGAGAGACAAAGAATTGGATAGCTGATGTTGTCAAGGATGCAAAGTTGTTACATGTAGGATCCGGATTTGACTCTAAATCTGATTTAGGGCCTGTCATTTCGAAAAAATCTTTGGCAAATGCAGAAGCTATTATTGCAGATTCGGTAGCTGCTGGGGCCAAGTTGGTGCTCGATGGAAGAAATATCCATCCAGAGGGGTTCAATAATGGTTATTTCTTGGCTCCAACTATCTTGACCGATGTAAAGCCTGGAATGCAATGTTACGATAAAGAGGTCTTTGCCCCTGTCTTGTCAGTGATGTATCTGGATTCATTAGATGAGGCTATCAAGATGATCAACGATAACAAATACGGTAATGGTACTTCAATTTTCACCAGTTCAGGTGCTGCTCAACAGAAGTTTGCGAAGGAAATTGAGGTTGGACAAGTTGGTGTCAATATCCCAATTCCTGTACCACTACCGATGTTCTCGTTTACAGGTAGTAAAAGCTCATTTTTGGGCGATTTGAATTTTTATGGTAAAGCTGGATTGACCTTTTTGACTAAACCTAAAACGATTACAACTTTGTGGAGAACTGATCAAGTCGATTTGGAGAAGAATGCGATGAGCATGCCAAATCACGATTGAATAAAATGACAGTTACTAGCTCAATAATATGTCGAGAATTATCATTTTTTATCAATCAAATTTATTTTCATTTTTTAATTATAGTGAATGACTAACTGCCTGGTAAATGGTTTTCATCTTCCCGTTACAAAGGGATTTCACCTCGCGTTGTCCTCCCCCGTGAGTGTGAATTATTTTCTGCGAAAATGAGCATGTGGTATTTGCAGTTCTTTCCCTTAATGAGACAGCAATTTCCTCGTTCGCTTCAGAATGTACATCTTTAATCACATCTTTTATCGTTGTTCTAGACTCTCTGACAACACACCACGCAGCCCCTGATTTGTTAGTGCGGATCGACTCCAATAATGAGAGTTGGCCTTAGTTTCCATATGCTGGCTGAGTAAGTGTATTATCGTCTTTCTACAAAGAGCATGACCCAATATGACAGACAATCAAAACCCTTAGTTGTATGGTAATATTTCTGAGAGGCTCTCTCTATGGGTTTAAAGTTGTGTGCATATATTTACTTATTGAATAGGAAGTGGCATGGCAGATACGGCCGATCAGGTTGCGGAGATAAGGCTCAAATTTCCAGAAGTGGGCAAGTATGAATAAGATTGATTGATCCAAACGGGGCAAAGTGTTACTGGATTTGATTTGATAGCGAATTACATAATCGGGATGTTTAGGGTATGGAACGACGTGCAACAAAATTTGTTTTCTCATTTCAAATTGTAATGGCTGTGCTTTTGTTGGTCGTGTGGAATGCACCACATGTGTCAATTTTTATTTTTTTGCCTGTTTAAAACAATTTTGTTCTTGCTCATCTGAAGGAGTGAGAGTATATATATATCTTAATCTATCACTCAATTTTATCTTGGATATTTCGTCAGGTTTAGATTTCCAAGTGATTGCTCATATCAATAAGTCACCTCTGAATTGTCAAATTATGCCCTCAAGCTCATCCATTCTGCAGCAGAGACTGATGCCATCCTTCTCCCCCAAGAAGGATTCTGCCCCTTCTTCATCTTTAAAACAGTCCACAAATGAACGCATTCTTTTAGATCAACCTCACCAACAGCCACAGCGCCATAAAAGAGCACTTTCTACAAATCAATTGGCGGAGCCAGACGATTTAACAGTCATCGATAGATCGCCTTCAGCATCGCAATGCCAATTATCAATACCAACGACAACTTCATCCTCATCATCCTTGTTGCGCTCCCCCTTGCAAAACAATCATAAGAAACTTTACACTTCCTCCTGTGCTTCATCTTCTTCATCATCAGTATCACACATACCTCACAGGAATTATACTACTAGTGGCAATTCAGGATTGACTATCAGTAGCGCTTATGGAATGAACAACAGAAGGTTGTCAGCACCAACATCAACACTGGAAACTCCGACTTTTTCAATTCCATCTGCATCCACAACAACATCCTTTTTAGCTTCCACATCCTCTCTTCCTAGTTTTTATCAGGATTTTTCTAGTTCTTCAGCTTCTTCGCTAATACTGCAAATGCCACAGTCGTCATACATGTCTCCAGCGGCGGCAAAGCCAGCATCACAGCAACAACACCCACAAGAATACAGCAAGGAAGATCTCTTCAACTCAATGGAGAAAGAGCAGGATGCCATAGTACTCAAGTTAATCAGGGAGATATCTTCATTGAAGGAGGAGAATATGGTTTTGAGACAACGTTTACGCAGCAACTCAAATCCTGACTTCAACAATAACACTTTTCACAATGTGGCAGGAAATTTCACCAACGGTAAAACATCACGTAGAGGTTCTTCTAATTCAGGGCTTAAACTACGTCCCGGGTCAACCTCAAGTACGGAGGGTTCGCATGCGACAGTTGCAGGAAGAGGTGGATGATGTCATTGGATAACCTTATACAACTATTCAGCGTATCTTCACGCAATTATAAGATCCACAAAGATGAACATTTCAAATTTTTTTACACAACGGATTTAATTTGTTTATTTTTTGCTTCTCCCCAAATATGTCTTCAATATTATATTCAGCATTCAATCTACCATATGGCTCGTAGTAGAGATTTGTATTGCTTCTCAACACACTCGTTAAATGAGTACTGACTTGTTTGCTGCTCTTGTAGTGTATCTAAATCAATCGCTCAACTTTTATAACGGATAATTAAATATTGAAATAAACTTCTCAGTTCGAAATTTGATAGTGTGAAGTTACAATAGACATATTATCAACTTGTGCCACTGCCAGCCAACAGTATCAAACAGATAAGAAGTAAAACTGGGGCTTTCTTTTCTTATCAAGGGCAAAAGATCAATACGACTTCCCAAAGCGGAAATTTGATATACGTTACACTTAGCACAGGTTTCGTTAGTTTTCAATCATAAAACTCTTACTGACATTCATTCAACACAAAAAATTCTCCAGGATTAAGTAAAACCAAGATCTCTTTGTCACTGAAGAATAGACACTTTTGTGGCTACCAATACATCTATTTTTCTGGGCGATTTATGATATTCTTCACCACGATCAAAATGTGGATCCCCGTTGATTTTATAGTTTGAATAAAGTATGTCCCCTAATAGTCAATATTAATCTCAAGTAAAAAACAAATATTCACCCCTATGTCCAACAGTAGTTGCTCTTGATGTTAGCGACCACATTTCATACCGCCAAAACATATTATTTGTTAATTCGGCACTACTACCATGAGAGCACTCGCCCCTTTACCTCTAACTTTACAGCAATATGAACTAATCTTGTTCGTACATCCAATGCAAAGCAAGTTCGGCTCTCAACTTAAGGCAGTCAATAATACATTCAAAACTAACATCTTCTTTTATTTACTCAACTCATATAATCTCGTTGCGAGGCATCCACACCAACAATAGTCATCATTCAAATTATGAAACGAGGCTTTAAGAATTTCGCGGCTTGAAAGTCTTTTTGAGAATTCGCCAGTATTAACGATCTTCAGAAGTCGGTGCTAGATCAAAAGAACATAAAGTAGAACTCCCAAGAAAGTTCAGCGCATGAAATGAAATCAGCCGCTTTAAGATATATGCCTATACCTGATAACAGTGTTGGAGAACATCGTTTTGATAGCTCGTGTCGAGACTTCAGCATTAGATGAACCATGATTGGGTCACGAATTGACAGAATGGAGTAGCTAAATTACGAAATAACATTCCTTAGCACATCAGTGATGATCAGAAAAAAACTGCTCAACTCTGACCATCAAATTGAAGTGATTAAGATACTCAAGCTAATGGCATATTAGTAGTCATCGAAAATATACTTTTATTATCTCGAGAATCGAGAGATGTAGGCAACTTCAATCCATCACAGGCATATTGGGGTATGATTTATTATCATAACTTTTTTTTTGGTTAGTCATCAATTGCTCTTTACCTTGAAATCAATAATATCGAAGCGTTGTACCTCTAATCCTTTGATAATTTACATAAAAGATTCGTGTATGACTGTCTCAATCAACCATTTACGGAAAGATAGATGAGCAGGGGAAAATTTTTTTTTTTTTTTTTGTTACCTTCTGAAAAATTCTTTTTGAGGTGAAAACTAGATAACTGATAGCACCACACTGACGGATACACAACGAATTCTGCAATGGCTAAGTTACCTCCTAAAACAAAGAGCCCGGTCAAGAAGCTGCTGCATTCTCCTAAGAAATTAGACACTCCAAGGAAGAGAAAGGTTGCTGAAGAGGAAGCCTTTGAAAATGATGTAACATCTTCATCGGACGAAGAAATTGATTTTAAAAGTATAATAAATGAGGAGTCAGACTCTGAGGACGAACCTGAAGGGGAGACCCTTTATGAAAGTGCAGAAGAGGGTAATGACTCTGAATCAGGCGATGAGTTAAATAATTCTGATGAGGACTCAGATGCCGAGTTCAATGAGCTATTGGGAGAAGAAGATGACGTAGACCTGAGTGATTTGAACAGCGATGATTTCGAAGTGGAGCCAAGTGAGTTATCCAACTCTGTTTCTGATCGTTTGTCGGGAATAAAAATCAGAAAATCTCAGGAAGATGATAGTGACAGTGAGGAAAGTGAAGTTGGATTCCGTACCAAGTACTCAGATGGAAAACCAAGAATAATAAAGCCTGAAATCGAACCGGTATATGATTCAGATGATAGTGACCAGGAAACTGGGAATACAATAGGAAACATTCCATTATCTGCATATGAGGAGATGCCTCATATCGGGTATGATATCAACGGTAGGAGAATCATGAGACCAGCGAGGGGGTCAGCGTTGGATCAGTTGTTAGAATCGATTGAATTGCCAGAAGGTTGGACTGGGTTATTGGATCAAAACACAGGTTCCTCTTTGAATTTGACCGAAGAAGAATTGAGTTTAATTAACAAGATCCAAAAGCAACAGCAAACCGATGAAGCAACGAATCCATACGAACCTACTATCGAATGGTTCACAAGTAAGAACGAATTGATGCCTTTGACTGCAGTACCTGAGCCAAAGAGAAGATTTGTACCATCTAAGCACGAAGCCAAGAGGATAATGAAAATTGTTAGGGCAATCAGAGAAGGAAGAATCATTCCTCCAGACAAAGTCAAGGAACAAAGAGAAGAGGAGGAGATGAATTTCGATTTATGGGCAGATAATAATAATGATACAGTGGATCATATAATGACTTTGAGGGCACCTAAGTTGCCACCTCCAACAAATGAGCAGAGTTATAACCCACCAGAAGAGTATCTTTTGGATGACAAGGAGAGAGAAGAATTTTTGGCCCAGGACCCATCTGAGAGAGAAAGAAATTTCATTCCACAAAAGTATGGTTCATTAAGAAAAGTTCCAGGGTATGCTGAAAATATCAGAGAAAAATTCGAAAGATGTTTGGATCTTTATTTGGCACCAAGAGTGAGGAAAAACAAATTGAACATTGATCCAGAATCTTTGATTCCTGAATTGCCATCACCAAGAGATTTGAGGCCTTTCCCAATCCGTTGCTCCACGGTGTATGAAGGACATCAGGGTAAAATAAGAACTTTGTCGATTGATCCATCAGGTTTATGGCTCGCTACCGGTTCCGATGACGGTTCTGTGAGAATCTGGGAGATCTTAACAGGGAGAGAAGTATATAGACTGCAGTTGGTAGACACAGAGGAAAATCCAGAAGATCACATTGAGGATTTGGAGTGGAATCCAGTACAAGACATTGGATTGTTAGCTGTGACGTGCGGAGAATTGATATACCTCATTGTGCCACCTATTTTCGGATATGATATTGAAAACAACGGTAGAATGAAAGTTGAGGATGGATGGGGATTCGATGTCCATGGACAAAACAAGAAGAGTGACATTCAAAAAGCTGAGTCTGATGAAGATGAAGACCAAAATTCTTCAAAGCATATTAAGAAAGATGTCACCAAGTGGCTCAAGCCATCAAAGGAGCAATCTGTACAAGGCATCGCTTGTATCGTTCAATGTAAGAAGTCCATCAAGAAGTTGTCATGGCACAGAAAGGGTGATTATTTTGTTACCGTATCTCCAGAATCTTCAAGCACCTCAGTTTTGATTCATCAATTGTCAAAACATATTTCACAATCACCATTCAAAAAATCTAAAGGTATAATAATGGATGCAAAGTTCCATCCTTTCAAACCACAATTATTCGTTTGTTCACAGAGATATATCAGAATCTATGATTTATCACAACAGGTATTACTCAAGAAGTTGATGCCAGGTGCTAGATGGTTATCTTCCATTGATATACATCCACGTGGGGACAATTTGATTGCATCTTCATTCGATAAGAGAGTGTTATGGCATGATTTGGATTTGAGTAGCACTCCATACAAAACATTGAGGTACCATGAGAAGGCTGTACGTTCCGTCCAATTTCATAAGGGTGGGCTCCCTCTTTTCTCCTCTCTGTCCGATGATGGAACGATCCATGTTTTCCATGGTATGGTTTACGATGACTTGATGACGAATCCGTTGTTGGTGCCATTGAAGAAGTTGACTGGACACAAGATCAGTAGTAGTTTAGGTGTGTTAGATTTGATCTGGCATCCAAGAGAGGCTTGGTTGTTCAGTGCTGGTGCTGATGGTACTGCAAGATTGTGGACTACATAAATATATTTAAAAGCTGTGTTTGTAATACTGCTATACACGAAGAACATTAATAAACATAATAAATGCATAGTAAATTAGCAAATGACCTACTTCAAATCAGCCGACACCGTGTCATTGTCGGGCTGTCTTGGGAAAAGTCTAGATCCGAATGAGAAGATTCATTCCTTTCTGATGCCTCCTTTCCATATTTGAAAATTCATAGAATCGTCATCATACCATATTCGTCTTTTCACCTCAAAGTTTTTGCTTAAATCTTCATTTTCATCTTCATCATCCACCCTTATAGTTTTCAACAACTCATCCCATATAGGCTGTTCATATTTGGATAGGATAATCCGATGATCAACTCTATTTTGCCAAATCATACCCAAGGCTGGGATCTGTTTGGAGTTTTGAGTGCTTGAACTTGAAATGCTGCGGTCTATTGATCTGTCACCTTCAGATTCCATTGTTTCATCGTACGACTGTCTCTTCAAAATTGTCTCATTATCCCAACCACTTATCCATCCCAACTGATAATCGTATGACAACGAAGGTTCTGAACCTTGAATTCTCGTCATTGGTCGGTCGCTGACTTGGTTGCTCACCACAACCGCTAGCTGATGATTGGTGGCCAATGTTTTCAAAAAAGTAGTGAGTTTGTAAATGTGACTCCAAGTTCTTTTCAAGCTTTGAGAGTCCTTTGTTTGAAATTCTATCCTCAAGTGGTGTGCTATGCTATCTATTATAATTAATTTCACTGGTTGTGACTTGACTAGATTGGGCACCTGATAGAACAAAATATGATCCTGAGTTTCCAAATCGTTGCAAGTTATCTGATAAACATTATCAGTAGTGGGCCAATACCTCTTATTGATGCCATTTGTCTCCATTAATGTTTGGAAGTTGTCGCATATCAGTGATAACCTTCGCGTCTCCAAGCTATTTTCTGTAGATATGTAAATGATCTTCGCCAGTTGGTATTTATTCATAGATGCCGTTTGAGTCATCGAAATTACATCATCACTGAGTTGGTAACCTAACCCACCAAACTCTCTCGGTAGTTGCACGGTGACGGCTAGTTGAAGTAACATATGTGACTTTCCCGTTGCTGAGGCCCCCGCGATTTCGGTAATGGTACCAAGGCTCACTCCACCATGCAAAAGTTCATCGATATACTCGTCTCCAGTGGTGAAATATTTATAAAGCTCATCATCCAAACTCTCGAGACCAATTTTGCAAATTGTGAGAGTACGCGCCACTTCTTTCTCGAGGATCGACTGAACACTTTTCGTTATCACTGATGATCTACCTGATAATTTGGCAAGTTGTTGGCTGGTAAGGGACACGAGATCCACTGTTGAGATAGCCTTTTCCTCCACCAGTTGAAAGAAACTCAGAAAATCATCATCAAACGTTAGGCAAGATGACGGAAATTGTTTATATAGATCCATCGTCTCATTCTAATTCATCTTGCTATTAGCTAATATGTGTTTACATTTAGTTTTTTTTTCGCGTACGTACCGCGTACAATATGTACAATATTTTAGGTATTTGCCTTTTCAATGAAGGCAACGGAAACTCACAGTCAGGTTGTCTCACAAAGTGTAATCGAGTACTGAGTGATGAGCGAGACATATTTCTAAAACAGAAAGCAATTTATTTTTTCTGTGAGATGGTTGCAGCCTTGAATCTGCTACTTCGACCTCAAACAGTCTATCAAATGATCGAAATCATTAAAAAGTCAACGATGATGAAGAGCCCATGACTCGTGGCAACAAGAGCTCGTCACCATTTTCGTTACCAAAAGAGTTCCCCCATTGATGATATACAAAAGCTCTTGTTGGACGCATGTGATGAGATGAGAAAAGAATTTATTTTTACAAGCCTCCGTTCACACCAACTATTCTGTTAAGAGTATGTATAAATATATATCACTTCAAAATGACAAATTTCCGATGGTGACAGTCTTAATGATGCAGTAGTCATCAATACCATGCAATGATCCTTCTCTGCCGAACCCAGACTCCTTGACAC
Source organism: Nakazawaea populi (assembly GCA_030557235.1). NCBI lineage: Eukaryota > Fungi > Ascomycota > Pichiomycetes > Alaninales > Pachysolenaceae > Nakazawaea > Nakazawaea populi. The sequence continues at coordinate 125,568 of JAKTVN010000011.1, forward strand.
CACCGAATGGAATGGCACAATCTGTGAAAATACCAGTGTTGCAGCTGACCATTCCGGTCTCTAATTGTTCACTGACGAGATACACCGTGTTGATATTCTCAGAGAAGACGTAAGCTGCTAAACCATATTCGCTATCGTTTGCCATATCGATCACCTCTTGTGGGGTATCAAATTTGACCAAGGCACCTAATGGCCCAAATGTCTCTTGAGTACAGACATCCATATCCTGAGTAACGTTTGTCAAAACAGTAGGTCTGTAAAAATTTGGACCGACATCAGGAGCTCTACCACCTTCCAAAATAGCAGTGGCACCCTTAGAGATAGCATCCTGGACATGACTCTCAACTTTCTTGATTGCAGCTTCGTTGATCAATGATCCGTGTGTTGTTGATGGATCAAAACCGTTACCGATTTTGAACTTGCTGACTTTTTCTGCAAACTTTTTGGCAAATTCATCATAGATGCCACTTTGAACGTATAATCTGTTGGCACAAACACAGGTTTGGCCTAAACCTCTGAACTTACTGGCAATAGCTTGATCCACGGCCAGATCCAACTTTGCATCGTCAAAGATAATGAGCGGAGCATTACCACCTAATTCAAATGAACATTTCTTCAAAGTTGAGGCACTCTGCTTCATCAAAATCTTACCGACATTTGTCGATCCAGTGAAGGATATTTTCTTGGCCTTTTTATTTTCACACATTTTTAAACCGACAGCTGGAACGTTGGAAGAATTCAAGATGACGTTGAAAACTCCCTTTGGTAAACCAGCTTTTTCGGCCAAGTATGCTAAAGCTAAACAGGTTAAGGGAGTCTGAGAATCTGGTTTAACCACCACGGTACAACCGGCGGCAATAGCCGCACCAGCTTTTCTTGTTATCATAGCCAAAGGAAAATTCCATGGTGTTATAAGTGTTACCACACCAACGGGCTCCTTCCTTGTAAATGCTCTATTCGATTGATTTCCTGGTTGTATAGTATGACCGTACATTCTTGGAGCTTCCTCGGCGTACCACTCAAAATATGACGCACCGTACTTTGCTTCACCGGCGCTTTCAGCCAAGGCTTTACCGTTCTCCCAAGTGATGATCTTGGCCAAGTCATCTGTATTCTCGGTACACAAATTGAACCAGTCTCTCAACAACTTAGCCCTATACCTTGGCAGTGAACTCTTGAATGACTTGAATGCTTCGTGAGCAGCATCAATTGCTTCGTCAACGATGGAAGGGTCTTGATCTGGCAATTCAGCGATGACCTCTAAGGTAGCTGGATCGGTCACTTTGAAAGTGGTAGAAGACCCCACCCACTCACCGTTGATGTAAGCTTGGGAACGAATTAGATCAGGGTTGTTGAATTTTGGAGTTACCATTATTTTTGATGAAGAATTGTGCTAAAATTGAAAATATTAGAAATCAGTAACATAGCTGCATTTTATAGAGCGATGCCCAATTTGAAAATTTTCCCCATCTTGAAAACAGTATACAAGCTATATGGATGACAAACAAAACACACTTTGTAAATAGCGCTAGCGGATCTGCGATTCCATTGCCGCTTATATTTTCGTACATTTAAGCGCACCTCGCGGTATACCTAAATAGTATGATTTGATATTTTATGCACGATAACTCGAAGAGCGGACAGACGAAGCTAGAATTGCGATGGAAATCGATAAGGAAATCTTCTCCAACAAGATAGTGAGCTTGTGCATCGGAAAAGTACCCATGTCACACATTTTCACTATAAATACTTCGGATTGCTCAAAAGATACACAACTGTAACCAGTTTATTTCCCCCCAATAACGGAAGATGAAAGCAGCAATTTTGTCAATTCTTATCACCTTGACTTCTTGTCAGTGTGCTATCCTTGGCGATTTGTCGCAGAGCGTTGAACAGTTGATTCCATCAAGAGAGTACAACCAGTTCAAAGGTCAAAATGATTTGCCTGAAACATTCATGGACTCTATCTTTGGTGATTTGATTAACTCCGATCCCGATGTAATGATGTATAAGCAAGCTAACTTGAGAGAGGGACGGGTAAAACTGCCCAAAAGCAGTATTGCGATTAAAAGCACTTTGGAACAGATGTCTTATGATTCAATTTTGAATCCATCAAAAATGCCAAATACATATGTTGACAGTTTCTATGAACTGAGTTCCAAGCCATTGAAGCTGAACAAGGTACAGTATCCAGTTGATGATGATGTGGATGATATAAATACCGGAGCTCCAATGTTTGGTGGATTTGTCACATTTGCCCATGTACCTGCTCTCAACTGTTTTGATCCTAACTTATCCCAAAAGTTCGACATAGCCGTCGTTGGTGCTGGGTTCGATACTGGGGTTTCATTCAGGCCTGGTGCAAGATTTGGTCCAAATGCTATAAGACAAGCTTCCATTAGATTGAGTAATGGTTGGAGTTCAGTTAGAGGCAAGAAAGGTTCCAAGTTACGAAGCCTTGATCCATACCATGCTGGGTTGAAAATTGTTGACTGCGGTGATGTTCCAATGACGCCTTTTGATAATAGAATTGCATTGAACCAACTCTACAGAGGGGAAAGAATCATCCATAAGCATGAAGTATTCAACGCGACAAAGTATGACACACCAAGGATCATCACTTTGGGTGGTGATCATACTATAACACTTCCCAACATCAAGTCCGCTTATGAAAAGTTTGGAAAGATAACAGTTGTACACTTTGATTCTCATATAGACACGTGGGATCCAAAGGTTTTGGGTGGAGATATATCTCACTACGCTGGCTTGAACCATGGAACATTCTTGCATTATGCTGCTGAGGCAGGCTACATCAACAATGAAACATCCACGCATGTGGGAATAAGAGCACCTTACATATCCTCTGGTGATGTTTCCCATGACGCTGATTGTGGTTTCAGAATTATCACTGCAAGGGATATTGACGAATACGGAATTGATGGCATCACCGAGAAAATCAAGAAGAATGTCGGTGACACACCAGTGTATCTTTCATTAGATATTGACGTATTAGACCCTGCTCTGGCCCCAGGAACAGGCACTGCTGAGCCCGGTGGATTTACCTCCAGGGAGTTATTGACTATCCTTGACGGTTTAGAAGGGATCAACTTGGTCGGGGCTGACGTTGTCGAAGTAGCACCACCATACGATACAAATGCAGAGATAACTAGCTTGATTGCTGTCCATGTTGTTGATTCGATGATTGGATTGATGCTGGTACAAGAAATTTAATCAGCTTAATGAAAAGGAGTGTTTTTTTTTACTTGTTACAATTTTTTATCATATAAAATAAATTATTTAGATTTACTCATATTGGAAGCTGTAAATCGCAAGGTTGTAGGAGAATTAAATTTGTTTCATTTAGGAGGGCGAAAATGACTATAAGTTGGAGCGACATTGGAGCATATTTAATTAGACCGGGAAGGGTTGTTTTTGATGCTCTGACTTCAAATGGTTATATGTATTCGTTTCTTGTGAGTTTGACTTATTTGGCTGCTGCTTCTGGAAAACGATGATATATGACAAATGTGGCTTTACAGTACTAACTACCTTGAAGGGTATTGGGTATTGTTTGAGACATCCCAGACTTTGGCCTTTTTTGATCGCAATATTGATTCCGCATATTATCCTCATGATTATATGCTTTGTTATAATATTCATCCTGATGTATCCCTTACAAACGGTTGCATTCTTTCTATTCCAAGGCCCAAGTTCAGTTTACACATCATTTGTTTTGGTGGTACAAGAGTCTACGGTGATGACATCGATGATAAGTGATCTATTCTTGTTCCCGGCTCCTTCTGCGTATTTGTTTGATGCAATTTTGATCACAAAGGGATTTGATGAGTTTTTGTTGATTGGAAAGAGTAGAAGAAGAAAAAGAGTTCCATATACACAAAGGATGTCGAAATTTTGGCTACATGAACTCCCCTTATTTTTCTTATGTCCCTGGTGGCTATTTCAGATTCTTTTAATCTTTGGGTTATATATGATCCCATTTTTGGGTCCTATTTTGGTTATGTTCGTGAAGGCTCCCACAATTGGAATAAAGTATCACAAAAGATATCTTGATTTGCGGTTCAAGGATCCTGAACTGGTGAAGAAGTTCATCTCCAATAATAGAGGAAAATATTTTGCCTTCGGGTTAACAGCTGCGATGTGGGAGACAATACCTATTGTTGGTTTTTTTTTCAAATTTACCAATGTCGTGGGGTCCTGTCTCTGGAGCTGCGATTTAATCCGTAATGAGTTGAAAGTATTTAATGAGAGGTCCTTGTCAGCTCACTGAAAGATGCCAATTAATATTCCCGATTGGGAAATATAATTGAACGCGTTTTTTTTTTTTTTTTTTTTTTGTCAGATTTCATTTTTTTTTTTTTCACTTAAATCATTGTTTTTGTTAAAAGATATAAATGCAATCAGTCTTAACAGCATAAGCCAGCATGTCTTCCCCGATTCCATCATCTCCAGCTTTCCCGTCAGATACTGCTAGGTATTTCAATTCTTCACAGCCGCCATCCTCAATCGGTGGGCTGCTGAGAAGATCCAACATTTACAGCGAAGCCCGTCATCCACCATCACACGAAGCTGTTGATAGAGTTGAAGAGCCAACAGAGGCAATTTTCAGAAGAAGAAACTTGGACGCTATTCCAAAAGTATCCGATTTGACTGGTGAGAAAGTGAAGGAATCCTTTGAGCTGTTTTTGGAGGAGTATACGGATCTGTCCATAGCTGAAGTTGACACTGAATATCATGGAAAATTATATATTGCCCAGATCCAAGCTATGAAAATGTACGAACTCAGCACCTTATATGTCGACTACGAACACTTGTTGACAAGAGAGAATGGTGTTTTGGCTACAGCTATCACAGAACAATATTATCGTTTCTTGCCTTTTCTTCAAAAAGCTGTCAAGAGAGTCATAAGTAAGCATGCCCCTGAATTATTACAGACAAGCGCCTTGGGTAGAAGAAATAGAATGGAAGACGATGACACCCAAATGTCTGCGACAGCCTCAACGAACTCCTCTCAGGTTGAAACTTCCGAGAGAATTTTTCAAATATCCTTCTACAACTTGCCAGCTTTGAACAGAATCAGGGATATAAGAGCTGAGAAAGTGGGCACATTGATGTCCATATCAGGTACCGTAACCAGAACAAGTGAAGTTAGACCCGAACTTTATAAGGCATCTTTTACGTGTGATCTTTGCAGAGCTGTTGTTGATAACGTGGAACAACACTTCAGATATACTGAACCAACATCATGTCCAAATCCACAATGTGAAAATCAAATACTGTGGACTTTGAATATTGGAAAGTCGTCATTCTTAGATTGGCAAAAGGTCAGAATACAAGAAAACTCCTCTGAAATTCCAACAGGTTCAATGCCTCGTACTTTAGATGTCATTTTGAGAGGTGAATTGGTAGAAAGAGCTAAACCTGGTGATAAGTGTAAGTTCACAGGAACAGAGGTAGTTATTCCAGATATATCACAATTAGGATTGCCTGGTATCAAACCCCAGTCCATGAGAGATCAAAGAGGTGTTACTTCATCCACAGAGGGAATCAATTCTGGAGTCACCGGCTTGAAGTCGTTGGGTGTAAGAGACTTGACCTATAAAATTGCATTTTTTGCTTGTCATGTGAACTCGATGATTAATAAGGATGGCACGGGAGAAATAGCAAACTATGGTAACACATTGAATGAATCTGAGGATCCAGATCAAGATCAAGAGGTATTTTTGAATACATTAAGTCAACAGGAGGTGAATGAGTTGAAACAGATGGTCAGAGATGAGAATATCTACTCAAAGTTAGTTTCTTCGATCGCCCCAGCTGTGTATGGACACGATACGATAAAGAGAGGATTACTTTTGCAAATGTTGGGCGGTGTTCACAAGCAAACCATAGATGGTATCAATTTGAGAGGTGATATCAATATTTGCATTGTTGGTGATCCCTCAACTTCCAAATCTCAATTTTTAAAATATGTTTGTGACTTTTCCCCAAGAGCTATATATACATCGGGAAAGGCTTCTTCTGCTGCTGGTTTAACAGCCGCTGTTGTCAGGGATGAGGAAAGTGGTGAGTTCACAATCGAGGCTGGTGCATTGATGTTAGCCGATAACGGTATTTGTTGTATCGATGAGTTTGACAAAATGGATATAAGTGACCAAGTGGCAATTCACGAGGCTATGGAACAACAAACAATTTCCATTGCCAAAGCGGGAATCCATGCAACTTTAAATGCACGTACCTCAATTTTGGCTGCTGCTAATCCTATTGGCGGTAGATACAATAGAAAAATTGGATTGAAGGCCAATTTGGCAATGACTGCCCCGATCATATCCAGATTTGACTTGTTTTTCATTGTTTTGGATGAGTGTAATGAAAAAGTTGATAAGCAGTTGGCCTCACACATTGTTGATTTACATATGTTCCAAGATGATGCAATCAAGCCGATTTACACTCCAGAGCAATTGACTCGATACATTAACTACGCGAAGACCTTCAAGCCAAAGATGGATAAAGAGTCAAGGGATTACTTAGTTGCCAGATATAAAGAGTTAAGAGCCGATGATGCTCAAGGCTTAAGTAGATCCTCATACAGAATTACTGTCAGACAATTGGAATCTATGATTCGTCTTTCAGAGGCTATAGCAAGAGCAAACTGTACTGATGAGATCACACCGAAATTTGTCGCTGAAGCGTATGACTTGTTAAGACAGTCAATTATCAAAGTTGATAAGGATGACATTGAGGTTGACGAAGATGCTGACGGTGTTGTACCAAGCAACGGTGGTGGTAGCGATGGTGATGATAATGACGACGACGATGGTGATGACACCATGAGCGGACCACAAGATAATACGGAATCTCACACACAGAAAGATCAAGAACTGAATACCAAGAAAGCTACGATCACATACGACAAGTATGTCAGTATGATGAATTTGATAGTCAGGAGAATAAGTGACAATGAAAAATCGAGCTCAAAGGAAAGTCTAACTGCCGAAAAGTTAGTTGAGTGGTACTTGAACCAAGTAGAAGATAAATTGACATCTGAGGCTGAGTATTGGGCGGAAAGAAAGTTGGCATTCAAAGTCTTGAAAAGATTAGTCAAGGACAAAATCTTGATGGAGATGGAGTATGAATCTCAAGATATTTTCAAACATCCGGATGGTAACACCAATGAATATGAGCCATTGCCAACCCCTGATATCAACAAGGCGGTCTATGTGTTGCACCCAAATTGCGCAATTTTAGATTTCTTCGATCAGACCCACGAAGATAAAGATAACGAAGTTGATGAAGATTGAAACTACTTTTCCTGGGATCAGATGTTATATTTTACTGTTGCTTATCATGCGTTGGAGTTTTTTATAGGTGTTTATTTTATTAATTTGTTGATATTTAGGTGTTGAGGAAGCCCTACCGCAGACTGGTCAGTCCACTATTTTCTGAAAGCTGTGACGTATTTGGGCGAACAATAAATGGTATTGCGCTTCATCACATACTTAGTTTACCTCGATCAAACTGTACTGTACTGCGTAATTAGTCTTCATTCCTTTAGTTTCTGAGAAGTGCTGAGAGTGATCGATTTCAATATTCCCGCTTCAATTGACTGGGCTATGCATGATAAGTCAAATCAGACTTTCGTGCCCTGACTATGAGGTGCATTGCTTGACTCTCCTTCAGTTAAGATCAAGCTTAAAATATGCTAGTAAACTCGAACGCATCTTGTAATGACTGCATACTGTGGATTCTCGTGTTAAAGTACCAAAGCGGTTGACGACTTATAACTCATCAGCCATAGCCTTTCTGAAACCCATAGGATTTCCGAAGACTGTATGTCTAACTCTCGTCATGTAATCAACAAATGATTCCGAGTCACCGTGTTCTGTATCCAGATTATCTCTACGGACTAACTCTGGGCTATTTTTCCGTCTCTCAATCTCATCCACCAACCAGTTTAAAAAGTCTGAACTCACTTTAATCTTCGAATTTTGTTTCGTTTCAACCAATTGCATAAATAGTTTTTTGAAGTCTGCGTGATCAGATTGTTCAATCAACTTGTCTGAAATAATGGAGAACACTTTACTACTTATATCATCTTGAGTCAACTCTTCTTCCTGTCCATCATCGGATCTCTTTAATAGGGCACTGCCGTTTAAGTCATTTAGAATCTGTAATGCCCTCATTTGTCCGTCGTGGGATAACTTGTTGAACAGTATCAAAACTTTATTCTCACCGTCGTTCAATCTAAATAGCCTTACCCCATCTGGATTTTGGATTAGCCCTGAGATAACCCCTAAAAGTCTTTTTTGCAAAACACTCGATTCTGAGGTGAGTAAGCCCGTCAAAAGTTTATTGATGACGTACGATGGTTTCTGATCTGCTTTTAACGCATTTTGAACGGCAATTGGGTTGTTACGTAATGAAGCTGCAATAATCCTTAAACAATACTCTTTGATAGCATCCACATCATTTTGAGACAAGTTGGACACTTCCAATTCTGGCAGCGGTAATATATCAGACAACTGTAGCAATATAGAAAGGGTCTCGCCCTCGGATATCTTGATGCCAAAGTCTATATCGTGAGACAATTCTTCCAATGACGACAAAGACTGAATAACAGTATTCAATGATATCGCACTAGGCGATTTCACAAAAACTTGCAACTGACTAACAGCGTCTCCAAAGTCATCTTTCTCCTCTCTGGACAATTTGCCATTCGGTTTATGCGACAATGACTGAGGTTGCTGTACCAAATCTTCGTCAGCAAGTGGAGCATCGCTTATCACTTGCAACTCTTGAGATTCAGGCGTATCTTGAGGGTCCAATAACTTTGCTTCTTTCTTTTGAGTATCCATGTTTACTCTAATATGTAAACCAGCAGGTATCTCTTGACCTTCCTTAACTGTCTGCCACTCTTTAGTTGGATAAAATAACTTTGGGTAACAATTTTCTGGATGTGAGTCGGGACAGATCAACTCCTCAATCGGATATGCAGTTGACACCAGTATTGTCAGCAACAGTACGGCTAAAATAAAGGAGTTTTTCATGTAAGGAATTGACAGTGAGGGCTGATCAGTCAAAGATGAGCTGTCTTTGTTAAATCATTTATTTTTTCTGGGATGATATGGATTTTTTTTTTTCGTTTTTACGAAAATTTTCAAGTATCTAGGGGATCTATCTGATCTTTCTACAACTACAATTATTGGTGCAGCAACTCGAAATGGGAAAAAGAAAGCAAGACCGTAAGGGTGCCGATGCAAAGAAGTTCAAAAAGCATAAGCTATCATTCGGAATAGTTGAACCAGGCCAGTATGGAGTATACGCAACCTGTCCGAAGTTTAAAGAGAAGGCATGCATGAAGGAACTTACTCTGTTATTCGAGGAAAAAGTTGAAGAGTACTATCCCGATGATACATCGAAAAACGGTAGCGACGATGAAGATGACGATGAAATTGAATTGTCGATTGAAGATGCAATTAAAAAAGAAGTTGCTGATTTGAAAGACAACTCCAAACAAGCCAAAAAGCTGAAGAAGATAATATCTATCGATTTAGGGTGCGAGTGTTTAGTCTTCATGAAATGTCGCAAGCCTGTTGTTCCGTCTGAACTCGTGAGGAGAATATGCCAGGAGTGCTTGGACTCTAAATTGAAGAATACAACGTTTACTCAGAGGTTGTCGCCGATTGATCTATCTTGCAATGCAACTCTTGAAGAATTAAAAAAAATGGCACCAAAAGTTTTGAAGCCTCATTTCCACAATGAGACTGACCAAAAGCCTTTGAAGTTTGCCATTCAGATCAATAAGAGAAATTTCAACCAGTTACAAAGAGGAGATATAATTACGAATATCGCTGGTTGCGTGGGCAATGAGCATGGCCATAAAGTTGATTTAAAAAATTATGACAAATTGATTTTAGTGGAGTGTTTCAAAAGTAGTATCGGAATGAGTGTTGTTGATAATTACGACAAGTTGTACAAGTTCAATTTGCAGCAAATATTTGAAAAGGCAAATGAAGAGGAGCCAGTCGTTGCAAAGGAAGGTGCGTCGGCCGCATTAGCTGAGCCGGAAATTCAAGGGCACGAGGAACAACAAGAACAATCCACAGCTTCAAAGGGGGAGCAATTGGATAATGTGTAAAATTTACAGTGAACGTTGCTTCGACTTCATTGCTTTGCATTAATAGATAATTGTATATCAGGCCCATAGCCAACTCAACCACCTTGATTTATTTTTCAGTTGTTGCCTCTGTTGTTCAGCTTTCGTATCTAGTATCACCTGGATATTCGACTCCATCGATCTCAGTTGTTCCTCGTAGTCTTTCAAACTCTGCTCCTTCTCCAAGTACGTGTAACACCACTGCAATACTAAATACACAGTACTGGCAAGTAAAAATGTATTGAATATTGGCATTTGAAAGTCGCTCAATTTTGGTTTAGAGTCTTCCAATAGCATCTGCTCAAATTCTTCCAGCTGTCTTTGTTTTAAATTAATGGTCTTGCTTTGTAAATTTGACAATCTTTCATGTATTTCCAGCGACTTTGAAGGAATAGAATTTAAAAGTTGATCCTCTTTTGAGATCACTTTTTGTGATAACAATCTAGTGGAGCAGAAAGCTCTTCGCGTTATATGATAATAGCTTGACATTTTAATTATCTCACAGGCGTTCATATAAATTGAAGATGATCAAACAACATACTTCTCATCTTGACTGAATTTTTTTTTATCCCACAAAACAATTTGGGGCTGTAAAGATTTGATATTTTGCTTCTGCTTAAGAAGTTTGTACAAGCTGATACAAATTGTATGAATGATTGATCTGAATTTCTTTTGTATCCAAAATGAAGCACTTAAATATCAAAACTCGAAGTTGACACAACTCAAAATCAAAAAATTCGATCTTCAAAAGATATCATTTACCCTTTATTCTTGCAAGTGTGTATAGACTTGTAGTATTTAAAAGATTTATAAACTGAAAATCAATCGTCCATCTCAGGTTTTTAAATTATATCTGGATCTTCGGAGTGTGAATGATTAAAATCAAAATATTCCAGTTAGAGCAGCCATTTAACAACAGATATTTCTCCGTTTTCTAGCTTCTTTTAGCTTCGTAGTCTTCTTAGAATTCATTCTTGGTCGTTATTGTTAAAATAAAATACAAAAAGGTAGTTTATTATGGATCAATTCGCTATAAATGGACTATAAAAATCAGAGTATATATACAAAACTGAGAAATCTTAACATCAAAAGCCTGGCTAGCTCAATCGGTAGAGCGTTTGACTCTTATGATTTAGATATCAAAAGGTTGCGGGTTCGACCCCCGCGTCGGGCTTTTCTTTTTTGTCGATTTTTTTTTTCATTACTTCCACAAGATTTATAGTTGAAGCTATTCTTTAAAGCTCAGCGAGCTGCTACCGTACTACTGGTTTTGCAAGTGAAGTGTAGAACAGCTTTCTCTGATCATGAATCATTCATAATGTTTTCCAGTACTTTGCTTATTTACTACAATGAGCCAGCTCATCTTGATATGATTTGTTGATTTAGTTTACTGATTCGATTTGTGTAGCGATAAGCGGGGCACTCTCAATTAAGCGTCATGCACCGTCGACAGATATATGAAGCTATTTGGCGAAAAAAGTGAGGAAATTCAACCGCTGGGTTGTTTCCAAAATGATGGAAGCAATTTCTTTTGTATTCATAAGTATTCTATCCAGGAAGAGATAAAAGCGGATCTATCGAGAATCTAGGAATAATCTATTGACGTATATCATCTCTACCTCTCTCGAGTCGTTGAAAAACGTCGCCCACTAGATTTGACGTTGATTTACCCAGTCTCACCAGAGAGATGTAAAAGCAAATTCTGTTGATAACGAAAGATTTACTCGATAAGCTCAAAATCTATTATATTGTGCAACACAGTTTTCTATAACATACTATAACAAAAGCAGCAACACTTTATTTCTCCGAATAGACAGTACCAGCTAAATCATCCGAGTCCAAAGAGTGATCATGGTGGTGATCTACATAGAGAAATCTGACCATTTCTTTGTCATCAGTCCAAGCTCTGAATTTTTTGCCATAAATATACATTGGAATAGCCCAAAGACATACGAAAATTTGAATTCCGCCGTACGTCAAGTATGCCGTCTTCGCACCGTGGTTATCAATAAAAGAGTTGTTGAACAAGGAGAACAAAAAACCAACAATGTTTTTGGCCACGTTCAACGTCACCAACAGCTCTGTAGCAAACATTTTGTATGAGTCAACAGTGAAGGTTATCAGTGTGGTTGATGCTAAGGAGCAGCCAAATCCAATGATTCCAAAAAACACGATGGGCACTATCCACATATCAGCGTTTTCTATCGACCAGCCAAATCCCATGAGGCCTATAGTGACAGAAAGGAATACAGGAATGACCATGATCAATCTAAACTCAGGTTCATAAATCCCATTATTTCTATCAACAAGTCTTCTCACCAAGATATCGGACATTCTTCCAGCTATGACGGATCCTAATGTACTACCAATGAATGGGCTAACGTAGAATAACCCGGTAATGGCAGGTTCGTAACCATATGGCAGTCTCGTAAAGATATGAGACATGGCCTCAGAGATCAAAATCAACCATACAATGGCAAAAGTGTACATCAAGGCACCGAATGCGATGGCAGGGTAGAAGCAGAGAACCATGGGCCTGAGAAAAACCATCCACCACTTGTCGTCAGTGTGGCGTCCCGAGATGACTTTCAAAGTTTGAACGTATGGTTTTCTTTTCAAGATTGGTTCATTGGGTTCAGGTAAACGATTTTCACCGGCCATCTGTTGTGGCATCGAAACAATGAATTGTTGACTTAAAATGGATGAATTCAAAGTTTGAACAACGGAATTATCGTCTTCTTCTGCTTCGATATTGCCTCCGCGGTGGTGTTCAGCAACGATATTTCTCAAGGCAAATGAATTGGGTACACTTCTTTGTGAATCATTAGTGTTCATATGGGCCAACTTGTACTCTCTGGCAGCGGCGGTTTCTTCTTTTGACCTCTTATCCGGTGGTGTTGGTGTTCTATCCCAGAATGTCTCTGGGGCAAAGAAGAATATTAATCCAAAGTTGACCCCCAATATGATAGCTAGGATCCAGAACAACCAATGCCTGTCCAAATTCTGGAAAACGAAACCACTCAACAAAGGTACAAGATTTTTACCTCCCAACAACAAAAATGTGTATATACCCAAACGGTAAGCTCTCTCATGAGCAAAATATATCTCTGCAATAGTGGCAGAAGGCAATGATTCAGTTGGAGACATTCCTATCCCGACCAAGATTCTAGCACCCATCAACGACCCAAAACTTTGAGCACAAGCACCCCATATGGCCCCACCAAAAGCAATTAAACACCCTACGAGGTACACTATCCTCTTACCATACAAGATTGCTGTTGGCGATGCAAACAACGATCCAAATCCCAACAGCAACATGAAACCTCCAACAAGATACAGTATCGTCATTGGTGTCTTGTCAAATTCTACTGACAAAGTGCTCAATCCAGCTGCAAGGAATGGAGTTTGTCCACCACCGATAAACGAATGGAAACCAATCACCAAAAGAGCCATGTCACGTCTCCATAACGGCAAGTTCAAAGGATCGTTCGGGTTATCATGTGGTTGTGGGTTCAAGATTATTCCATCTTTAGTCGTCTTCAATGTGACACTTGACAGACGTGGTCTTGGTTGAGATTGTGAAACATTATCACCTGCAATTTTGTTATCTGGAACAAACTCCAGAGCATCATTGGGGACCCTCGTCATAGCTATGGTCCCCGTGACTGTGTCACGCTTTCCAGCGGGTTCTTGTATCCATAACCCCATAGTGTGCTGTGGAGTCGAGGAAGTTTAGCAAGGTATGCTTTGTGGGTTTTATTTGTGTAAATATCTCAAAAAGACGTCAATAATCTCTTAAGGCCCTTTTTTTTTACTTTTTTTTTTTCTTTTTTTTTTCCTCTTTGGCATTAAGCTTATTTATTCTTGTTTTATTCAGTTAGGCCCACGGATGACAAATGTGTGTACTAATTCTGTTACATACACTTAAAGGGTTACTTTGGTCTTTCATGGACTTTCATTTACAGCTAAAAGAAACTCAAAGTATTGACATGAGCTCATCAGCGACTTTCGCCAACTCACCCTCATAATCATCGTCCTCGTCCACTCCCAAATGTGCTTCCTCATCCAGTACCACAAAATCTTCTCCATCGTCTGTATCCTCATTCTCATCTTTATCTTCATCATCGTCATCGTCATCGATGAGCAACAGTTTCAATTTGCCTCCTATGAATTTCAAGTTGTTCATCGGCACAGCACCAGCACCTTGACTGGAATTCAACTCTGAATTTACTACAATTTGTTTCATGTTACGTAACAGCATCGATAACCGATGTCTTTGGGCCAGCTTGCGTTCATCATCTTTAATATCATCCCCTTCCTCGACTTCTGCAACCAAGTAGTGGTGCAATGTAGAACTGGACAAGACCAACGCTATTGACTTTAATTTTTCACAGATGAATTCGTATGGAATCTCCGAGACAGCAGCTGTAGCACCATGTTGAGGTTCGTTGATCTCTAATATCAATGAAATCAACTGCGCAAACCTCTCGTCCAGTTTTTCCTGTTTAAAATTAACATCGTTCAAAACTAACTTACTGATAAATTTGAAAACTAAAGTTTGTAACAGATACTTGATGGCAACTTTGGAAAGATCATCTTTGATCAGGGTCAAGACATCCAAGATGTGGTCAAATAACGTGTAGCCTCTTTGATCGTTGATTAACCAGGATAACAATATGTCGTTGGTGTGCATACCGTTAACACCACTCGAGCAAGCAGAAGAACCCGCTTGTAATTGCTCCCTTTGCTCTTGCAAGCCGTATAAGGATGAGACATACCTATTAAAAAATTTGCACATCAACATTGAAACGGGGTGATAATAAGTCATCGTCTCAGCAGTGAAGAATCTATCGAACATCTCAACAAAACAAGCCAAATGGTCCACACCACTTTTTTTATCGTTGTTCTCAGACTCTTTTTTACCAATACCAACAAATATATTACAAAACATTGGCTCCCAAATCAGAGTGAAAAAATGGATTCCCTGCAACAATATTATATCCGTGTTACTCAGCACACTAAATTGGACGAACCAATTCCATACTAAAGTTGCCGCATTGTCAACAGATTCCAATTGTTGCAACAACTCCAGTTTATCGAACGGGCTATTGACAGAATTTCCCATGGTGATAAGACTGGCTGTCATGCTATAAGGACTCTTGTACCGCTCACCATACCCTTCCACTACGGAGATGTTGAACAGGACTTCAAATTTGTTGGAGTTTTTCACATCGGAGGAGATCAGGCCCATGGCATCGAACAAGTTCCTACTCAGTCTCTTGCACAACTCTTCATGCACTGCACTGTTGAATTTTTCATGCACTACTTCACAGAGTGCTGTCAAGCTCGACTGGATCTTGACATCGGCGGTCGAGTATATGAAGGCATTGTTACATCTGCTCAACAGACAGATCACATCTGTGCAAATGACTAAACCCTGGTCGTCCAACTCGATTCCTTCATCGTCATCATTCTCATCATCATTGCCCATACTGATCCAATTGTCATTTTCGTCTGGTTCAGCCAAGTTTTTTTGCACCAGTAAGATATAACTTTGCAATTCTTGAATGGTCACTTCGTTCAACGAGGCATGATTTTGAATAGCTGCTAAGTCTCTGAACAAATCTGATACTGAGATGAAATTGCTAAGATTGTCTTTCTCAATCGCTGTGGAGTAGTATAATAGGCATCGAGGGTATCTCATGACTAAGATACGTTCCAACACTTCTTGATCATCATCTGAGATGATGGCATTTCTTAAAAATATCACTACCAAGTGTTTCACAGATGAAGTGTACTCCGCTGATTGAAGAATAAATTGTAAAAAATGATGAAATTCCTTCACCACAATATCATCCATCTGGGTAATCAAACTACAATTGAGTTCACTATCAGCCACAAAGTTGATGAAAAGTTTCAAATAATCGGCAACGTACTCTATATCTGGTACCGACGCTGTTGACGAAGATGATACGGCCTTACCATTCTCATTCTTGTCGCTGTTTTCGACAGTTGTGGTGGTAATTGATGTCTTGAGGTCGTTGAACTTGACAATGATGTCATTTAGATGAGATCTTAAATGCTCATTTTCTCTATTGGATTGGTCTCTCAAGCATATAGTGATTTGTTGTAGAATCTCTGGGGTCGACGAATTTGGGTTCTCAGTTGCCAATAAATTGTCCACAAGTTCTTCAATAGCTTGCTTGCTCATGTTGACAGTTGTTCTATGTTTATCGAACTATCTCTATCTCTTTGTTTCACTAAACGTGTACAAATTTTTTCTTTTGGTAATCGGACATTTTTCTCACCTACTTACGTCTAATGCGCCCGGCTCTCGGTACAAAAATTTGGAGAAATCATCTCTTGTTATTCACACATATATGAATATTAATTATATATATTCAGATATGCGTATGGGAAATAAATATTGTATCTATATACATAATCAATATATTACTGTTGACATAAAACTTTTGAGAAATATCAATTTTCTATTGTGGAAAATGGCAGTCTTTTTTAATTTTTAATGATATGAAATCAATCAATCCAATTTTTCAATCTTCTGATCACCCCAACCTTGTTTATTTGCAATTCCCTCTTTACCTTCTTTCAAAAGCAATTGAGCAATGAATCCCCATTTCCAATTGATGTAGTAATTGTCTTGAACTTCCTCCATCCAAGAGACAAGAATCTCCATGTATAATATAAAATAGTAGATTCCCCAACTGGTAAAGATGTGCCACCAACCATGACCTTCCAAGACGATTCCATATGGTAGACCGAGGTAATTACGCCTCAAGGAAATCAATCCAGAGCAAAATTCATTATCCACGTTCCAAACGAGGAAACCAAATCCAAACAAGCTAAAGGATGTTATTAAAATCTTGTACATAAACCATCTCTGCTTAGAAGATGGAACAATGGTTTGAATGATGACAGTGGAACGGTAAATGATTGAAAAATTCAAAAATGCATAACAAACCTGATGAAGTATTGGGTTTTTCCAAATAAAACAATAAACAATGGTCAACAAAACGATAAATGAACCGATTCCAAAATAGGCCACTCTTTGACCAAATTTAGATCTCTGATATGCAAAGATATAAGCTGACGGTATAGCAGTGACATAGATCATCGGTAATTCATCCATCAATTGGAACTCGTACCTAAGCGTCATATGGAATAACCACGACCCTAACCCAACGGTACACATACCAATTGATATAAAAATAAACAATGGTCCATGCTTGTTGACAACGGCAGTATATAGATGGTACATCGACAAGATGAAGAAGGACAAGTTGGTGGTGGAGTTGATAAACTCTGCAAAGTATGGTGAGATGATATAATTCTCTTCACACCAATCAATAGTAGCCGTGACAGGCCCCCAATAGCCGATATAGTCCAGTGGGTGCAGTGGTGAGTACTCTCTACCTAATACATGTGACATTGTTCTTTAGTGCTGCGGTGGTGATGGTGATGTTGTTGCTGAAGAGTAAGCGTGTCGGTAAGTGATGAGAACCCTCTAGCTTTGCCGCTGCGAGGGAACTATTGATGATATGAAATTGAAATTGAATCAAAAACGATTGGTTTATTTTTTTTGGATGAACTACCTCCTCTTATGGCTGCTGTTGGTGTTGCTCAATTCTTTCTTAGGTAAAACTGCAGCTCGGTATGTTTGGTGAGTGTCCAATTTGGAGGATGAGTGAAAAATATATCAAGAGTATTGATATACAGTGAAAACAGTAATAAGTCACTACAGAGAAAAGGGATCAGCAACGGAGTAAAATGCTTGATCTTATAAATTCTTAGCAGAGAACAAAAAAAAAAAAAAAAATTGAAATTTTACACAATCCTGAATACCACTCACTGTAAATACCGTAACTGCCGATGTATACACATAATAGATTATTGTACGTGGTAGACCCGGATTGGTGTTATCTTTACGATGAAAAATGTTTCATATTTTCAAATTGTTTGACACAACACTAATAGAAAAGAAGGTTTTCAAATTTAAACAAATTTGATATATTATGAGTATACATTGAAAACATCAATTAAGTAGGATTGGTGGTGTAATTGAGCCGAGCGCCCAATGGGTTGGTTATGTGAATATTATTTAATATTATTGTTTTTTTTTTTAGTTTTTTCATTTCGTCTTTTCAGTTTTAAAATCTAATGCTGCAAATCATCATCGTTGTTCTTGTTGTTAAAGTGGCGCCTATGAACTTTCATCTTGGCCAACCGTTCAATTTTCCTTCTTTTGATCTAGAGGCTTGACTTTGTCATTGGATGATTGGCTTTCGTTCCAAGGATTTAGGTCTATCACATATTTTGGATTGGTCAGCGGTGTGTTTTCCCTCAACACCACCTCGGCCAAAATACCTAATCTGTATACCAAGACATAGTCGTTTTGCTTATTTTCAAACCATATTGAGAGAATCTCGTTGTAAATGATGAAATTGTAAATTCCCAAACTGGTAAAGATGTGCCACCAACCGTGACCCTCCAATAAGATCCCTAATGGTAAGCCGAGGTATTCTCTTCTAACAAATCTCAAATTGTTGCAATAGGCGTTATCCAAGTTCCAAATCATGAATCCAAATAAGAATTGAGATATTGACATTGCCAGTTTTCTGTACAAAGCATGTCTTATAGGGATATTGGTGACGTATTTACGCACCATAGATAAGGATTTGAAAATAATAGAGAAATTCAACAATGCATAACTCACTTGGTGGAAAATAGGATTAGTGTAAACCGAGCAATACACAACAGTCAATACTAGAACCATGAACAGCGTCACCGTATAAACGGCAATCTTACCCCTAAGAGTAGCACATTCACAACTGAAAATATATCCAAATGGGATTGCCGTGAAGTAGATCATAGGTAATTCGTCCATCAATTGGAATTCGTATTTAAGAGTCATATGAAACAACCATGATCCCAACCCGACTAAACCCATTCCCAATGCAATGACAACAAACAAAGGTCCATGTTTATTGATCCTTGCCGAAAATAAATGATACATCGACAAAAAGAAAAATGACAAATTGGTCGTGGCGTTGACAAATTCGGCAAAATATGGAGAAATGATGTAGTTCTCCTCGCACCAATCAATAGTGGCAGTGACGGGACCCCAAAAACCAATGTGGTCGATTGGAAATGGTGGTGAATAATCTATCAGGAATTGAGGAGACATGATTTCTATCTTGATGTTCTTCCAGTCTATTTGTGTCCGTGTGTATATGTGATGGGTTTGAAACGATGTTCAGTGTGATCTATCTATCTTTATAAGAAAATGATCTATTTTAATCTTCGTATATTCTTCAAAATAATATGACTTATGGGGTCTTTATAGTAATGTGTATTCTGAGATGCTAGGTGAGTTGAAAACGGACCGATAAAGACTTTATTGAGTTGTTGATATTTTAATGGTGGCGGCGGTAATTGTAAAACTTGTTGGTATGAGATGAAATCAGAAAAAACCTCTTTTTGTGTAAAGAAAAAGTTTTGAAGCAAAATTAAGGAAAATCTGGAAAAAGACAAGCGCACACACATACAACCATAAATATTATCAATTGCCGGTTCTTTAATCCATCTCCTATATGAGTTGTCTCTGCCTTGTATGGATGTAAATAGAACTTATCATAATTGGATCACCGATACATCATCTTTTCGTTTCCACTATCTAATCGCTTATTCATTTTGCGACATACCCCACATAAAAAGCAAACTCCGTCTCGTATACATTGTTGTCGTCGTATATCAAATATGAGATAGATAGATTAACCTTTCTGTTCACCAGATAAGTTAGTAGTAGTGCGCACACGACACATTTTGATTTAAAAGCTGTCACTTATCATCACCGATCACCACCAACCCACATGTCACAGTACTAAACTTTAAAATTTGGATATTGCAAAAAGTGAAACAAATACAACAAGTCAAGAATCAACCTTTATATCATATCAGTCATACTTTAATGTGCTCATCGGGTTGGGATTATGATTACAAACTTATGACAAGATACCAAAATAAAAATGTGTCATTGAAGTAACCGGCCGATTGTGTGCGCGCGCATCGCGCATCGCGCATCAATCTTTATTTGATTGCCATATCTGGAAATAATTTTAACACCGAAAATCTTTAGCATCTTACTACCTCTAATTGGAACTACCAATTTCATTCCTTGAATATGGACCTGAGCTCATCCATCACAAAAAACTCACCCTACTTTTGACTCAGTGTATATCGGTTGTTCTCAAATGTAGACTCGAGACCAGTATCATCTGCAATCAATTGCCGGTAGGTCCGATCATTTGACATCATTTTGAAAAAAAAGTTAATTGACCCCCCCCCCCCTTTTAGATTTTGCAAAAATCCATTCACATCACTATCGTGTAACCTGCCAGTGAATAGCATCTCGATGAACATTGATGATAATAGAGTTAATTAAAGATGATTTTGGAACTGGAGCTGAAAGGGGGGTGTTTGTTTAATATGAACAACAAGCCATTAAACGGCTGTTGGAAGACATTAGTTTTTCGATCTCAAAATCATTTCCAATGAGAAAAAGATTTCCTCTATAACATAGGCAAGAAATCATGTTAAACATCTGAGTTGCAATAACCATTACGGTTTTGTTCGAGTTATGTAAATTCATCCATCTGCCATGTTCGTATCTGATTCGAGTAGCGAGTTTTGTGAGCGGTGGGTTCGTAGTTGTTACAAGGCCCATTGTGGGATAACTGTGAGAGAATTTATGCGTTTAATATATAATTACATTATGATCATTCATTTCTCGTTCATAATACTAAATCAAGCATTATAGGAAAATGATTGACGCATTTGCACGTTCTATTTTTAGTTTGTTTACTGAATGGAAAAGGTTCATTTTTCGGCCTTGACATGTGATCACCGACGCGAGGATAAATTCTATTACCATATGAAGAGGGCTATCATGATAAATGATAAGATGGTTGAAAAAAATTGAAATGTGTAATGAGAACAACATCCTAACCTATTCTACCCATTATTCCATGGTGATGCAGAGTGGCTCACTTAAAGGTGGATAATCCGATCATATCACCAAGCTTTTTCGTTTTTTTCCACCAAAGATGTCATTAAAGCAGCACTTTTGACATTCTCCCACCCAGTAATCTCAATTTATCCCCTGGATTCCCGAAAAATGGTATTCAGTATGTTTATAAAAGTGATACATCCTCCCAAGATGGTGAAACCCATTTTTGACTTGAAATTTTCTGGAAGAGTGTGACCAAATTGAATAAACAGTGCACCTTCAATGGCGTAAACGAGACGGTCATACCTGTTGCAGAAATCACGATACCATTCCAGGCCACTGCAGACGATCAACAGATGGTGTATGATCATGGGGTACAAAAATATCAGACTCATTGATTGCCACTCAACTTTATAGTTTATCGAGGTTATTCTCATAAGTGTAATAATGTTTAATATAAAAATAGTTGGTAATTTACTGATTAGAATGAAGTCTTGATAATCTTATATACAAAAACCCTGACTTTTCTAGGTCTGGTAAAAAGTATGGAATAGTTCCTTTTTTTATAATAATGAAATAAAAGAAATAATAATAATTGTTTCTTGTAGAACATTGGTGATCATTTGTTATTAAGGAAACAATAAGTGTCTTATGTGAAACCTTACCCAATAATTACCAATTTTAGTATTTACTAATCTTGGCAATCTCACTCATCTATTACAATAAGAATCCAAAAAAGATTGATTACCTATATATATGACCCTAAAAGCTATATAATGACTATGTAAATAATTAACAATAAATTTGAGAGGGGATGTAGCAATTGAGATCAAGGCAAAAAGAAAAAACAAAAGAGCGTAAACAATAGAAAGCCATCGCTAAATTCTAAGCAGTTAGAAGTAAAATGAGGTTTGAAATAAGAGAAGTGCTTCAGCTTTGAAAATAGTAAAGCTTCAGTAGTGCCCTTAACATACTCCAAGGTTAATGAAACAAAACAGGTAATTTCTTAAATGAGTACAAAGGCTTATACACCGCTCTCTCTTATATCGTTAATTAACGAAAAGAGCTTGTTTGTTGGCGTATTGATGTTGGCATTCATCAACTAGACGCTGTAAACAACGTACCCTTATACCACATAACTAACAAAACTGATATCATCCCCAGAGTAGCTCATCATGTTCACATAGCGTTGTGGCTCAATTTGGTATAAATCCTTGACAACCTTAACATTCCTTTTGAACTAGACAATTCATGCAATCTTTGTATACTCAATTCTCATCATCTCATCCCCATCATGAGCTGATTCTTTGTCGATACAATACAAGATATAACCATGAATATATCAAACCAAGTTATTGATCTTTTCATCCATCGACTGTTTGGTCTCATCATCAATCAACGGTTTGGTCTCAACATCAATCAGCAGTGTGGTCTCATCAATGTTTTCCAATTGTATCGTTTCCTGCTCCGGCGTTGATGGGGTCTCAATCAAGATAAAACCCGCTGGAAGGCTTATGAAAATTATGACCAGTCCTATATATATAAGTATTGTTCCCCAAATTTGTGTTCTCAAGAAAAGCAATCCAATAGAAACCATTGAGAACCCAACCAAAAATATACCCAGAACAATGTCATGCCTATAACGCTCGGGTTGATCAAAGCTCTGTCTGGCCAAATAATGACAAAAGATGATATATACGAAGTGGACGGGGAACATGATATAAGGCGCGATTTGAGGGAAGCAATAAGGAAAAATCGCAAACCAAGCATAGTATAAGATACCGAATATGAGCTTTATCATCATGTATCAAGGTTCCAAGGAAATGAAATATTCAATAGAAAGATACAAGTTTGAGTGAGTTCAAGGAAGTGCTATTTTTAATAGAAGGATACAAATTTGATTATGTAGAAGGATAAATTGTTTTTTTTTTTGTTCTGATGCCGCCCAATACAAATTAAACATCATACACATTGGTAAACTATATCAATCGATTACAATCAAACTTTATTGATCAAGAATTTATCATGCTTGTAATACTCTATGTAACATACTTCTGGGATCAATATTTACAACGCACTTTCAACTTGTCGCTGTAGCTATCAGTTCAGCATATACAACTTTTTGTCAAGATAGGTAGGTTATTTTGAACTTCTATTTGTTTCTTCCCAAGTTAAACCGAAATGATACTCTCATGTCTTTTAAATTATATTTCCTTCAAAATCAAAAGAAGAAATTCTTTAATCTCATCATAACTGTCACTTTTATTTAACGGTATCATTTCAACTACCGCCGCTCATAGCAACAACCAAACAAGCAGTGGCATGCAATCACCGCTTCCTTAGAGTGGTAGTGGACCTGATAAAACTTTACCGAAATCTCCAACTTTGTAACAGGTATGAATACCACTATGCTACCACTTTCTCAAGAGTTTTGTTTGATTCTCTCCCCCTTCTTTTCTATGAGCTCATTGGAAACTTTTCTATAACAGGGGAAGAGCAATCCATTCTTTACCATCATAATACAAT
Organism: Nakazawaea populi; assembly: GCA_030557235.1. Taxonomy (NCBI): domain Eukaryota; kingdom Fungi; phylum Ascomycota; class Pichiomycetes; order Alaninales; family Pachysolenaceae; genus Nakazawaea; species Nakazawaea populi. The sequence continues at coordinate 149,294 of JAKTVN010000011.1, forward strand.
ATTTGAGATTGATATGGTACTACTTCATAGTTGTAGGTAAGCGTATGATTGAACATGGAAAGGGAAATAATATTGTCACATATACTCAGTGAAAAAATGTCCACTTTTGAAGAAGAGTTGGGCTCCATGCCGGCCGATTTTGATAAAACTATTCATCTCGCCTGTCAACAAGACAATCAATCTCTTTCATTTATTGTTCCACCATCTTATGTGGAATCAGAAGAGGAGGACAAGACCGTTGGTGTCAAGGCCATTGAAATATATCCCAGATAATGTAATCCTTGATAACCTTAAAATTCCTTTTGAACGAGAAAACTCATACAATCTTTGTATACTCAATTTTCATCATCTCGCCTCCATTAAAAGCTGATTCATTGTCGATACAATACAAGATATAATCATGAATATATCAAACCAAATTTTTGATCTTTTCATCCATCAAAGGTTTTGGTCTTTTTCATCCATCAACAGTTTTGCTCTTTTCGTCCATCAGCAGCTTGCTCTCGTCATCAATCAGCAGTTCGACCTCATCACTTTTTTCCCCCAATTCTGTCATGCCCTTCTCCAGCATTGGTGGTGTCATGGTACCCATGATCCAAACTCCTACACAGACGCCTATGATCAGAATGGTCGTTCCTGCATATACAAGTATTGTTTTCCAATTTTGTGGTTCCGAGTGGTATATTCCAAAATACAGCAAAATTAAACCCACAAACATTATATCCAAACCAATCTCAAGCCTATTGCACATGGGCCGATTGTGGCTTTTTGGGTTCAAATAATGACCACAATAAATGATGAGAAATAAAAACGTGATGGGAATACCGAATTGAGGATAGCAATAACATGATGTCGCTAACAAAATCGCTATCAATAGATTAATCAATAGATTAAGCAAGGCAAGGTAAAGTAAAAACTTAGGTGGCTTCATGACAAAGTACTGAATTCTTCACGACATGCTATATTGATAGACGTTTGAGTTTAGAAGAATGTATTGTTAATTTTTTTTTATTTTTCCTCGATCAAAAGGTGATTAGCCCCGCCACACAAATTAAACATCGAAAATTTTACATTAGCTTCTTGGGGATCACCCATCACAAACTTTTCGTTTCTTTCCATGTTAAACCAAACCGATACCCTTATGCCTTCAAATTTTTCTTCCCCAATAAAATCCTTCATCTCATCATAGTGTTGTTTTCTATGAGTTCATTGGAAACTTTTCTATATGAGACGAGGTATATGTTTATTATTGTCACAGTCCAACGCTTAAGCTTGATATGGTACTACTTTATAGTTGTAGGTGAGCGTTTGAGTGACCTCAGAGAGGGAAATTATACTGTACGATGGAAGACAAACTCTTATAAAATTACATTAAATTGATTAAAAAGCGAACAAAAAGTAAGTCAAGGAGAGCTACATTAATAGATTTAAAGAAATGAAATTATTGGGTTGTGTGTCATATTTTCGTAAATAGAAGAAAAAGAAATGAATGAAAAAAAGTGTTTATTGATCTCATGAGGGAACTCAATCTTCTCCAACGACAATGTCTTCCTCTTTGGTAACATATGGTTCATCTTTACTGTAACTCTTCTTGAAAAGGTTTCTAAAATCTTCGAGTAATGGAACGTCATACTTTTTCTCGTCGCTATTTTTGAAAGATTGTACTTGTTCCATTCTGTAATTTCTTAAGAATAGAGCAGCACCCATCAATGGAACGCAAAGACATAATCCAACAATACATAAAATTTTTTGAACAACACGGTACAGCTCCACCATTTGAATTCTTTGTGGAGTTCCCCAAGTGTAAGTGAGGATAAAAGTGAATGGTTCACTGTACAGTGAAGTAGCCAATGTTGTACCAAGTCTTTTATTTAATTCTTTTGGTAAACGATTAGTCCATACGGCACCACTCACAGAGGAACCTAAAGAGGAACCGATATTATAAGCAGCCAAGTACAATGAAGTGACAACAGCCATATGTTCGTGATCGGTACATGATTGAATAGACAGTTGGGTGACGTAAGTGAAGAAACCGGCACCGAATCCCAAGAGACATAAACCACCAATGATACCTGAATGAGCTCCAGTATCACCTCTGTAATAGATCAACAATCCAAGTGCAACCATCCACATTGAGATACCGAACAAGATGAAAGGTTTAGTTCTTCTCACTTTAATGATGACAAAGCCAACACCGGTACCTGTGAGCACGGAGACAAATGAATATAATGAGGTAATTCTAGTGGCAGATTTGATCGATTCACGGACAGCAACGATTAAGACTGTATACATGTAATCACCTTGCATGTACCAAACGAAATTGATAAAGACGGCAATGATCATGGCTGACCAAACACCACGATCTTTTAACAAATGACCTGGAGTAATTGGATATTTGGCCCATTTAGACTCCCAATAGATGTATAATGGGATAACACACCAACCAACAACTTCTGGAGCAATGATACGACCACGTCTCCATTCATTCAGCAGGGAACCTGCTAAAGTGAATGGGATCAAAATACAACCAAAGATACAAACCATCAATAACAAACCAATGATATCTAATTGCCAAAAGAATACTTCAATCATGAATGGCATGAAACCCATATGTTTGACTGATAATTTAGATTCGGCAATTTCTTTAGTTTCACCATGTTTATGAGCAAGATAAACCATGTGAAGCAAACAACATAACAATGGGATACATGAAAGTGGGAAGATAAAAGCCCACATTCCAATACCCCAAGACCAACGACCATCAACGGCAGCGGTGACATTACCACTGATCCAAGTGTTGATGATGAATGGTAAAGCAGGGATAAATGAAGCCAAAACTCTTTCATTTAAATTGGAGAAATCTGATAATAAAACTTCCAAGATCAACATGATACCGGTATAACCAACTTGATAAAAGATGGCACCAGCGGTGAATCTTTGAACATCATAAGCTTGACTTTCAATGATGGTACCAACGACATAAAATAAGATGGCAACGATGATCATGGTAACTCTACCAAAGACATCAGACATTCTAGCAAAGAAGATTTGTCCAGCAGCGGCAACGACACCACGGATACAATTGACGGTGGCAAGCAACGAATGTTGAGCATATGAAGATGTGGCAAGTGATTGATATGTGTAACGAATGGTACCATCTAAACCATAGGCATAAGCAACAAGAAAGACGGAAAATCCCAATATTATACGGTAACCCCAATGTTGATATTGTCTTGAATATATTTCAATGGCCTTGACACCAACTGTCTTGTCTTCCTCTTCTGAATCAACATAATAAGATGGTGGAGCAACAAATGAAGAAGAGTGATTGTCTTGTTGACTGGCGGTCTGGTTAGTTTCACCAAAATCGGCAGGTTTGGAGTCCGACTCCTCTCTAAAAGTGGACATCTTTTTCAACTGGGTATATACGTAAATATATATATGTAAGTGGTATGCAGTAGATGAGATGAGATGGAAGTCAATTAATTGAGATTCAAGAACGATGCATCGAGGGTGATTATAACAACCTTATATACCATTAAAACGAAAAAAAATTATTTCGCTGATGAGATTGATTAGATAAATTAAATAACTAAAAACGAGAAAAAAATTTTTTTTTTTTTTTTTTTTGTGTTGTGAACTGTTTTTCTATTGTGTGTATGCTGTGCATTCTGTTTAAACAATTAACAACACCTTTCTTTTTTTTTTTTATTCCAGCAGTTGAAATGTCGGTGATCCATTTTTTTTTTTGGTAACGGTATTGGGTAAGAAGTAAGTAAGGTAATATCAGACATTGCATGAGTATTGAGTGTACAGTTGGGATGCATGCCAAAAATAAATTGGTGAAAGATCAAAGAATTCTCATTGGCTTATTTGTATTTTTTTTTTTCCCCCTGCCCCGTTATAGGCGAAATTGCTCAATTTCATTTTTTTTTCTTTTTCTTTTCTCTTTTAGTATTGAAGATATTAGGGGCGGTTTGTTTCAATAAAAGCTCTCTCTCTCTGTCTTGGCATGGCGAGAGGTCGTCGTATGAGGCATTTATAGAGAATTGAGAGAGAGACCACAGAGAAAGGGGATTGGGATTTCATTGCTGTTGATGATAAAGTATCCATGAAATTCAATTGAATATATATATGTATCAAAAATTGTATTGGATATCTATCACAAATTAGCATTAGGTAATGAGTGAGTAATAATAATAATATTAATGTTTAATTAACAAGATCTCTTTTAGAGACTAAACAGATATCCCCGAGAGCCTTAATTTGAAAGGGAAGCAGGCAGGCAGGTAACGGTGAATTAATTAAAAAAAGTAGTGTAGCAATTACAGGTCGTCGGCTTTTGAAGATTACAAAAGTATTATAAATTATTTTGCAAGATGATCAATGTAATGGGTTATGGAAAATGAATACACTTGAAATACGAATAGAGCACTAACCACACCAGACACAAGGCATTGCCTAATTGCAGGTATAGATGAAGCATTACAGACCGTAATAATATTAACAACAACAACAACAACAAAAAGATAGTGAGAGTGAAATGAACCAATTTTGATTAATTTGTAACTACTACACGATCATCGAATACGCAAACAAAAGCATCGCTATAACACTGTACATATATATACATACATACAGTTATTATTACACGCACACGCATACATATACAGAAACTATTATTCATAAGTCTCTCAACGGCATGCCATTAGATGGACTTTAACTCATACTCAAGAAATCGATAATTCAATCAACAGTTTAAACATTCACTTGCAACTGATGATCAATTCATACTACTATACAGTTCATTCGTAATAAGTAATTGTAATTTACATCACACACACATCAACTACTTTGAGCATGCTTTTGGTCGGGTTGTGCCATGCGAATCTCGCATACTCTGTAGACTATATATATATATATATATATATATGCATTGAACTCACCTTACAATTATCATCATACACTTAAGTTTCCCGTTCTCAATTTGAGGACAATAGCTCAAATAGAGATGCAAAAGTATTGGCATCAGGATGAGATGATCGAGAGACGCAGTACCGAAAATCGGTGAAAGCGCATGGTGATAAAACTGAAATAAATAAATGAAAAAAAACAAGAATCATCTCATTTATCGTGTATAATTGAAGATCTTCTTATGGCTATTAAACCATTTACAACTCCTTCATGATCAGAAATTGTTTTCTTCGGTGGAAAAATAGATAAAAGTATCAATTACATGTAGTTAATACTTGGCATATGTTTGTTTTGTTTTGTTTTGTTTTGTAGAAAAACAAAAAAAATTACGGTTATAAGCGAAAATAACAACGTTTTTCTTTCTCTTCTTCTTTTTTTTTAAAAGTTTTTTTTTTTTTTTTTTTTTTACTCATCTCGATGTCAGCTTTCTTTATTTGTTGATTGATTTGAAAAACACCTCAAGGCTCAGTTGTTTTTTTGCCTACAATAGGATTCTTTTTTTATTTTATTTTGAAGACAAAGTGATCACCAGTTCAATGCAAGATGACAATCGGCATGGTCGCCCACGAGATGATGTTATCACTCCAAACCCCAATGAGCCTCTATCAATTTTATTGGGCTTCCATGAAAATTACATCAATTTACTTCTAATTCTGTATCAGCATCTGTATCAGCATCTCCAGCTATCAAATGACGAGAATATCAAAATCCCATGCTTTTAAAAGTCACGTAGCGATTATGAACTATTGGAGTTGAAAATGCAGTTCACATCTTTGGGGTCAAAAAAGCTCCCGGTTAATTTTTCTTTTTTTCTTCTTCTTTTATTCTCCCGGCAGTGACCATATGTAAACCGACAATTATTTACATGCCAATCAATAAATTAGTGAGAATTTTTCATCTTTCAAGTCTATTATGATTGTTGAGGCCAAGATATCTACTAGAGAGAGAAACAGAAGCGAGATGCTGCCTCATACATGATACATGAAATTCTCGAAGTTCATATCAACAGATGCATACATACTTTTCGAAAACGCATAGCGCACTTGGCACAAGAGCTCTAACAAGGTTAAAAATGCGATCTATTGTCTCCTATGTTTATTACTTACTCTCGCTAACCAGTGTGATACATTTTTACAATTTTCTTTTTTTCTCTGTATTTCGTTTTTTTTGGCTCAATGAATTTGATCCAAAATGATATCAACATCATTTTGATGCACGCAACACAAAAATTGGCAAACCAATACGGCTCACCAATTATTTTTTTCAAATTGGCAAAGCCATACGAAATTCAACCTCTGAAGTAGCTCCTCGCAAACATCTATGAATACTGTCATCAATCACTTGTGGTTGCAATTAGTAGTTGTGTCCAAGTCCCCATTTCATATTCAGGGACTTGGCCACTCCTGATAGATGAATGAGGCAAAATTTACAGATCTTTTATTAAATCATTTCCCTTAAAATTTATCTAAATAACCCAGCAAACATCCTTCAGAAGATAACCCCTATCAAGTTCACACACAAATCCAACCTCAATTTCTTCAATTGAGCAATTATCGATATTATTGTAGTTTCATCCGCATGGATTACCGTTTATTCCACTCAAAGTAACGCCATGATCTCCTTGTCAATGAATTTCCGACACGACGATGACAAAATTTTATTTTAATTATCGTGAATTGAGTCAATTGGAATCCAAACCACATAGTCACACAGAAAGAAACCTATACAGTAGTTTTATTCTTTAAACAGAGGGAGGAAAATCCTTTTGTGAATCGCATATCGCCTTATCAAAAAGCAATCTTCTTACCATAAGTAGTACCAACATTGTTGGATGCCATGGAGGCAATAAAAAAACCCTTGCAGCAACAGATATTGTGGAATATATGGTATTGTCATTAGCAATGTCTATTCTTTTAACAGCAATGAGTCCTTAATTTCATCGCTTTAATAGCAATGGGCTCTTATTATAATTTTTCATTAAATTTAAAGGTATTTCTATGTGGTGTTTACTGATTTGTCTAGTATAAATAATGCAGCGGCGCTTACTCCCAAAAAAATAATTTTAGCCGGTTTTGTTAATGTCTGTCACCTTTCAGGTTTTTGTAGTTGCCCATGAAAGGTTTCATTGTCAAATTGGGTAGTCATACCTCACACCTTTGCAAAAGAATGCGATAAGTACGTTATTGAACAAGATCAAGCTATTCGATAAATTGTTTCGATGAATATTTTTTTCCAGTTATCAAGGAACTTATGACAAAAAATTATCAGTTGATTTTTTGCTTTGATTAGTTGTCTGAGAATTCACCTTGTGGGTGGTATACATGAAGACATTCTTTTGCAAAAGTTGAAGAAACAAAGATCTATGAAAAATTCAAAGGCTTAACTGCAAATAAAATATACTTGAAACCGCACCTCATATTAGAATTGAAAGGAGTTCAATTTTTCAATTTTTTGTTTCTATTTGAGAAGAGCTTTTTGGTTATAGAGAAATAATATGCTGTCTGGACTAATTGTCTAACTGATCGGTCACCAAAAACGACAAACAAGTATTAAAACAATTTTTGTTCAAACTATATAGCATTTGAAATACGAGCGTAGTGTAATCTTAGTGGATCAGATTGTAGTACCACAAATACCTTTTAGATTACATGAGCTATATGCAATAGTTACTTCACAACAAAACTTAATTCAACCATCATCAAGTACTGTTTTTGCTGCTATGGAATGACAGCCAAAGTTAACGAATTCTGTGGCTCTATGTGATTTGAAGACTGGAGTCTTGGATTTAAGTTATCAAAATAATACAAAAAGGATAGGATCCGTCATGGTTTGTTCACTTTGAATCAAGAGCGAAGATCATAGAGTCTGTGACAAAAGCAGATAAATAATACACATGGTGTGTAGTGGGTTGTTTAATTGGATCGCTTTCTAGTACCAGTACACTACGATTCAAGCTTTCTTTAGGTAAGTTATCAAACTTCTGTACAAAGAGATGCGAAGTGTTTACAGAGACTGATTATGTGAAAGCGTGTAACAACAAGAAGTTTACTCAAGTTAAGTTATAGATCACCTAGAAGAGAAACATTCAGTGAATAGATAGAGACATAAATCACATGCTTGTATTTTTTTGGACTACTTTTTTTTTTTGTTTTTGTGTAACAAAAGGATAAATATTTGAAGAAAGTCATTTCTAATTCACAAACTTGATTATATTTTTTCTTTCTTTATTCTTCAATATCTATCATCTTTAAAAGTAAGTGAAGCTCATTACAGAGCCTTGGACCAAGGCTGTCATGCTCCATTGTTTCCTGTTGATCAGATTTACTAATACCATCCCCTAATCATCCTTTACAGAGAGTTCTCAGAGTTCAATGTGGTACCCAACTGGTGGTGCGGGTTGAAAGGAAAGAATAAGAGCGGCAGATATGATGAGAAGATTTCGGGTCAAGTGCTGGTTACATGGATCCAATTGTGGTTACATTTTGGTGGTTTGATGAAGGTGAGCGCTAAAGTAGGTGATGTGGTGGTTATTGAAAAAAGGGTTGGTATCTAAATGAATGTGTTGTGAGATTCATATGGGAGCTTTGTTATAATGTTAATTACAAACAATATGTTGGATTGAAAGATTTTTTTAAAGTGACTACTGATGAGTTGAGATGGATAGCATATCGTGGGTATGGATTGAAAGATTTTTGGATGTGACTACTGATGAGCTGAGATGGATAGCATATCGTGGGTATGGATTAGAATGGGAATGAAAGATGTTCTTGGATGTACTCAGTGTCAATGAGCCTGAAGGATGAGATTACAATGTGGTTGGTTCAAATGATGAGCTATATGGATTGTCGTAATCTAGGATGCATCATCATGAACGAAGGAGTTGGGCACAATGTGGTCCTTCCTCCGTCAGGAAAACTGGTGATCTGAGGTAGAATGCATACCGACATGTATAGGGTAGATTGATCGTTTGTAAATTTGTAGGGCACTCCTCTCCCTCCCAGGGTTAAACGATGCGTTAATGGGGAATGTCACTAGGTGTAGACTTTAGATGTAGATACTGTTCTAGATACTGTCTTCTTATGGATAAAAAAAAAACAAGAATTTAGTTTACGATTCATTCACAAATTACAGAAGATGGCTAGTAATTATTTCAAATGCAATAGATTCATTCTCTTTGAGGTCAAGGAGTTGAAATGCGCTTAGACAGATCTATAACTACTATAGTTTATCCACAAATTTGAGGATGAACAATTTTCAAAAATTCAAAACTGTATACTTGTAGTTTTAGCTCGCATAATTTGGATATCAGGTCTCGTTTTAATAATAATATCTTTTGTGAGTCAAATATTAAACTAACTGAGTTACAAAAAGCTGAGGCTGTTGTTAAATAAAATGTGAGCCGCATTGTTGAGCCTCTGAGTTTTGGGCGACGGAACAATAGTGCAATAAAAACAATAATAATAAAATATACATATACCGAAATATGTGTATGATTATGTAAGCAGATGGGGTGGGGGGTGTTATTCAAATAATATATGTTTATTATATCTGACCCAGATCAGTCTGGCTGGCTAAATTTGGTTGGCTGGTCAACTATCGGTAGTAAGGCTGGCTTTTTTTTCTCTCAAATGCCCTTTTTTTAGCAATAAATTTTTTTTTTTTCTGTTTTTCTGTTTAGATGATTTTTTATAACCGAATCAATTGTGTTTGTTGTAGCAAAACAGCACCAGCAATAGGCAGCAGTAAAAAAAAAATAAAGAAAATAGCAACGCTTGAAAAAGTGTAGTGTGTGATGTGTTAAAAAACAAACAGGAAGACGACTGTTGCCCTTTAACTCCACAGCCTTGTCATCATCCTCTTTTGTAGTTTTTGTTTTTATAGGATTGCCCAAGATTCAAAGCAACCACCACAAGAGCTATCTAAGATTATATCTATATATAGGTGAATAAGAAGTATTGAGATCTTTGAAGGTGATAAAGAAAGAAATCATATCAAAAATATGCACATATATAACTTTTTCTGTTAAACGTTCATATTGTTGCGAATTTGTGTTCATCCAATTTACTGATTTTACTGTTTAGAAATGGTGATGTTGATAAATTGAAGTTACCTATTTTTTGAATCAGGTAGTGATAATCACTGTCTCTCTAACATTATTTATAACTTTAAGAAACGAAAAGACCCTTAAAATGCAAGACTTGAACGAATTCATATCATAACCCGAGCGAGATTATCTTTTAGTGAGTTAATTGTATGTGAGTTAGTTGTATTAGAGTATCTGTATAAACCATCAATTCCTCTAATAATATTAATAATAATAATAACGATCACCTAAATATATTAAATGCCGAGGTAGTTTACTTAGCAATATAGTGAAATTATCAGTATTGAGCAGCATTAGTTGTTGTTGTTGCAAAAGCGAATTTTGTTTTCTTTGCTGCAAAAAATGACAATAAGTTTTTTTGAATTTATGACGGTAAATTGACCATACCCCCTCTAATTGTATATATTTATGTATAAGTGGTAGATAAGGCATAAACCAAGAATTTTCCAAGGGGCACACAAGAGATGAGCTGAGTTTTACCTCCAAGTCCAATTTATTTACAGATTTGGTATAGGTGATGAGTATATAGCATATTACGAAGAATAACACGCTTTGTTTGGCGTTGCCAGATGGGGGGTGGGGGTGTGTATCTTATGATATCGATCGTGTCTGAGATCAAGAGAGATAGAAGATAGTGAGCGAGAACAGGGCTTTGCTTGTTTGTTGTTGTTGTTTGTTTGTTTGTTTATTTGTTTATGAAAAATGATGTTGAAAAAAAATAAAAAACGCGAAAAAAACGAAAAAAAAAAAACTGATTTTATTCTTCTGCTGCTGTTTTGTTGCTGCTATTGCTGCTACTGCCGCTGGCCAAGTAAAGTGTAATAAGAAACGAAATAAAGATAGGGCAAGAGATCCAAGTTTATTATTCTTGGCCATAGCCCTGTTGTGTTCTTGGGAAGTAAAGATTTCAGGGCAACATTAAATTGAAATTATGTATAGCTGCTATTCACACTTTGATCAGGAACCGAGGCAATTCTTGTATTGTATATTCATGATCAAATACCGTATAACATGTAATAGTCTTAGTTTATCCGTAATTGAGAAAACGTCATAACAAAAACAAAATCATACAAAACAAACCCCGTACATATTGATATGTGAGATCATCATGGGAAAGATGTATGTAGTTGTTGATTGCTCTCCATTTTATGACAAATATAGAGCTGTAATCTATCTATATCATATATCATTGCATCGTTCATTCCATGGATTGTGTGTGTGCGTAGTAAAAAAAGTTTTAAAATAGAAATGTACTTACCCCAAGAATAGAAGTGGAGAGATAACAATCTTAAGGGCTGGTTTTTACTTGTTGCTTTGTGTGGGCTTAAGAGACTGAGGTCGTGTCTCTACACACCGAAGACAAGCCACTTCTTTCATCCCACGCACTCTGTAGTATTGGGATATTAGATAGCGTACTATTTAGGCATGACAGTAATTAATATACTCAACACAAACGGGATTCAGATACGACAAAAGCGTGCTGGGTTTCATATAAATATATATATATACACTATATATACATTGCGCTTAGCTAAGCATAGAGAGAGGGAGAAAAAAACATCCACTCCCAGAAGTATGGGGTGACAGACTTGAAAGATAGACAGTGCCTCGTTCCATCGGGGTTGATTGATTAACTCGGATCAAAATGAAAAGGTTGATATGCAGACGGAGATGGGGAATGAATATTTATAGAAATGTATGATGCATGATTCGTTCTCCATTTATATATATATATACATAACACGATCTTCATCCCATATCCATTTATCCTTTCAACATCATAATCATACATTCTTAGTATACTTATACACTACCCAATTTACACACAAGACAAAAACAAACTCACACAGCCCGTGTCCTCTGACCTTATAATAAGCACAGAAAACAAAGGGGGCAGAATATACAAAAATATAAAAAAACTTTTTTCTTGCCCAACAGAAAAATAAAAACAAATAAACAAAGCAAAAAAATATACAAAACAAAGAAAGAATACCACCACCACAATCAATAAATTAGCTTCGATATCCCAAATTTCCAATCAATCGATCTTATTCAAATTGCTAATTACTATAATCTATTATAGATATAGAATTATTATTATTCATCCTATATATACTATACTACTGTAGTATATATATCTACAGCAGCTACTACTACTATTACTACTGTTTGGAGTTCCCATCCACATTCATTCATTCACCCATCCAAATTTCAAAAAAATAACATATCATACATAGCGATGAAAAAGGAAGTGCAATATATATTATATGCCCATGTCATATTCATTGCATTCCTCATATATGAATCATTTGATTTGATTTCATTACTCAATAATAATTGTCAGAATGATTATTTCACCAATCAAGAATTGAATAATGCCACTGTGATAGAGTCACAACATCAGATGATTCCAAAGATTATTCATCAAACTTATAAGACAAGTGAAGTACCTGAGATATGGAAAGCTGGTCAACAACTGTGTATTGATTTACATCCAGATTATCAATATATTCTTTGGACAGATGAAATGTCAAGATCATTTATTGCCGAGAAATATCCTTGGTTTTTAGAAAGATTTGATAATTATAAATATCCAATTGAAAGAGCTGATCTGATTAGATATTTTGTCTTGAATCATTATGGTGGAATTTATATCGATTTAGATGATGGTTGTAATAGAAGATTGGATCCATTGATTTCAAGTCCAGCATTTTTAAGAAAGACATCACCAACTGGTATTTCAAATGATGTCATGGGTTCCATTCCAAAACATCCATTCTTTGCCAAAGTTATCAATGATATTGCCAAGTATGATACTAATTGGTTTGTTCCATATATTACCATTATGTTTTCGACAGGTCCATTGTTTTTATCTGTCATGTGGAAACAATACAAGAGATGGGGTGTTGATGAATCAGCCATGATTAAAATCTTATCATTAGGTGATTATAGAGATAATGGTGAAGAGGCTTTTTTCAAAATATCAAAAGGTTCTTCATGGCATACCGATGATGCCAAATTTATGTTTCAACTTTTACGTCATTTACCATTGGCTGTTGTTGGTGGTGTCTTGATTTTTTTCAGTATTTTATTATTGGAATACTTGTTGTACAGAGTTGTATGTTTGATTAGATTCAACCAATTGTTACAACTCATCAGATATAGCCCATGGAGTGATTCTTCAACGATGAAGAAAAATGGTGGCTTAGATGATGATGACGGAGAAATTGGTCAAGTTATTCATTTACATCAAAATAGAGTTGATTTCATCAAAAAGAATAGAAAAGATTCAAATTTACCTGCAACAATAGATTGGGAAAAGCAAAGTGTTCAATTTGGTACCACTGAAATGGTTTAAACCGGAAAAAAACACTCATTCCCATCGCATTACAATTATTCAAGCAGTTGTTCTTTTATCCTTCCATTCATCTTTAAAACATCATCGTTATGCTTTTATTTACCATCACTCATTCCATTCATTTACTTGTTGCAACTTTTTTAACCATTCATTTTTAAATAAGGCTTGCAGCAATCCGCATCATCATTATTTTGCATTACGACAATTTACAATCCTACATAGGGGAAGTTCTCTTCCCCATTCCATGCTTGTCCAATAGGTCAACCAAATCACGATCCTCATCATTTCCTATCCCCACCGCCCATTACACACTATTACAACTGTACCATAGATGAGAAATTTCACTTCATAAAAATTGTGTGTTCCTAGTTTTTCCCAAATCAAAATTTTTGAAAGAGGTAGAGAAAATTAAATAAATAAAAAAAAAGGCGTGATATTATTTACAAGATCATTTGCCGGATAGCGTTATTCAATAAAATGTTTATTTTTTTTTCTCTTTCCCATTCACTACTTTATGTTTTGTCCTTAATTAATTATTGAGAAAAAAAGAAACTGCTGCTGCTGCTGCTGCTGCTTCCGAGATGCCAATCTTTAAATTGATCATTTTTATCGGGTTGGAGAAATTATTCATTACAGCAACAAAACAACAGAAATTCCAATTGTAGGCCAATGAGAAATACTAATTGAGAAGAAAAAAAGGAACGATGATGATGACTCAATTGGAATTGAATGCCTGTTGTTGTTGTTGCAATGACTGACAACAAAACAAACACATGTACATTATTATTTATATTTTTACTCGAATTTGATTGATCTATTTGAGGTTATTCGGAACAATTCAAGAGAGAGATAGAGAGAGAGGTGTTTTTTCATTAAAGGACTTTTGATTGTTTTTTTTTTTTTATTTTTCCAATCTAATTCATGGTTTTTACTATTTTTGGTATAGTTTAAGAATGGAAATTGACTAATTATAATTAGTCTTGGAACAATTTGCCTTGTAGATACATTATATATATATGTATATAAAATGAGACGAACAATTCAAGTTGAATTGTTAAATATCTCCTATCAATTTCTAAACAAAATATCTTCTTTTTTGTTTCTTTTGATTGCATTAAGAGATGGAGAATCCGATAACTTTAACTCCATGTATTTAATTTAATTTACATTTTTTTTTTTGACTTTCCCGGCGGCTAAATTGCTCGTTCGTTATCTCAATTTAGTCAGTTTAAAGAAAGAAAGAAAATAAAGAAAAAAATTGTATTACTGCTTGGTAAATCAAACATCAGCAATAGCGAAGAACAACAACAATTGCAACAACAACAACAACAACGCATTCATTTGTGCCCTACCACTACATCAGCAACTCATGAGCAATTTAGATCTTAGTTGAAAAAACTTGACAATCAATTCACTCATTTAAATACATGTATTTGACACATATATCTCCAAACAAAATTATACGCTCCCCTATAAGTCCGGTTTTTCATCTTTTTCACCCAATACTATATTAACTTGCTATCATCATATTATCACTACTATCTCCTACGCATGATTTAAGAATTCGCTATTGTCCCCGTTGTAAGTTAATTACTGTCCTAAGTACATACACAATCACATCACCACATGCTAGTTGGATCTCACCAAATGCATACCTCTGATTGAAATCTTCTTTTTCTTTTTTCTCTTTTGGAAACATCAAGATAGCGAGTGGAGGCTAGGCTAAGTCAAGAACATTCGATTGGTTTTGAATTGTTACTTGGGTTGGCTATCGAGCATCAATCTTCTGATCTATCTATCTGTCTATCTATCTATCTATCTATCTATCTATCTATCCATCCATCTATCGATCAATCCACTTATTTGCTCAGCTGATTATGACCCCCAGTAACAACTCTACTTGCCACACTATATCATAACTCATCATTACAATTATAATTTGATTGCACTATACTCCATCTATTCATCCATCTTTCTACCCATCCATCGATCTATTTATTTACACAACTCAGTATGAACCACTAGTGGATCTACCCGCCACAATATATCACGACTCATCATTCCAATTGTAATTTGATCCCACTTCAATGATTCACAACCACCACGTCAAGCCTCGATCATGGTAACTGTCAAGGATTGAAGATATCAACAATCAAACACACATGCACCAATCAAGTGCTTTACGTGGTTGGACCAAGTTTTATGTTTCAAAGTTTGCGACATCACAACCACAATTTCACTCCCCGTGTTCAATTAGAAGAACATGTACCTTTTTTGTGTCACATGCTTAACCGCGCACTTGCATTATGTTTTAAACTTCAAGCACTAAACAAATTTCTTTCCGTAGTGATAGTTTGACCTGTAGAGGGCAGATGAAGACAGCTGATAATAGCTGTTGTTTGAGCAAGAGAGAGGGAGGGGGGATTGATGCTTTAATTTACGATTTGATTCACATCACCTTCTTGAACCCCTGTTTTACAGCCCATTGATTTTACATCAAAACAACTTTCACAAATTGGTGTTGTATGTCCTCGTTGAATACAATGAGGTAGGGATTCACCATGGTGAGACTGAATGACAATGTTCAGTGATGTTAACCCTCCTCTCGATCATACCATAAACCAAGAATCAAATATCAGATTTATAGTTGAACGGTGGGGAAAGGCTCTTTCATCAGCAATCTTTGGTATAGATGTATTATTCGAATTTATTTTTTTCAATTCTGCTGATATTGGTGGTGCCCTCTCAATAATTGTCAAAAGACAATAACATCATGGGCGCTGATATTGCAAAAGTATTTCAATTGCAAATAATATTCACACTGCTCAAGGGCAAAGAGAGGAATTTTGAGAATCATCCACGGTGAACCAATAACAATAAATACTACACAGATTGCAAATTTTTCTCAAATGACCGGAACAATTACAAAGAAAAGAAAAACCCATGTAGAAAAGTAAGCAAAGTAGACGATGAATCAAGTAACACACCTCTGACGGATGATGATGACGACCAAAAGGCTTGATTCTAATCGAGTCCATGATTTTGCTCTTGATTATCTAACGAATAATTTGTGTTCAAATGAACGAGCTATTATTGGCACTACATAATTAAATTTGATTGATCGATTGCCGCCTTATAGTAAGAATCTATGACATGTAAGTATGCTCTCTTTGCTCGCGAAAAAAATTTGCCCTTTGATTTAATGTTGGTATTGACTCTTGGATTGAATTATTTTTGACTCGGTAAGATACAAAGAAAGTTCCCCCCCCCCCCCACAATTGATGAAGGAGACAAAGACGTGTACACGAAACACAAATGTAAATAAATAAATAAAAAACGCCAAAATGTTTATTATTTGTTTATTTGTTTATTTGTTTACTAAAAGCGTGTGTGTGTGTGTGTTTACAATTATGTTTTTGTAATTGTTACAGGGGATGAAGGCGCATAATTATAAAAGAGAGACACAAATCAATGCATAAATAGAATCAAAAACACGAACTCAAACTTCGACACTGCCGCGGATGTCAAAGAAATTGTTGCTGTTTACAAAAAGTGTTGTCCTGCAGACACCTGTCAGATGGTGAGCCAAATGGGTTAAATATGTTTATATAATCGATGAATTACAATTTGATTCGTTGTTGACGCGCTTGGAAAAACAACCATCATCTTTGTAAGAAAGTTTACAAGAGGGATCAGAGAATTGTAAGCTTGAATTCGTTGATAATTCTAAAAGGAAATCTAATTTATCTAAGAACTGATGAATAAAAAAAAATAATAAGAATCTCTAGTAACAAAAAAACTGAACTATTATAACAAACAAACAACATAAATCAAAACCACATAATTACAAGCACATACAATAATAACAACATTAATTAAACAGCCTCTTCTTTCACTCAACATCTTGAATTTCTTTTTCTAAGTATTAATCTTTCTCAAAATGAATCTGATAATGCATTTCCTTTCCATTGAATGTCCTTGAATAATTGCCTATCTATTCAAATATCACCTTCGTTTTTTTTCTTTCATTTTTCTTTTCTTTGTTGATAAAAAAAAAAAAATCTATTGAAGCACAGCGGTACCACCAGTGAGGGCTTCCCAACTGGCGACATCGCTTGAGCTCAAACTAGAGCCAAATTCAGTGCTGTCATCCAAGATAACGACATGAATCTCACCGTTGTCAAAGATAGCAGCGGCTTTAACTGAGCCAGAAGTTGGTCTGGCAAAGTAATCTTGAGATCCACCACCACCTTGAGAGCTACCATTTGAACCTTGACCAGAATGTAAATGTGAAATCAATCTTGATTCACCACTGCTTAAAATCTCAAACAAATCCATTTCTCCACACCCGGTAGACCAACAAGAACAAGATGAGTCACCGTATTGTAAAGTACGTGGAATCTTAGCGTTCAACAACCAGATCAGCGGCATGTCAAAATTATCACCACCGTTACCAGCAGCTGTTGGCATCTCGAATTCAAATACAAAGATCTTTTGAGTACCTCCAAAACCGTGATACAGTGGAATATCTGATCTGTAAAAACCACAATCACCATTGACAGAGCTATCACCACATTGACTACCACTATAAAAGATAAACTCGGTATCCGAGTCAACGGTGACATCACCCAAGGCAACACTTTCACTAGAAGCACTGACACCGTCACTACCACAATAAGAAAGTGAGTTTCCGAAACATGATGACCAAATACCGGAACCGTTGACACCACCAAGGGAGTTCAAGACAACTGCATTATCGATGGAGCCAGGTTGGAAGTATGAACTTCTCTGCCATGCACCACCAGTGGATGGTGATGATGAGGATGAGGCACTAGGGGCAGGAGCAGGAGCAGTCGATGATGGGTATGAGACACTCAAGTTAGGGTCATAAGTGGATGTGGTGACTTGTGAAGAAGATGTAGCAACGACATCATCGGTACCAATTGTTGATGTAGCGGCACCGGTTTGTGTGATGAGATTACCATTTTGATCAACGACAACTGTCTCTGTGACTTCAACGATTTGGATTGCTCTCTTCTTATGTTGATGATGGATATGTTTTGTTGTTGTACAACTTTCGTCAACATCATCACGTTTTTTTAAGTTGTTATTACCTGATGATGGGTAATAAACACCAAATTGTAATAATCTCAATGGACCTCTGAAATGGACAGATAATTCTTCATCCAATGGTGATAATGTGCCAGAGATGGAAGTGGATTGCTGTTCACAGACACATGAGTTCTCATCCATGGAGATGACATCACTGTAAGAGCCAGAGTAACCGACACCTGAATAAACAACAGCATCAACTTGATTACAATAGTAATTTCCTCCTGTAAAATCACAATCGGCACTGACAACTTGACTGTTGAGTAATTGAGCCAGAATGGTCAACAACAACGAAATTGAATACTTCATTGCTCTCTCTCTCTCTTCTGTGTGATAATGATAGAAGGGTATAAATTATAAATTTGTATGGGTATGATAAAATTTATATATAAATATATCAAAGACACGATAATTGTTTTTTTTTTGTTGTTTATCTTTATTCTTTGTGATCGTACCCCTTTTTGCGCAGAGAATTTAAACAAAGAACCAAAGAAAAAAAAAAAAAAAAAACACACACACACACGTAAAATTCCTTGGTTAGAAAAAATTGAATGTTAGTGTTGTTGTTGTTGTTGATGTTATTGCAATAGTGTTGATCCTTATATGAAAATATGATAGGGACAACAACAATAATATATACAGATTGACAATGCGTATATAGTGAGGTGAAGTGATAGACTTGTGTAAAGGAATGACTATTAGTTGGAATGTATTTTGCTTGAACAGTATCTATATCAAGAGTTTCTAAAAACTTTTTATAAACAAGTCTTTTGAAAGAGGAATATGTATATATATATATATATATATATCAAAGGGCAGTGTGTGTGTCGTACAGAGAGTTGTGTAATATGTGTGAGATCTTAATCAACACATACATGTAAATAAATAAACTTCTTCAACGTTTCAAATTTGTGTGTCTTTTTTTTCTGTTTGCATTTTTCCCTATTGGGAATAACACACACTGCCCTTTTTTCCTCTAATTTTGCCCCTCCAAGTTTTATTACTTAGAAACTCAACCAAGATATCAACGTTGTTGTTGTTAGTGGACAGGACAACTTGCGTTTGAGCACACAGTCCATTTATTCGGCATAGATACAGTTCACGTTTATCAGCTCCTTCTCTCGTCTCACTCAACTGCTGAGTACTCCTCCATACACTAGTTTTTAACTCTGGTGATTTACAAATTCCACCAGACACCCATGTCCTATGAGCACAAATACAATCATACTGATATAAATTCTGGACCGTAAAAGCTCTTCGTGCATGTCTCCCATAACACATGATCTGTACACTGACTTCTTTGCACAACCCATCATCATTTTATTGAATCAATCTAGACAACAAAACTCAAACTTTGTTTTTTTAACTAACTATTTTGACCCTTGGAGCACAGATTGCGCCCAGTTCTAACAATCATGAACGATAGAATTAATTAAAACCTTGGCTGATCGGTGAGAGTTGCATTACATACATCGTGATATCGTAGAGTACTTTAAGAGTTCTTTTTTTTTTCTTTTCACTTTTAGCCCACACACACACACACACCTAACGATTTTACTCTCACAGAAAATGTTTGTTCCTTAAACAGAGTTGAGATTATAATAATGTACTGTGCCCCTCATACTAGTCAATTCTTAGCATTAAAGACCCCCCGATCCAGTTTAATTCACGATCATCATCCCTTCCCCTTTCCTTTAGACATCTCTTTCTACAAAGTGCTATTAATCTTTGATGAGATTGTACGCTCAAACCAATAAGAAAAAAAAAAAAAATTACACTCTTCTATCATGGGTTCATTAGAATTCACTCCCGAGGTCTATATGCTCTAAAGTGGTTGAGCATAAAAAAAATCCAGTTTTTTTGTGAACTTCATAACCTTTTAACTACAAGGTTTTACTACAGTGTACCAAAATTGAATAGCCACGTATCTCGCCTAAATCCAACTCTATCACCCAAGTTAACACCTATTTTCTTTCTTTTTGTAAAAGTATTGGTTGCATAAGTGTAACTGCGTTGGATCTTCTAAAATATATAATTGAATACATGATGCTTTGGATAGTGTTGTTTCCACTTGGATACACCACCATAAAAAAGAAAAAAAAGGTAGGTTCCAGAACCTTAACAACAGCTATGATGTCACTTAACATACATTCCAGATCTTTTTTTTTTTTGTTTTTACTTCAAATTTGCCGTGTACGTAAAATCAAAAAACTTATGACGCAAAAGCATCACAAACAGCAAAATTTTTCATGTATGATCTCAAGCGCCGTGGCGCAGTGGAAGCGCGCAGGGCTCATAACCCTGATGTCCTTGGATCGAAACCAAGCGGCGCTACTAGATTGTAATTTATTTTTTTTGCTTCTGTAAAAGAATCATCTGTACGAAATGACCTACGTGAGAATATTGTGTGAAATACTCATTACAACTATTGATCCTTGTAAAAGTGATATCATGAAAAAAGTTAAAGCAACAATAAATTTTCACGTCAGAATAGATAAATGTTTGTTTTTAGGTGTTTATCTTACGACAGGCTTTTGGAGAAAACTTCAACCTCCATAAAAAAAGTTTAAACACGAATGCTTAAATTCATCGACATCTCTTTTCAATTTCTGATATTTTGATAGACTTCTAGTTGATTGACTTTGCATTAGCTTCGCTTCCTTTGTATTTGCCCAAGATTATAAGGCGCTACCAAATTTATGTAATTCGTTAATTCGACTTTTATTTGGTGATTGGAAAAAGGCAGGTAGACACCCTTGTAAAGATATACATAGACATATGCATGTGTTTAAAATACGAATGTAGCTGATTTGAAATTTCATTTCAGAATTTCACCAACGGTTGATTCAACTGATTATGTTCATTTAAGTTGACGATAAGCAAAGACATTTAACACTTCAGTGTTCAATTTTCATGTTCCATCACGTCACAAAACTAAACTTTGAGGACTTTTACCAGGAACCAGAGAACACTTGATTTGTTGCAACACAAAATACACCAGCAATAATCTACAACAAGCTCCTGGTTTTTGTCACAACTACACTAAACGCTAATAAGCACTCACTGAAATTGTTGTCTTCGATTGTAAGTTTTCTCAAAAGCGATACGCCTAAGCCATCCATAATTTTGAATAGGAGCATCAGGGAACAATATCAAGAAGGTGAGCATGAAGTAGATGACGACAGTGGCTTGCTTATGAAAATCTCACGGCGGGCTTCATCTGGGTATGGTGGTACATCTCCGTGAAAGAGTATCTATTGTTGGTTTAATCTCCAAAAGCGCTGGGGTCATGATTGTTTAGAATTGAGGGGGTGAAATCATCAGTTATATCGCTGTTAAAGCATATATGCATCTTATGGCATGGGGGATAGATTACAAAAGGCTACGACCAAAGGATCATTCTCCTCACTAATTTGAAAAAGAATTGGCTATCGTTATTACTATACATCAGTTAAATTATATTGATAACAAATGACCAATATGAATGAGGGGTTGTTAATTGAACAATGGAAGAGAAGCGTTGATGCTATGAAAATGATTAAAGATTCTTTGATTACAGGATTTCATTGTTATAAAAATGAACAAAATCAGGTTTTTATTAAATTTATATGGAATCATACACAAATAGTGCAACCAACTAATTGAAGCAATACAACTAATTACACTTGAAATAGTGATTTCGGCCAGATAACTACCAACTCAATTCTACCAAAATGTCTCCGAGGACCTTTCATTCACACTAGCTAGTTTGAAAAAAGGGCAAAGTCCAAAATGAATTTGATGGAAATGTTGTGCAGTATCAGTGTCACTGCTTCAGAAATAGGAAATATTTTGATTAAATATAACTATTTGCAATAAAAGAACTAATAGATTATATATATTTATTAATTATATTAAAAATATTAAATAAATTATATTTTATACTTAATGATACAAACATTAATTTATTTAAAATAAAATTTGATATAGATTATACTTTACATAAAATATAGATCAAACTGATTCGATTGTGGATTCGTATAGCTTCATCAAAGCATTGTATCTTTCCTCGAGTTTTTCACTATCGACACCTACAACGGTTATTTTGAATAAAGTGGACCATGCAAGCCAGCATACCTCAGACAAAATTATAGTAAGCCATATTATTGGAAAAACAGCTGACCACCGCTGGATTAAAAAATATGCAATGATTAAAGTCAACAGATAAATGTTTAAAATGATGCAAGTAAAGAATATGGTATGATGCTTACAGATGATCTCATACTTTGGGCAATAGATTCTATCTTTCATGTCTTTGATGTCACCAAGAATGCTTCTTATTGCTTCATCGGGGTTCATCAGAGTGGTATCAGCATAGGAATAACCGACAATGTGATTTTCCAATAGTTTCATCTCATTACTGACAATGAATCTGACTTGTATAACGGTTATAATGATCAAATTAACGTACCAGCACAAAGTGTTGATGAAGATAAGCTTCTCAAGGGGACCACCCACCTTAAAAAATAGCATTGGTATTATAAAGAGTAAATATGCAAAAATACACTTGTGGATCGATATGCGATGTTGGTATAAAACCACCTCCAATCGACCAAACCAATACTCGAATGAAAGCTCCTCAATACTGGCATCGTTCTGGATAGTTGTGACATCTGCACTATCATATGTTGTAAGACTTGGATTTTGAGTCACCTGCTCAACTGAATCGTCTCTCATATTAACTTCACTCATTTTCAGTCACTAAACAGTCTTTTGTACTTCCACTGATATCGAATTGGCAAAAATATTGAACATAACATTTGGAGGGATTTTTGAAAAATGCATTGTTATTTTGTTCTGAGTAGCAGAGCAAACATGTTCAATACAGTAGCAGTATACCTCTTCTAGTGTCAGTTTGTTTATTTCGCTGATAGCATGATACAGATTGTGTGGACCGGAATTAATCCATTTTGGGTAATCACTGAGCGCAGCTAAAAACAATTGATGACCTCAAAACCTGCATACAAATTTGGGTAAGAGTTATGTCATAGTTAAAAACCATCTCATCCTAGCAATATGAGCTAGATAACAACTTAACCATTACAATTAGGTACCTAATGAACCCCATGAAAAATCGTAATAGAGAATGGGACCAAAGTAGCAAGGCATAATCATTGTTGAATGCGTCGCTAAAAAGATCTTCAAATGGCTCGGGCGCACAAAAATATGAAGAAGAATAAAAAAAAAAAAAAAAGATCATAAGGCTGTGTATGCGTTTTATAGATGACACCATTTCCGACACAATTTGCCCACGATGCATGTACCCAGGTCAGTGACACTATACCGCTTTATATGGAGTTATTACCGGGTCTGATTATGAGAATAATTGATATTGAAACTATTGTCATCAATCGGATGACTTTTGTTGGGAAGCTTCAGCCCCTTGGCGGGCGCATAACAATTGATAAAGAGAGGAAAAAATACAATTGAAAGAATAAAACATATAAAGTCTGCTCTTTTCTGCCGTTTATTTAAACCAACCGTTTACAGCAATTATTCAACTATTTTCACAACTTGCAATTATATATACACTTGCTAATCTCTAAAGATGTCATCATCCAACACACTTCCTCCAGCCACTATACCAGAAACCATCGATGAGTCGTTGTCATCAGATGATCTGGTTAAACCAACCACCAAGAATCCAACTATCACTACCCAGCCTGGAAGAGTCACAGGAATGAATATCAAAAATTTTGATTTTGAGTGGGATCCACCACAGACTGGTCTGTATGGTGCTTTCTTGAATTCTGTTGGTAACTTCTTTGGTACGGTGGGTTTGATTCCATGTTGTTGCTGCTCTCCTAAATATAAAGAGGTTCAACAAGGTTCAGTTGGTTTGATCACTAGGTTTGGTAAATTATACAAAGGTGTCGATCCGGGATTAGTAGAAGTCAACGTCATCACTGAACGTTTGACCACGGTCTCCATCTTGTTAAACATGAGGGAGATTCCAAATCAAACTTGTATGACAAAGGATAACGTTAATATCACTTTGAGCTCAGTTTTGTATTACAAGATCATTGACCCAGCCAAGTCGGTTTACGAAATTTCGGACTTACCAAGGGCTTTGAGTGAAAGAACTCAAACAACCTTGAGACATGTTGTTGGTGCAAGATCATTACAAGATGTTATCGAAAAGAGAGAAGAAGTTGCCTTATCCATCGAAGAAATCATATCTGACACCGCTGCTGCATGGGGTGTTACCGTTGAGAGTATCTTGATCAAGGATATTCTCTTGCCTGCTTCTGTTGAAAACTCCTTATCCAAGGCTGCTGAAGCAAGGAGAATCGGAGAAGGAAAGATCATCACTGCTAGAGCTGAAGTTGAGAGTGCTAAGTTGATGAGAAAAGCTGCCGATATCTTATCTTCTAAGGCTGCTATGCAAATCAGATATTTGGATGCAATGATGACCATGGCTAAGAGCTCTAACTCGAAGGTGATCTTTATGCCAGGTTCAGGAGATGTTGATGGAATGATCAACAACGTTAATCAAGCTCTGGATAGCGATTTTAACGCTCCAGGTGGTGCTAAAATCAGTACTACTGAAGATACCGACTTGTTGAGTCGTCAAACTACTGGTTACAACACCAATACATTGGCATTGCAAGAGGCTTTGACTTGAAGAAGACAATCTTCTTCAATCTCGCTCTGGGATCGCTTCATGGTTTTTTTTTCGCTATGTATCCATTTCTATTTGTGCTGACTAATATTTATTTATGATTTCACATCCGTTTCAATTCTCTCTGATTTTTAAATTTCACTTCAGTATGATAATCGACTTTTCAATTGCTCTGTAGGCAGGAAATGATAGCCCAGCAAAAAAAGATATCAAATCTAATTCTCTTTTGATTGATTGGCTTGTCAGCCTCATAGCAAATTCAAGAAGGAATTTTTGATGACGTCTCTGATAAAAATTGATACAGAGACGGTTTCCGACACTGACGGTGTTTCTAGTTCAGCTACCCGAATACAGCATGACCAATTATCTGACTCACTCATCGGCTTTTTGCTTCATTAACTAATCGAAGCACATGGGCCCCTTGATTTGATCATCTCCCTCAAGTGACATTAATACCGAGCATGGGTCGCATGATGGGCTCTCTCTCACTTTACCAAATGACATCATTTTGCATTATCAATCTCAATCAATAATCGGTAGAACTTCCGTTTTAGGAAGTAACTGCGTAATTTGAGGGGAAGGCCGATGGATAAAGAAGGTTTTGTGCGCACAATTGTTTTTGAGCTGTCGCTTGTACATTCATAACTTCTTAATATCAGGTCATCCATCTTTGGTCGATTACAATGTGAGGCTAACTGCGATTTTTACTGCCGCACGTTTTCATCTTGAGTCGGCCCGACCAACTGATGAGATGAGATGAGATGAAATGACCGGCTGCTGGCAATTAGCAATTGAATATAGGGATTCTCCAAGCGAGATAAGCTAAATTGTCATCAACGCGCAAAGGCAATAACTACAATCGCCGATGACAACGTCAGTAACCGTCAGTACCCTTCAATTTTCGGGGTCGATCTATTTCCGAGAGATTTGAGGGTCTCCTACAAGAATCTAACAGCGATGGATAGAGATGCTAACAAGTGTAGTCGCAATTTAGATGAGAAAAGCTCATCAGGAATTTGTGAGAGGTCGCCAGTAGTCTATCATCTTTCAGTTGTGAGATTCTATGCTGATGCCCTTGGCATTGCCATGTGTGAGTCAATTGATCACGGTTTATCCTCGGGTTCGATTGATCGACAGCTCATAACATGATGTGAACATAATGGTGGCAGAGATTTCCCAAATTCACAGTTCACAATCAGCTGGAGTTGTAGAAACCATATAAATACGGTCTCAGAAGTCCCGTTTTGATAAAATTGAACATTAGTCTTCATTCAAGAATAAACACTTCATTCAAACAAGAAAAACAACACATACAACAACAGCGACAATGTCAACTTCTCACAAATCAACTCAAAAGATTGACTCTTATGATGAAATCTCAATTAACGAGGAATACCTGAAACCAACGAATGAATCAAATTCCTCTGTCACCACTCAACAACCTAAGAAATCCACAGGTATGAACATTGAGAAGTTCGAATTTGAGTGGGAGCCACCACGAACCGGTGCCTATGGTTCAATATTACACTCAATTGGTGCTTTCTTTGGTACTATGGGATTGCTCCCATGCTTCTGCTGCTCTCCTAAATATAAAGAGGTTCAACAAGGTTCTGTTGGTTTGATCACCAGATTTGGTAAATTGTACAAAGGTGTTGACCCGGGCTTAGTCGAGGTCAATAACATGACCGAGCACTTACACAGAATTTCGATTTTATTGAACATGAGGGAGATTCCAAATCAAACTTGTATGACTAAGGATAATGTTAACATCACGTTGAGCTCAGTTTTGTATTACAAAATTGTCGACCCAGCCAAGGCAGTTTATGCGGTTTCTGATTTACCAAAGGCATTGAGTGAAAGAACTCAAACCACTTTGAGGCATGTCATTGGTGCTAGAAGTTTGCAAGAAGTCATTGAGAAAAGAGAAGAAGTTGCTGTATCAATTGAAGAGATCATCTCCGATACTGCTGCTTCATGGGGTGTCAAGATTGAAAGTATCTTGATCAAGGATATCAACTTGCCAAAAACACTTGAGCATTCATTATCCAAAGCCGCTGAGGCTAAGAGGATTGGTGAAAGTAAGATTATCACCGCCAGAGCTGAAGTTGAGAGTGCCAAGTTGATGAGAAAAGCTGCTGATATCTTATCATCCAAGGCTGCAATGCAAATCAGATATTTGGATGCTATGATGACTATGGCTAGGACTTCTAACTCTAAAGTTATTTTCATGCCTGGTTCAAGAGGTGAAGTTGATGATGTCAATGGTCGTAGACTGAAGCACATCATCAACGATGATGACGATGACGATGACATACTTGACACCTATTATAGTGTAGAAGCGGTTCTTCCAAGCAATCCACAAAGGGGCAGAAGTGGTAACTTGCTTGATAAGCTCTCAAACAACGTCGCATTACAAAATGCTTTGAAGAAGTAAAATATGAAATTAAAAGATTTTACTCCAGGAATATATATCTATGATATCTTTCTTTTTTTACTAGCTTTTCAACTCTTTATTATTATTTTTCAATGCTATATTTAACAGAAGTTTTTGTTTTCTTCATTCTTTCATTCTTTTTTTTAATATATTTCACCACTGTTAAAAAAAAGCTCAGTTCACATAGTAAAAAATCTTCAATTATTCAGATCCTCTCTCTCTGATTTCTTTACTTATTTTTGTGTAATTTTCCCGTAGTTAAGTAAGAGCTTAGTTCACATTGTAAAATTTGAGTTTTTCAAACAAATTTTGTTTTTTAAAACAAATCCCCTTGGAAACCTGAGTTTTTTGTGAATTTTTCGGTGCTCCTCAAAGACACAATCTTTTTAATCTTCCAGCAATTTTACGTAGGATCTGCAATTCTCCAAGACTCTCTATATGAACTTGTCAGATAACCAGGCAGCATTGTTGGAAATCAGCTCTATTTCGCAAAATGTGAAAAGAGGTACTACGAGTTTTTAATGGTATATTGGATCCAGGAGACTCATGCAGCGCATATGAGGCAATTTTGTATAGTATTCTATGGGTAGATCTGTGTAGAGAGCCTAGGCTCAATTTTAAGTATTCATTTGTATGAACCAAACCTTTGATGTCAAAATATGATACCGAGTGCTGTATGCGTACTTCCAAATTAAAAGTCTAGCCACAATATCGGAGCAAGAGCCAATTCGTGGGACCCACTCTGGTTCAATCAACCTCTTTGTGTAGAATATATATTTGAATGCAAAGTTCATTTCAAAGTTTAGCGCCGATGGGATGCTCCACTTTTTTGCATGCTCCGCTATTGCAAAAACACAAATGCCACAAAAGCAAAAATAACAAAATAACCGCCAATAGACATATTTGACCACAAATCATCTCAAGGTATCAAAGATATTTGTTTGTTACCACCTGTTATTGGTATCTATAGAAAGGCAGTTGTCACTTTGGGACCACTGGGCTACTCAAAATGACATTTATTTATAAGGAGAATTCTATTTAGTTAAAATACATAAAGGTTCAACTTTGTGGCAATTAGTCAAACTTAATCAGAATGCCCGTGTGCGCTTCTTTTGCATGAGTCATTTTCAAGTTGAACCGCAAAACCAAATTTTAAGTTAAAATGTACTTTTGAAAATAATATAAAAGAAAGGACTCCCATTTTTTTTTTAATTATATTTCCATCACTTTTTTTTTTATTATACCTATACAGAGTTCTCAGAGTGTGTGGCTAGTGTCAAATAGGAATCATGTCTCAACAAACAATAAACAAAACATTTGGTATCTACAAGAATTATAATAGAAAAGTTTTCGAAAGATTAGATACAAAGATCTAATAGACTCCAAAGGATAGATTAGACAACAAAAATCTAATGGACTTGAAGAGGCTTTAAAAGGAAAAATTCAAAGAAGTCTTGAAGCCAAAGAAGTCAAAGAAGATAGTTCGGTAATAAAGACTAACTATATGTCGACACAGAAGATGGGGTTCATAAGAAACCATACTTATAGGTGCACAGAAGATGGACTTCATTTGAAGCCATAGTTAAAGGTGATATCACAACTAGGAATTTGACAAGACGTTGCCAAAGAAGAAAACTTTCATGAAAAAGGGTTTTAAGAGGCGGAGAGTGTTTGATGAATATCTGATCAATATTTATCAGTGTTCCCAATTAGGAAATCGAGGGCTGTGAATCCTTCAACGTATTGTGTGTCAATAAAGTTGAATATTCTTGGATTAATATTACTCTGATCACGATGAGAAAAACCAGGATCAAGTCTGCTAGGCAGTTCTCCAAGAATTGCTTGGTTATGCCCCTCTTATATTGTTAAGCCTGAATCTGTGGCTCAAATGAAGACGGAATTTGTGTCGATCAAAAGCCCTTTGTGATATTGGGGTATTCTCAAAAACGTACATTAAGAAATGCTCATGAAATGGCAATATTCGTTGATCAAATGGAATCCATATATTCTCTTAAGGTGTGTTTATGGTGATTTGAAGTAATCACTTCGATAAAGATAACCGTTTACAAAATGTTTCTTCAAGATATAAAAACATAAAGTGCCAGATCGAAGCAGAGCACATATAAGTAGTGTATATTATTAAGAAGCCACCATATTTTATTGATGTAAAAGCATTATATCTCAAAGAGAGTTTATGATAAGAGAGCATCAATTCTGAGCTTGGCTGTGAACCAGTCAAATTTTTTTATTGGACAATCAAGAGCTGAATGAGTTTGAGTTTCATCGGTTGGCTATTGATCAATGCTACTATGTCCGGTTTTGTCTCCGGATTTGTCTCCGGTTTTGTCTCCTTATACAGCTACATAAGAATCAATTTAATTTTATCCGGTTACGAGTGTCCGGTTTATTGGCAAATATTCTTTGATTAAGCCGATTGTCCAAAAAAATTTACTTGCACCGTATCCGAAATTACTATGGGGTAATTTCCCTATGAAATCAAAGCCATCAAATTCTTGGTGTAAATTGAATACGAGGATGCCACAAAATATTTGTACTGTTTTCCTTTTAGAGCACGACGATGGTGGGTCACAGCTTGTGAAATCATTGGCGAACTGTTGTCTAAACGGATTCAACATCAGGCGTTATTGCAATTTTAAAAGCTATAAATTGATGTTAGATCGCTAGTGGTCTTTTATACAAAGAGTCAAAATCGCTTATCAGAAAAATTATCTCTATTGAAGCCAAGATGTCATATCCAGAAACTCAATCCGCTCTCGTCGTCAATGATCAGCTCGAGCCTGAAGTCACTACCATCCCAGTTTTGGAGCCAAACGATGATGAGATCTTGATTAAAACCAAAGTGTACGCAACTGCATTGAATACTATTCCAATTACTCCTGCAAATATTGGCTCAGTTCTAGGATTTGAGATGGCAGGTGTGATCGTTAAGGTTGGTAAAAATGTTAAAAATTTCAAAGCTGGAGACCACGTTGCATCGATTTTCCATGGATCTTATAAGCCACTGCCATATCAAGGTGCCTTTGCAGAGTACGTCATTTCCAATGTTTATGCAACCATTAAATTTCCTCAATCAATTGAACTTGCAAACAAACCTTCTATCCCACTTGGCCCAATTACCACTTTCGAAGCAGCTGCTGCCGCAGTCATGCCAATCATCACGGTAGGTGCAGCATTTTACGGTTCATTGAAGCTAGAAAAAGGAAGGGACTATTCAAATGATTCAATCCTAATCTACAGCGCTGGTACTAGTATTGGCTTAGTTGCAGTTCAACTTGCCAACTGGTTAGGTTTCAAAGATGTCATTGTCACTGCCTCCCCTAAAAAACATGAGCTCTTGAAAAGATTAGGAGCAACTGCAACCTTTGACTACCATGAGAGCAATGTCGCCGGTAACATCAAGAAACAATTTGGCGAAGCTATCACTTATGGTATTGATATCCATGCTGATCCATCATCTGTCAAAACTGTTTACGACTCTATGTCAAATGAAAAGCCAATCTCTCTTACTGACTCACACAACTTGTTCCCAAGATTGAAGTTGGCCAGTAAGAAAAACCCAGTTTCTTTTGTTCCACTTTCTGCATTTTTCACTTTTGGCGGTTTTGAAATCTTTGGAATGAATTTTGAACCTCCTACAAACTTTTTCGACATCATCACCAAGTTCAAGAAAGATGTCCAATCATTGATCGATACACAAAAGCTTATAGTTATCTCGATCAAGGTTTGTGATGGCGGATTGTTAGCTTTGCCTGAAGCGATAGCAGATGCAAATAGACAGAGAGCTGTGAATGATAAACTCGTTGCTAGAGCTTAGTGGTAGCAATGCTTCTTCCTCCATAGCCTTTATTCCGTACTTTATTCAATTGAGCAGCATCTTTGTCCCATCTGTCGCGTAATTGTAGTATTCCTTGAGGGTCAGATTCTAGATATTAATAGCTGGCTTGAAGAAATTCTATTACCAGAAACATGATCTACCAAAAGTGATTCCATAGTTAGTGTGGCACGCCTTAAAGATCTCTTAGCCAAAAAAAAAAAAAAACTGATTTGTTTACATTTCGTCAGATCACTGAAGAAGATAGACACAAATATAGATCAGATGGAGGACCCTTCAAACATACTCTTGAACCAGCCTGTGGTGATTGACAATGGCTCGGGCACATTGAAATCTGGTTTTGCCGGTGAAGAAAGGCCCAATTTCTATGAACCTTGTATTGTAGGAAGACCGAAATATTCACGAATAATGGCAGGTGCAATCGAGGGAGACAATTTTGTAGGTAATCAACTGTACGAGAATAAAGGTTTGTTGAAGCTTTCATATCCTATCAGTCATGGTATAGTGGAGAACTGGGATGATATGGAATTGATATGGTCTAATCTATTCGCTAATAACTTGAAGATCAACCTGGAAGACCACCCTATATTGTTGACAGAGGCACCATTAAACCCAGATAAGCATCGTGACAAGATCTCCCAGATTTTTTTCGAAACTTTTGGTATCCCAGCTTTGTACATATCAATCCAAGCGGTGTTACTGCTTTATGCATTTGGGAGGACCACCGGTGTTGTCTTGGATTCAGGAGATGGGGTAACACATGTGGTGCCCGTTTATAATGGATTCTCATTACCGTCAGCAATCAGGAGGATAGATGTCGCCGGGCGCGATATAACGGATCAGTTGCAAGTGTTGTTGAGGAAGGCTGGTTATGTGATGACGACTTCCTCTGAGAGAGAGATCGTCAAGACTGTGAAAGAGAAACATTGCTACATCTCGACGAACCCAAGGAAGGATGAGATGGATTGGTTGAATTACAGTACTTTGAATCACGATGACGATTTAATTAATAGTAGTAGTCAGCGAGATAAAATGGATACTTACAAATTACCCGATGGGAAATTGATCCAGTTAGGTTCAGAAAGATTCAGAGCACCAGAAATTTTGTTCCGCCCAGATTTGATCGGATCTGAATATCAAGGGGTACAAGAGATACTACAAGAGTCAATATTGAAATGTGATTTGGAGTTACGACCATCTTTGTACAAGTCGGTGGTATTGAGTGGTGGCACGACGTTGGTGAAGGGATTTGGTGAGAGACTATTAAATGAGTTGAAGAGCTCTACACCGAAGGGTACCAAAATAAAAATATTTGCACCACCGGAGAGAAAGTATAGTACATGGATAGGTGGTTCGATTTTAGCGGGGTTGACTACTTTTAAAAAGATGTGGATCAGTAAGCTGGATTACATGGAGAACCCTGACTTAATTCACGAGAAATTTTTATGATAAAATAGAGCATTATTTGAGCATCACTAATGAATGAATAGAAACCGTTATAATACAAGCGTTTGATACATAATTTCATCAAATACAGTAATACCTGTCACCAAAATCACCTAAACCTGGTACGATGTATTTTTGCTCGTCCAAAGCGGTATCAATACCACCTGTGATGATCTTTATCTCTGGGTATTTTTCATTGAAAGCATTGATACCTTCTGGGGAAGCCAACAAGTTCAAAAAGAAAATTCTTTCCGGCTTGACGCCTCTTTCTAACAAAACTTTGACAGCCATCATCAGAGATCCACCGGTGGCAAGCATTGGGTCTAAGAGAAAAACATATCTTTCTGCAATGTCTTCAGGTAATTTAGAATAGAATAATTTTGGCATGGCGGTTTCTTCATCTCTTTGGATTAAAATCTTTCCAATTCTAACAGATCTACAACAATCCCTCAACCCTTGTTCCATGGATTCACCAGCTCTAACGATAGAGACACCACAGATCTTACCCAAGAATTTAACACCATCATATTGTAAATTAGTTGGAGTTGTCACTTTGTAAGGCTCCACTGGCAATTGGTTCAAGCCTTCTTCGACCAACAACCTTATAATTCTATCAGAATAAAACACAAAATCTGTTCTCTTAGTGGTTCTATCACGGATGATGCTATAACGGTATCAAATGAGGTTAATATTGACTTGCTTTCGGGACAAAGTGTTGAGGGAAGGATGAAAAGTATTTCCAGTACATACGAATATAACCCAAGCAACTGCTTGGTTTGTGGTAATAAGATTGTATTTGAGAATTCAGGCATTGTATACGAGCAGTAAATGTGGTTATATCAATGAAGTCAAATTTACCCAGGTCCAGGCAAGTGTATATATATATATATATATAGATAGATAGATAGATATGTTTATCAAGATCAAATCACAACCCGCCCACTTCGATAAGAAAATTAAAAAATTTTCCTTTGGCAAAAAAAAACCACAGAGAGCAGGGCCATCGGCTTACAACGTTGTTTGTTGCTTTAATGGTGAATTATTTGTATAAAGACTCTCAATGCAAGTACGTACACTTAACACTATACCACCACTTCTTCCCCGCTCAGAAATGGATTCTCAATACTCTCACTACCATCCACTGGTGCTAATGCCACAAGCATAGGTCCTCTCACAATAACCAATCCTAAATCTCTGGTCTCCTCCAACAAGACATCATCTTCATCTCTCAACTTCTCCTTCACATCGTCC
Source organism: Nakazawaea populi (assembly GCA_030557235.1). Lineage (NCBI taxonomy): Eukaryota > Fungi > Ascomycota > Pichiomycetes > Alaninales > Pachysolenaceae > Nakazawaea > Nakazawaea populi. The sequence goes on from JAKTVN010000011.1 coordinate 183,487, forward strand.
AACACCAAGTTCATCAACTGATCAAATCCCTTTAATACACCAACCACTATCAAGGTTTTTTCATGAGTTAGTAAATATGGCTATTTGAGGAAAATCTCGCTTACAGATATGTCAAGTATCATGCATAATGCTGTCATGATGAAATCGATACATACCTTGACGACCTCCAATGAAATCCACGACAATCTCTTTGTCTTGATATTTCTCCAAGTTTAAAATAGCTTCTCTTCTTGGACCATCGCTTTTCTTACCTCTCTGATAATACATATGATTGACTTTTGTTAGTAAATAAACATTATCAACACTTTTGACTACAAAAGACTCACCTTCTTCTCATTATTTTTGTTATTGTTATTATTATTATTCGTGGTGGACTCCATTTCTCTCTGGATCTCTCTCTCTCTTTGTGGTATTTTACAATATATAATTTAAAGGATTGATAATGATTGTGATTGATAGTTTGTGCCTTGTTTCGTCAATTTTTCTCTTGTGATTTTTTGTGGATTTTTTTTCTTTTTGGTTTTTTGTGAGTGTTTTAACATCATCAACAGATTGGCAAAACATTAAGTGATCATTACAAACATCCCGTCAACTTTGATAAACGCTAGATATGGATCTCACGGTATATATAACTTCCCCACAGACATCTTCTGAACGAAGAATTTCCTCACAATGGTCACTTGAATATTTCAAAACAAAGTTGTACCCCATCACGGGTATAGAGCCTCGCTATCAACGATTGTTATTATACCCCTTATCGCACAGTAGTGAGAGAATAGAATTGAAAGCAGAAGATGAGACAATGGCCATCATAAAAGACTACAATGTGACCAATCTTATGAGAATACATATCAAAGATCTGAGCGAAACAACTATGAAGAACGACTCAGATGCTAACAATGAAGACTCAACATACGAATACGAATTATCCAAAGAAGAGTACGCTAAGCGTGCTGATAGTGTCATGGCATGGAAAAGAGAAAACAAATTGGGGAGATTTGACCCAAACTTTGAGAAGAAGAGACAAGATCAAAGGCTGAAAATTGAGCTGAAATTACCAGCACTCAAAATTGGTCAGAGATGTCATATTATCAATGATACCTCTTTAATAAGAACAGGAACCATAAAATATATTGGCAAAGTCCCCGAAATCGACGGTCAAGATGGGATGATATGGTGTGGTATTGAGCTCGATGAGCCAATGGGCAAGAACGATGGCTCTATCAAAGGTGTAACATATTTCCAATGTGAATTACGGTACGGTTCCTTTGTCAGTCCGTTGGTTGTAGAGATTGGAGATTTTACGGATTATTTACGCGATAATGCTGATGATGATGAATTGTAAACACACACACTCGCTATTCAAATATAAACCTATTTATTTTTTTGAATAAAAGTTGTACATAAGAAAAAGACATGACGATGCTATCATGGGATTTAACCCAGATATCATCTTTTGCTTGTTTTATTGGCTCCCTTTTGGTAATTTTTTTCAAATAAAAAGAATTTTCTTCTCAATCTCCTGAATGATAAATGCTCATAACCATAATTTTAGGAATTGCAGTTCCCGCTCATCGTGGCGAACACCTACCAACTGTTGTTGGCCTGCCAACAGCGGCTCACCTAAGTCAACTGATTTCATTGAGGACATAGTTGGACTATCCTCTATTTTTTTATCTCACTGAGTTTACCCCTATTGTACTCAAACAAAGGAATTATGGTGGTGGTGAATTGGCTTAACTGATGTTTGTCATTTCATAGGCAAGTTCAAAGAAATGCAGGGATAGAAAAGAAAAGGCTAAAGTGTGAGGCTGCGGGCCACAAAAATGATTTTTTTGGTTCATGTCAACCTACTTTCTCATTCTGAAAATTAATCTTCGAGAGCTAGCGATCAGTCTCAAATGGTAACCTCCATCGGAAAGAGATTCTTTTCTTATCCCCATAGCGAAATGTATAATCTGTAGCTAAGAGATATCCTGTATTATCTGAGCTCGCGCTCTCGTCATACAGTTGAAAATAAAATATGATAGCATATGAACGCCAACTAGACACCACCACATCAAAGTTTTCAGAAAACGGTGTATAAATGTGATTACTTTCATTGTCAACCTGCCACATATGTATCTTGCCATTGCCAAAAAACTTGTGTGAAGTTCTCTCGAGCTTATCAGGTCTCACGAAGTGAAATTCTTGGAGTACGTGAAGATCTCGATTGTAAAACAAAGAAGAGGGGGAATTCCGCATAGATGATGAAAGTAGTTGATACGATATCGAATTGAAGTCAAACTTGAAAAGTATACTTTTTGGGGTACTGTTGAGTTCATGTTCATCGCCTGCCATTAGTAGTGCGCGCCCATATATAATCTGATCTTCGTCATCATAGACCAATTTTGTACGATACATAAATCTTCTAGCTTTATCTAGGAATTTGAAGTATCTTGAGAGTTTTGGAATCGGATCTATTTCAAGCAATTTCTTCCAATGCTTAGTAATCAAACTGTACCCCCAGATGTCATTAGTTGGTGCATATAGAGGTTCATCCTGATTTGTTTCACCCACACTTGATGATGATTTGGTAGATAATAACGTCACACCTCCAATAAGGTATGCACAACTCACTTGTGGTATCACAAAAAAGGAGTGATCTGTTCGGGAGCAAGGCACTTTTTTATCTTTGTAATTCACAAGGTCCACCTCCCAAAAAGTCTTCATTTTCATCGCCTTGTCCTCCGAGAATTCTGAATAAATGTAAACTCTCCTCAAACGATATATTTTCATCGGATGTGCAATGTTGCTATAATTAAAAACCTCCAGATCCTGGTATCTTTCTTCTTTTATGATACGCTTCGACGTTAGCTGTGAACCATTTCTGTTTCTGTTGAACATTCCGTCATCAAAAAGACAAAAATATGGAAGCGCTTCATCGCTGATTTCATTCCAGCTGGTCAAGTTTCGATTCTCGTAAGAAAATTTATCAAGATCCTTTGGGCTAGCTTTTAATTCTTGTATGGTAATACTTTTTGAGTTAGCTCCTCTTTGCTGTAGTTTTCTTGGGTTGACGAATATTCTGTAAAATATCATGTAATTTGGATGAGATTTCTCGCTGATCACTAAAGGTAGTTGTACATATCGGTCAGGGAAGCTCAGCATCAGTTCTGCATTCTCTTTCCTACCGAAATTTTCTTTCATTTTGGTTGTTGAAATTATCTAGAATTGCCTCTCATCAGATCAGAATTTAAATTTATTAACAGAATAAAGTAATGATTTTGATTTTTGTATATATGAGTTGTAATTTGAAGAAGGCATCTTTGGAGTTGGCCCCCCTCTATGTTCTTTGGAACAGGACGTCACAGAGGGTGAGAATCTCATGCGATGGGGAGACCAATTCTATTAAAGTTCCTTCGAAGAGTCGATTTGTTTGGGAATGCAGCTACAATAAACCCCTCTACTACCCAAAATGAGCCATGCGAAATAGAATCTCCGTAATCTAAAACCAAAAGCATAAATGGAATCAGATGCATAACGTGAAATCTTCTTGCATTTCTACTCTTTGAATTGATGAGATTAGAGAGCGGGATGTCTTTCCCATAATATCCATGTTCGTGATATTCTTTGATGATATATCTCGACAATGTGCCTGTCTGATGTACAACGAATCTTCTGTGAGATAAATCGAAACTATCAAGTGACTTGTTAACGCGTGGAAAGAGACTGTGTTCATACTTCATGCTCTTCCATCTTGATTTGATCAATATCATCTTTCTCATCAGCCCTTCGGTACTAATTGGCTTTATAAATGGTTCGTCGTAAATCACATATCCAATTGATTCTGGTTCACTTATATCTGTGAAGTAGAATCTCACATTAAACGTGTGCCGGTCCCGGGTGTAAAAAGCATCGATTGAAAACTCTGATGTGCGCTGATTTGTTGCTATGAAAGTATATGACTGGTGTTGTGGTACAATATAAAACAAAACTGTTTTGCAGCTCAAATCTTTAACATCAGGCCTATTTTCCGTTCTCAAACAACAACACATTATAGCTTGATGACAATAGACGGCCTTCAACTTGTATAAGAAGTCAGGTTTGTACGTATTCGTGCCTTCACCTTGCTTATTTTCTGTTAATAAATTTGGTGGTAAATCCATGACCAAAGTCCAAGTTTTAGTAGGAAAATGATATCGCCAAACATCATGACAGGGCCAAAATGTCCAATTCTATCCAATTTTTCCTTGTGACTTGATCTCCTCAATCGGTGCCATTATCGTAGTACCGCCAATGAGATAAGCGCTTTGCTCATCAACAGCTTGAACAAATGAGTGACCAAATCTAGAGCATGGAACATTCCTACTATGTTTGAGCACTTCAACGTTCCAAAAAGTTGTTTGATCCTTACACCCTTCTTTTTCGCCACTGGTACTTCTTTCTAGATGGTATAATTTCAATGGTGCATAGATATTACTCCAGTTGGCTAGTTCTCTCTTCCACAAATGAGTTGTTTCTCTTGAGTTTTTGACCACTTCTTCATATTTCAATCTATCCATTTGAAAAGTCCCATCATCAACTATCAGAAATTGTTGAATCAAGCTTTTTTCGATTTTATTCAAATCGGTCACCACAACCGAACGTCGATGATGATATTTTGGCCGAAAATCTGAATATGTTACGGCGAACGAAAACTCATTGATGATAATTTTTACACCATTTCTTTCCTTCTTCTCACTTTGGTGTGATGATAGTGGTTCCAGAGCAAGTCGATATACTCTCCCCCAATTGTTTTCTGGCATCCCCTTTATTACGATGGGGATTGCTGTGGTGGTCTCTAGCTGCGGGGCAAGCCGTCTCTTTCTATAATCCATCTCTCAAATATCCCGGTACGTAGTGATAAGGTTTTCGAAATTCTTAACATCATTTGTCAAAAGATAATGATTTTCTTATCTGTTGTGTTCTGTAGTTCAAAAATTAAATGTATGGTATGTTAGGCCGGGCCGAGCGCCCGGTATGGGTTTCATTGACTACAATTTCATTTATAGAATTTTTAAAATGAAAAAAACTTGACGATATTAAATACTGACCCAAAAGAATGATTTGGGTTAGAGAAGTGAAAATACAGGTTTCACTGAGCGGCGATTACCAGTAAGTAAATAGCTTTCTAGCTATAATGTGTTTATTGTTTATTGTTTTGTTTTGTTTTGTTTTGGATGAAAAGAAAAAGAAAAAAAAATTTAATTCCATCAACTTCCCAACCATCTTTCAAATTTACATTAGATTGAACTAAAATCATACCGTTCAACTGCTGTAGCCTCCTGACTTATAAGTCCTAATATAGTTTTTCACTTGAGTTCGAACTTTTTTCCTCAAATCAAGAAGTTATAGTATCACAAAAAATGTCAGAATCTGCAGTTGAGATCATCTCAAGCATCGATTATCATTCATATGTTCCAACGTTTTTGCCACTATCCTTCCAGAATGCTTTACACGATATGATAAATGAGTTCGAAATTTTCAAAGTCTTGAGGTTGTTGATATTTGTCTACTTTTACATGATTGTGAGAAGAACGTACACAAATTATGCAAAAAGAAAACAAGTTGAAAGAGAACTCGCGTTGGATAAAGAGAGAAAGGAAAAGGAAGCAGAGGAACTGCCCGAGTCAATCAAGCCAGAGGAAAAGGTAAAAGAGGACCAGACATGGGGATGGGGTAAAAATACAAGAAGAAAGGTCAGACAACAAGAAGCCATTATCGAAGCCACTTTAAAAGAAATGCAAGAGTCAAAAGAAACAACTTACAATCCAGATTCCGATGCTGATATTGAAGACCTTTTGGAAGATTAATTGGTCGAGGTTTTTGCCTTTTCAAAACTGATAGCTTATAAGATGCTCAACAAGTATTTACCAAATATACATAGACTCACCTCATCTGTACTCTTTAATACAATGTTCATTGTCGTGCAAAAGTTTCGCTATTACACCAAAAACGGGACCTCTGTCAATTATAAGAAAAAATAAAAAATAAAAAAAATTGTATATTGTTAGAATAGATAGCCTAATTATTCAGTTGCAAGCTTAACTACCGTTTTTCTATCGTAGTATGAGTTTCAGAGGTGGTGGTGGCGGCGGGTATGGTAAGCAATTACTTCCGTTTGGTCTAGAGTACAGTGACTTGAACTCTTTAGGCATAGAAAAGGAAAAGAATAAATTACCGCTACCCATAAATGGTCCTGTAACACAACTTGAGAAAGATACAGTTCAACAGTACTTGAACTTTCAAAAGATCATGAGCGAAGGTCCCTTTTATACTGGTTCCTTACAAGCTTTGAATAGTTCGAAGAATAAAAAAAATAATACCGTGTATGACGATGGTGATGGTATAAACGATGGTATCAAGAGGTATTCAGATAAATATCGTAAAAAGAGAAAAATTGGAAGATCGATAGATGAACATCCATATATTTTGGAATTTTTCCCAAAGGAATTGTACAACGTTATGGGTATAGATAAGTCAAATAAGAAGAAATTACTTTCCTTGAGTAATTTTCAAAAAAATTCAATACTGGATGATGCATCGATTTTTTTGCAAAGAGCAGATGAGTTGAAACTGAGTGAGATCTTGCAAACTTTGAATGATGATGCTCCTAACATGAAGACAGCAGATGATGACCATGTTGCTGATGAGTTTGACGAAGATGACGAGTTTGATGAAGAAGACGATGATGATTATAACGCTGAAAAATATTTCGACGGTGGTGATGATTCCGATAAGGATGACGATGACGATGGAGGTGATGAAGCTGCTTTTTAATGCTACAAAACAACAAAGATGGGTGTCATGGACATTAAATCATACATATACATATATATATTGTACACTATTAATAATAACTATTGAGGATAGAAATATGATATCATCCAAACATCTTGTCAAATGGTGGTTGTTTAACAATGAAATGAACTAACATTGATCAACCTATTTGTTTGAACAGAGCCATGTCTGTTTTCTCTATTCCCTCCTACCGTTCAAATCTCTAAGATAATTTTTCCTATCGATAACATAATACTCCTCGTTACTCAAGCCTATGGGTACTTTAGCTGGGACTTTTGGTTTGAATCTGGATGGAGAGAAGGAACCTGATGGTCCATTTTCACCCCACTCTCCAGAACCTTTATAACCTCCTAATCCGGGATCTATCTCCAAGTCACCATCCTTTATGGCACCTGATTCCAATCTGAATTGACGTGCAAGTCTCTCATCGGGTTTTGGAGCATGATATCTCGAATGTATCACTTCATCATCTTTTTTCCCATTGGGAAGTACAGGAAGTCTTTGTTGTTTCTTTAAACTAGTTGTGAAAGTAGTAGCATCGACTCCAATAGAGTCAGCAGAATACGGTATTTCGATACCAATATCCAAGTTTGAAATCCCTCTTGATTGTTGTAATTGTGAGACTTCTGTAACAGGTGGTGGTGGTTTTCTTGATTTCAGTTTGAATTCATCAAGATGTCCCTCCAACATGTGTCCAAAATCAGACGAATCTACAGATCTATGAGTTGAAAACAAGCTATTCCCCGATCTGCTACTATTGTTTGATTTAGGTGGTGGTGGAGGTGCTGATTTATCGTCCTCATCCGAGTCATCTTCTTCGTCATTCATGTAGGATGGCAACTGATTCTTATTCAAGCTGCTTATACTTCTTGTCCATGATGATGTCTTCTCTTCCTCCTCTTCCTTATGATTGTGATTGGTTTTAGTACCAAATCGCCTGTTTATGGCTTCTTGAAATTCAGTTGGATGATTCTGTTCCCAATCGGATTGAACTTGTTGTTCCAACAAATCAAAGTCATCTTCAGTTGATTGTTGTTGCGTGAGTTGATTACCGAACTTACTCAAAAAGTGCTTTTTCGGCGATGATAAGAAAGTCCTTTTTTTGAAAATGTTACCAGTTGTCATTGTCAGTACCCCATTGCTTTGTGGTTCTGGAGAGTGAAATTTGGTAGCAAACTTTTTGAAACCACTAAATTCACCATTCTTTCCTTTATTGCTGATCTCACTTTCTGACCCTATAAATAGCTTATCTAGATCGGTGGTTATGTTATCTTTGAGATTGTTCTCAGTCTTTGAAGATGTCAAGGAATGATGTGAGTTTCGACTAGATTCAAATGCACTCTCTCTATGACCTTGATGATCTTTGCTGCTCAATGGTATAGTATCAAGCAGTGCTGGAGCTGCTGACCGCTTTTTATTACCTATGAAGGATGAAGAAAAAGATTTCACTAAGATATCTTCTGCATACTTTGGTTGCAGGTGAGGCAACATCTCTGCTGACATAGTTGGTATCTGCAAAGTCGCAGACCCCTCTTCCCCTGGAATTGTAGGTAAGGGTCTAACACTGCCTTGCCTTGTCACTATCAGTCTGTTCTTCATAGGTATTTTCAGTGGCACTTGAGGAGCAGTTGGGTAAAATGTCATTTCTAAAAAGATCTCACCTGATTCTCTACCAGCGTATTCCACTTTGTACCAGTTATCGTAACCGATATTTGGTGGCTTTGAAAATGCTGGTGTGATATCGATCTTCTTCTCAGCTATCAAGGTTGGTGTCTTTTTGGTCTCATCTAAGATGGATAATTGTAGTAATGGCTCTAAATCAGGGGTCAACTCGAATTTACATTCGTCATCCCATTGAGGTGTTTGTCCTCCACGGTAATCCACACTTGTATGTTCCACTATATGCCCTATCCTCAAAGTTACATATGGATTTTGCTTTTCAAGTTTTCGCCTGTTCTGCAAATGTCGAGCTTTGAGAACGACTATTCTCAATTGCCCTGTAACTCTTATATCAGACATATTTCAAAAGTCAATTAATGGTGATAACAATTTGTATTTGAGAATTCAGATGGCATTTCTCTCAGATATTTTTGCTTCTAATAATAATACCATAACAATGTTTAGGTTATTTTTCTCTTTCGTAAATTAGAGTTGTTTACAAATTTCCCAATACGGCACTCGTTGATTTTGTCATGTAATACACGATAAAATTGTGGTTTGCATTTATTATGGAGTTGAGCTCTCTAATAAACATAAACATATACAGTTACTACGGAATATAATTGATTGATGCTAGAATGCTTGTTCTAAAGGAGACAATTATTCACCATCGCAACAGATGTCAGCAACACATCTTTGGACTCTTTTACTCTATAAGCGATTAACCAAGTGCTGTATTCGAATAAACGAATAAAAAAATGTTTTTGTGTAACTTAGTAATTTAGAGACATGTGATTATATGCATCTACGTGACGAACTCTTCTAAAAGTTTTTATAACTTCTCTCTCTTGCCGCTTTAAAATGCCTGGCCGATAACAGGCACTACGACAAAGACAAAATACGTAACGGCGCGATGAGAAACGATCTATTTCCACTAAATTAAAATACAGAATTGTGTTGTTGTTGTTTGTTCTCTCTATTATACAGTACAGCGCGTTATCTTCTATATGGCTTCCGATATTGACTTTGTCTTCCTCTACCATTAAACACATCATCTTCACCAATTGAGTGCTTCCCAGGCTTAGAAACAGTTCTTGATTGCAAAGGTGGTAATTTGGTCCTATTCTTTGGATCGAAACGACCTTGAGCACCACCCGATTTTGATTGTTGGTCCGAGTTTGTGGTGTTTGATTTCATGGCACTAGGTCCACTTGGTGGTGCTGGATCCTTTGGTGGTGGTAATGGAGGTGGTAATGACGAATCCGTTACAGACAGGCTTGGCAGCCTAGGTCTAGATCTCTTATGAGATCTATCGTGATGGTCTTCATCAACCTTCCTCTTCGAACTTTGAGTAGAATTCCGGTCAGAGTCGGGCTTTTTCTCATTGAGAGGGGACGAAAACCTTTCTTTTCTCTCACTTCTCTTGACATCATCAATATATGGTTGACTTGGTCTATTAGTTCTATTACCACTATTGATGTTCGCAGTGACGTTTTGGAATCTACCCTGTGGTTTATTTGATTCAGCACTTTCAGCAGGAGATGAGCTCTTTCTCCTCTCTGCGTCAATCTTGGCCCTCAATATCCTGCTTCTATCTTCCGCGCTTGAAGGCACTTCCTTGGTTGGTGACTGCTCTCGGGAATTTTCATTGGTAATGGTATCTTTAATCTGTTCATCATTTTGAGACTTTGTTATGTCATCATCAGTGATTCCTTTCAGTGGCACGTCTTTAAGTTTATCGGTCTCTTCAACTGCAAGTTGAGGCTGCTCCTTGAGCGTCGACTTAGGACCCGTCGGTGTCGGTGATGTCGCGATTGATTTGGCAACATCAATTGTTGTCGATGGTATCGCTATTGGTTTGACAACATCAATTGTTGTCGATGGTATCGCTATTGGTTTGGCAACATCAGTTTCTGTTGATGGTGTCACTACTGATTTGGCAACATCAATTGCTGCTGATTTGGCAACAGTAATAGTAGTCGATGGTGCTGACGCTGGTGATTCCAGTTCGGGTAACAGAACTGGCGGTGTAGCCCTCAGTGAACTTTCTTTGTTATTGTTGGATTCCGATGCTGGTGCTGATGATGATGAAGGTTGTAGCCTTAAGCTTTGATATGGATTTCCAGAACCCGCTGTAGAGGGTTTTGATCTGATGACAGCTTCAGCACGACTTGATGCTTCTCTCTCGGCTGTCTTCTCCGCTTTTTTTCTTCTTATGGCTTCCTCTTCAGCGGCAATCTTTGCACGTCGTTGTGCTTCAATTAATTCCAGCTTACGCTTTGCTAATTCCCTTCTTTCGTTGTACTCCAGTAACTCTTCATCAGTCATCTCATAAAATTCATTCAGTGGTACCCATTTTGCTGAGTAAGACTTAATCCTTCCAACAAGCGAGTTTGCAGACAATTTCAAGTCTTCTCTTTTATCTTGGCGTGATATCAACTCTATAGAATTTGACAAAGATTCGCAGTGTTCATCAACCAATGGGAAAAAATCGAGTAAATTCTTTAAAAATACCAAACAATTCGATCTCGTCATATAACTAGTATCTTGTAATGACAATTTCAAATTGTTCAAAATGTTCTGATGGACTTTGAACAAGTCTCTACGGTAATCAGTGAAAGTTGTACCTTCTAAACCCAATAATTCGTTTCCAACGGCGTCTGTGTTGAAAATTTCTTCTGATCTCCAGTTATTTAATTGTCTCAAGACCTCGCCGTAAAATAATCCAAAATTCTCCAGTTGGGCAGCGGTAAATGACAATAGCAATGAGTTCACAATATCCTTATTCATCAAGTAATCTAGCAACTTCAGGGTAACTTTAGAGGTATTGTCATTGAGTTTGTGCCAGAAAAAAATAAACCTAGCACAGAAGACTGCATCAAATGGTGAGTGAATTGATCTTGGTAACAAACATTGGTCCAAGAAATTTTCAAGTTGAGAGTTCAACTCAACATTTGCAAACAACCAATGATTTTTCTCACTGTTCAACCTCTTCATGACATTATTGAAATGATTTAAATGTTTGACTTTGTCAAGTGGGATTTGATCCAAAATCGCTGAATTTGTAATGATTTCTTGATCAAGTCTTTTCAACTCCGAAACTGGTACGTCTCGATCTCTAGAAGACAATTTCAATTTTGCTTGTAAAACTTTAACCGTTGATTTCAAATACGTTTGCTTCTCATCATAAAATGATTCGCTGAAATTTATATCGTACAACGACAATTGCCAAAATGTGACAAAGAAGCCAATGTTAAGATTATCCCAATTCGTCTGAGGCAATGAATTCTTGATAGGTTCCATCACCTCCAATAATACTGAATTCCATTTTGCGTCATTATCTACTTCTGCCTCTATGATTCTCTTATCTATGGTCTGACTCAATCTCTTTCGCCAAATCTCAAAGCTCCATTGTGGTTTCACGTCATAAAGCGAACAAAATTGATCGACGGGCAAGACATATTTGATGAATTCATCGTATTTGAAAAATTCATTGATCAAATCGATGTAGAGATGTAAAATGGATTCAAACTCATCATTTTTTTGTGTCAATATCTTCAATTGATACGTCTCAGTGTTATTGATGTAATTGGAACTCAAAGATGATAACAAGATGAAAAATTCATTCAATGAGTTAGTCTTGACCAACTCTTTCAACAACCTGATGGCAGGTTGAACCGAGTTCAACCTCTCATCTTGCAAGACTTTAAATGCAATTCTTCTCATGCTGTTCCCACTATTTAACAAATCAATTTGTTCCAATGTCAAATTTGAAATGGGCTTGATTCCAGTCATCAAGCTCAACAAGTCTTTCAAGACAATTGACTCGTTAATTTCACCATTATTCAATTTCTTCAAGCAATAGATTAAAATAGGTTTTAAATTCATCTGTGGATGTCTTGAAACCTTACCAACGAACGAAGATATACTTTGCAACCATTGTCTCTCATTCAATCCATCATCTTGAACAGGTGATCTCCCCGGTTTGGTTAACCTTATCAACACTGCCATGGGTAACACGTCCCATGCAAACTCGTTGAAAAATGGCAGTAAATTATCCACCACCAACCCGATTAAATTGTCGTAACTTTCCAAACTCTCCAAGATCTTAACAATGACCACCATTGGACTGCTCATGCAAAGCTTGGACAACTTTCTTGAAACCGATTTGGCTGTTTGTAAAGTCAATCTTTTCAAAGAACTATTAGTTTCTTTTTCCAATTTTCTGTATCGCAGTTGAATAAAATTTTGATTCTTGATATACATTGACTGATAAAACTCTCCATAGATGTTATATCTCGTTTCGAAATCATAACTTTTTAAAATGTTGAACGCCAATTGAACTAGTGTTGGATTGTTCTCAATGAATGAGATGTATGGGAAAATGAATTTTCTATAGTACAGAAGACGCTTTTCAATGTCTTGGCAATGGTATACAATGTGACAAATTTTCTCAAATAATGATGGATTTTCCACTATTCTAGTACCTATCAATGACATAAACTCGTTCGAAATTTTAAACAAATCATCAATGTTTTCAACTTTTGGCAATTCCAGTTTCCAATCGTAAAAGAAATGAAATTTTTTGGCAGAATGTGATGGAGTGGTGGCATCGAAAGTGGCCAAATGGGTCACTGGATATTCCTTCAAATGAACTGAGTCATGCTGTGCAGAATTCCTTGACGTGGCGACTAAGCGTGCAGTTTGGAATTGTTGCAATTGTTTTGTTGTCATTGGTGACGTATCAAAATAATGCTTGTCAATCATCAGCTCCATGAACCTATTCAGAAGCAAGGTGATATCGTTATCGCATTGTATAAGAAATGGGAACTGTGTAAGTATGAAGATACTCTCGTTGTACAATCCAACTGTTAAACATGCTTTCAATAGCGAGATTTTGAAATTCATCTTTGGATCTATAACTGCTGTTGTTGTTGTTGATGATGTTGATGAAGTAGTCTCGGTCTTTTTGTTGGTCTTGTTGTCCTTTTCACCTCTACGCAACTTTCTGGAAGGTCCCTCGTCATCACTATCGTCCAATGGCAGTGCCATCGCAAGCTCTGATGCTGCAAGTTCTTTCAGAGCAATACTTTCAGTGTATTGTTTCTCAACGGCCAACATTTCTTCGTCGGTGAATGGTCTTGCAAAGTTGAAGATATGACCCAAGTTGATAAATCCTTCTTTGATCAATATACCGATCAAATCTTTATGTGTTTCCGATAATGGTTTCAGTTCTTGGTAATACAATTTCATCCCTATGATATCCATTGCCTTTGCATTACCGCCTTGATTGATATTGTCGAACAAATTATCCGGGTTTGACACATGTTCTTTCTCATGGGGCCAAAATGGAGACTTTCGTAATAGTTGGATCAGAAAATCATAATTTCTTATGATGTTGTTGATGTATATGTCAAACATTAAGTCAAACACTCTATAGGGGTCCAATTTGTAGAAAGCTATTAATTTCAATATCAGGTCATTGTAATAATCCACTTTGAATTCCAGATATGGATCATTGAATCCGTTATATATTTGAACCACAAGAAAAGAGTATCCCAAGCTGTCCTCGTTATTCAATTGATAATTTTCATATTTGATCGAATTCTTTTCGATTGACAGCTTATACTCCAGTGCGGTGAAGATGTTCAATTTTGTCAACAAGGCTGTACCTAAGTTGTTTATCAACAGCTCAGTTGGAAGTCGTAAATCTTGGATCAACGACTTTATATTTGTAATCGGGAAGGAGTTGCACAATGTCAAGAAATCTGCAATTCTTGAATTTTTCAACTTGATATCAAAGTTGATAGCATCGAGTATCAATTCTACTATCCTCGCGCGATCAAAAAACTGTCTGTCAATATATGCAACAATTAATTCGAAGAACAAGTTGACTGCTTCCGTTGGTTTGGCCTCAATGATATTACTGACAAAGCTTTTCAGATTATCAAATTTGATGATGACTTCGCCAGTGAAAAGCACAAAGATATCGCTGGGCTTGCCATAATCGATGTTGTCTTTCAACAAGTCAAACTCATCTTGCTCTATTCTAATAGAAAGATCGGTCAGCTGTTCAGACATCTAAAGATTGAAGGGAAGAACGGTGATCTGTTAGGAAAGATTGTTCCTTGGTGAATTTGTTGAGTTGTTTTTGTGTGTGTTATTTTTTTTTCTTTCATTCGATGCGAAATGAGAGAAAAAATATATGATTATATAGTTACATGGTGAAAGGCGTCAATTTCAATTCAATTAGCACACTGACTGAGATACAATAAAACAATGGTAAGTTGATGGGAGATATTTGCGCTATGATTATTAATAAAGAAAGTTTACTGACGCGAACAAATGTATCATAGGCTGATAAGATAAGAGAACAACAGGTATATGAGAATCTTAAGAACAAATACATTGGATTGGGTGATGCTGATACAACGAAAGAGGAATGGATCAGTAACATAGCTAGGGACACCTACGCTAATCTTGCCACACACAAACTGTCCTTGTATCATTTATCAATAATGTTGAACAAACCCACAAATCTAGTGAGAAACGATTTGATAGAGCAAATGATACAACCTATAACTCCACGTAATGATAACAATAACGGTCATTCAAGTTGAAAAAGCTCACTGATAAAAAGGCATTTTAGTTTTTTTGGCTTTAAGTTGGTTTGATCAACTTGCTGCTTTGATATCTTGTTTCAAAAAATCAGTCGGATGTGGATAGCGCTACATGTCAAGTGTCGGAAATCATTGGCGGCTCTTTTATGTATCAACCAAATTGAGAGAGTAGATGAGTGCCCATACTGGCGGTAATTACCCAAATTCAAAGGGTGGAAATTTGAAATAGAAGGTGCTTGTTCAACTGGAATGAAGATATATCATTAAATTGTGATGTGTGTATCAGTGGTAGATGGTGTTTTCTCTGATTCACGAGAGTTGTTGTCACCAGGGAACAAGTGGATTCGCTACTATTTTATGGTTTACGAACGCTGAGATGGTGCAGAGAGTGATTTATGGTATGGTTGCAGTTGGGTCTCGTCATCGATGACAAACAGATTGGGTTATTTATGAAGCAGCTCAAGTTATCTATATAACAGATGTTCCAAAGAATATTCCATGGATTGTTATCATGAGCATGCAAGTCACAGATTACCTAAACACATCTGTTTTTCATATCTGTAGTTGACAGATGTGAAAAAGTGGTGATGAAATAATCGATTACAATACTAACATCACTGAAGGAGAAAAGTTCTTGTGGTATCATTATAAAGATTATATATAATATGTCAGAGAAATGAAATGAACTTTTTTTATTTTCCCAGCCCGAAAAAATTAAAGACGAGATAGTATATAATTCCATGAAATGACAAGTGAAGAATTTTATGATAAAATGATAAAAAAGTGGTGTGGACAAAGGAAGGAGGAGAGGGGTGAATCGGAAATAAAAATATAAAAAAAATTTGAGGAAATCCAGTATCCTCATCAATTGTTAGTCAACAAAGGAGCTTGTTCTTCATCAGCGGCACCGGTACGGCCATTGTGTTTGACAAATACTTCACCACTGGCAGCCAATAAGGATGAAATGGCAACCAAACTGGCAATGATGACAGCAAAGATCCATTGTAAGGCAATGATTCTTGTAGTAAATTGATGAATGGCGACACCCAACATCAAGATAGAAGTGGCAATTCCAACACCGTAATCGTTATAAAGTGCCAAACATGACATTGGAACTAATAAGAAATCCCAAATGAAAATATTGGCCAAGAGTCTTCTTATAAAACCTTGTCCATGGGAGTGGAATACAATGGCACCATTCCAAAAGATGGCATACATGACCCATGCAAGTGGCATGGCCAGATTGGATAAGTGAATAGATAACCAACTGCCAATGTCCTTGATTCCATGAGTCTTGTGGACAACGTATAAGCTCAACAAATTCATAAAATTCAGAATGAGGATCAATTCACTAATGATGAAATGATGTTTATTGAAGAAATAAAACCAAAAAAAGTTCATCAAGTTATTGACAACGAAATGATAACCCACGACATTATCGATCTTTTGTTGTTGTTGAAGTGAAGTGGTTTCATTCTTGGTGAAATATTGCAAGACAAAACTGAGTTGCAAGAGATATTGAATAGCCCAAAATACCAAAGTTGTTATGAAATTACCGGTGAATGGGGTCTGATATTTTTTAGAATGATGATCAAACATAAAATAATGGAAATTACCATATACAGCTAAGGCAAAGGATAAGATGGATGCCACTTGACGCGTATAAAATTTTGATTCTCTTGTCATTGTTGATTGTGTGTATCTTTTTAGTAATTAAATGAAATTATAATTGAAAAGAGGAAATTTGACATGACATTTATATAATAATAATAAAGAGAATATGGAATAGCAATCAAATGGAAAAAAAAATCAAAATTTTAAAAAAAAATCAAAATCAAAAAAAAAAAAAAAAAAAAAAGAATTTAGAAGGAGAAATCATGTGTTTTGGGAATTTTTGATCTATTCAAATAAAAGTTATTGGTATTGAATATTAGTATATATATATATATATTGATGCCCCTTCATTCAACTCATCAAGTCTCTTTTCTCTACTATCTTTGTAATTCATAGATGAATAGACAATCCCATATCAATCAATCAATCAATCAATCAACAAGAATCCAAATCAATTAAATTAAAATACGGCTTTGACGCAATCAAAAAGTATTTAGTAAATCCATTATTAAAATTATTATCCATTACAATATCAAAGATATACCAAGTTATTTAACTAAAGTGAAATAGTATTATGTCATGTTAATCTCTTTCACTTATCTTTTCAATCTTTTTGATCTCCTATTCTTCCACTACTTGTCATACAACTTTTGCATACTTTGTTATCTATTGGCTCTCTTTAATTTGATTTTTGCGGAGTGTAAAAAAATAAACTGAGCAATTTACTAAACTCATAGAATTCAACTTCTCTTTTATATGTTATCAGAAGGAGTGTATATATATACAACCCTTTTTATATGATATAACTATCATTTTAAACCCCAATCATTTACAGAGGAATTGATACTCATTAGATCATAAATCAACAAGAACTCTCTAACATACTTTTATTGAACAAAAAAACAACTTACGTAAATGTATTTATCTTATATAACTCTTTAACTTTCTAAAAAGATTCATAATTAAATATAAACACTTCAAGAGACTTTTTGAAGTGAAAAAAAATATCATTGAATATTTGTCAAGAACAGATAAACTGTAAACTCTTTAGTTTCTCGAACATATTTTGTGATTTTTTCAAAGCGAATCCCCTTGGAAACCTAAGTTTTTCTGTGGGATCTTTTCGGTGTTCCTTAAAAGCACAAATTTCATTCTTCATATTATTCCAGCAATTCTATTTATGATCTGCAATTTTTCAAGACTCTCTATATGAACTTGTCAGATAACTAGGTAGCAGTGCTGGAAACCGGGTTTCTTTCGTAAAATGTGAAAAGAGGTAATACGACTTTCTCAAAGGTGTATGAGAGTCGAGAGACTAGTGAAGCACAAATGAGGCGATTTAATCTAGTATAGTTTACTCCATTGGTAGATATGTGTAGAGAGCCTAGGTTCAATTATGAGCATTCATTTGTATGAGCTATTGATGTCACAGTGTGATACCGAGTGCTGTATGCGTACTTCCAAATTAAAAGTCTAAGCACAATAATTAAGCTAGAACCCATTCATGGGATCTACACTGGTTCAATCAGCCTAGCTTGTGTAGACTACTTATTTTGATTACAAAGTTCTTTTTTTTAGCGCCGATGGGATGCTCCGCTTTTTTGCATGCTTCGCTATTGCCATAACACAAAGGCCACAAAAGCAGCAAAAACATAACCGCCAATTGACATATTTGATCACAAATCATCGCAATGTGTCAAAGATGTTTGTTTATTACCACCTGTTATTGGTATCTATAAAAAGGCAGTTGTCACTTTAAGACCACTGGGCTATTCAAAATGACATTTATTTATAAGGAGAAATCTATTTAGTCAAAATACATAAAGGTTCAACTTTGTGTCAATTAGTCAAACTTAATCAGAATACCCCACATGCGCTTCTTTTGCATGAGTGATTTTCAAGTTGAACCACAAAACCAAAACTTAAGAAAACTGTACTTTTGAAAACAATATAAAAAGGATGGATCCCAACTTCTTTTTTAATTATATTCCCTTCACTTTTTTTTTATTATACCTATACAGAGTTCTCAGAGTGTGCGGCTAGTGTCAAATAGGAATCATGTCTCAGCAAACAATAAACAAAACATTTGGTATCTACAAGAATTATAATAGAAAAGTTTTCGAAAGATTAGATATAAAGATCTAATGGACTCCAAAGGATAGATTAGATAACAAAAGATCTAATGGACTTAAAGAGGAAGTATAAGGAACAATTCAACAAAGTCTTGAAGTCAAAGAAGTCAAAGAAGATAGTTTGGTAATAAAGACCAACTATATGTCGACACAGAAGATGGTGTTCATAAGAAACCATAGTTTTAGGTGCACAGAAGATGGACTTCATTTGAAGCCATAGTTAAAGGTGATATCACAACTAGGAATTGACAAGACGTTGCCAAAGAAGAAAACTTTCATGAAGAAGGATTTGAAGAGGCGGAGAGTGTTTGATGAATATCTGATCAATATTTATCAATGCTGCCAATTAGGAAATCGAGGGCTGTGAATCCTTCAAGGTATTGTCTGACAATAAAGTTGAATATTCTTATATTAATATTACTCTGATCACGATGAGTAAAACCCGGATGAAGTCTGCTAGGCAGTTCTCCAAGAATTGCTTGGTTATGCCCCTCTTATATCGTTAAGCCTGAATCTGTGGCTCAAATGAAGACGGAATTTGTGTCGATCAAAAGCCCTTTGTGTTATTGGGGTATTCTCAAAAACGTACATTGAGAAATGCTGATAAAATGGCAGTATTCGTTGATCAAATGGAATTCATATATTCTCTAAAGACGTGTGTTTTAGTGATTTGAACCATTCACTCCGATAAAGATAACCCTTTACAAAATGTCTCTTCAAGATATAAAGGCAGATCCAGCAGAATTTGGAGGCTGGGTAAATGAACACAATTTCAGGTCAAAGTTCTGGGTACAAACAAGGGGTGCTGTAGGGATTGCAATAATTCAGGATAGATCAAATGAACTTAAAGGAAGAAAATTGGTTTGGATGCGACTACGTCTCAGCAACACACTGTTGTAATATGCTAAATGAGGATATTAGTGGACTCTGAAAGTGTCTATCCCAATAATGGGGATCTCAGGTGTGTGCTGAGCTAGTGCTGGAAATAATGCGTAGAGCAAAATCGCTTGTAGACACTGTTAGTCATTATACGTAGATGCAACATCATCCTCATACGAAAGTTGGATCTATGGATTTCACACGAGGAAGAAGACCAAATTTTGAGCTGGAACAGAGATTGGTGAAGTTGCGAGTACTCTATGATAAGTCATTGTTAAGGATATTTGTATCTTGTTGCAAAAGAGAAAACAATCCCAAAAGTATATGTCATTTGACAATGGCTATCTAAAAGGGAGAAGAAGAGCTAATTGCTTGGCAGTTAAAAATGAATCTTCCTCCAACTGGAGTCGGAAGATGAAGATGGTGTAACTCTTCAATCAAATCATTCAAATCAAAGTTTACTTTATTTCTTCAGCAATTTTTCTGTCAAGGGGACTGACTAAGTAACCGATTCACTCAACAGTTCTTTCAGAGAAGAACATTTAATGGAAAGGCAGAGTGAAAAAATAAAAAGTTTGTGATGATAATTTAAATATTCCTTTTAAAAGTGCTATAAAAGTTTACTAATTAAATGGGTTACAAAGAAGTTGCATCAATGTATATAAAACTTGAATATTCAATTATAATACATTGATTTATGTCACGTAAATTATAAAAATAGTAACGGGCAGCGTCATACGAAAAAAAAAATGAAAAAAAAATGAAAAAATAACACGCACACGCTTCAAAACATTATAAAGAAAAGAAGGAGAAAGAGAGAGAGATAGAGTTTGTGTGTGTGTGTGTGTGTGTGTGTGTGTCAAATAGAGAGTTTGACATAGACCTAAATCGTATAATGGATCCCATACTGACGTCTTCCTCATCTCCCAGTCACTCAATTGCACTCATATCATCAGCCAGTACCACCACAATTCCTAAACCAGAAGAAGAGAATGGCGACATCATCAATTCCAACAACAACAACAATAACAACGATAATATTGACAACAACGACAACGATAGCGTCATCATTACGAATCAACATGTACCAGTGATAAATAATACACCTTCTCATTCCAAGATTGCTTCATCTCAATTGAAGAAATCTGCTACACCTATAATAGAAG
Organism: Nakazawaea populi; assembly: GCA_030557235.1. Lineage (NCBI taxonomy): Eukaryota > Fungi > Ascomycota > Pichiomycetes > Alaninales > Pachysolenaceae > Nakazawaea > Nakazawaea populi. Next base: position 204,379 of record JAKTVN010000011.1, read on the forward strand.
AATATGAATTTGGTGATTCGATCAAGACACGAACGATGGCATTAGTTGATTTTAAAGAGTTGGGACCGGTGGATTTACTTCATATATCAACTATTTTCAATTCGAGTAAGATGAAGGAGACTGGTCAATATCATTACATCAATGGACTTGATGTATCATCTGTGGATGCACCTATTGCTTATATGTCTTCAGTACTATTAAATTTAGAAGCGATGTCGAATAATTCAATTTTGAAAAAAATTGAAAAGAGAATTGCAACTTTTTGTGCTTGGAATTGTTTTAGTAAAGGTGATTTGAGAATAAGAGCTGAATTTCCTGGAAGTGTTTCCGTTTCATTTATATTTGCTGATACTAGTAAAGTGGCAATGAATGGAGATAGAATCAATGAATTGATTTGGTTAGAGACAAGTGTTTCATCGATAATAAGATCATTACTTTTCAATCAAGATTTGACAAGAGTATTACCAGGAATGGTGAAATTGAACCCATTACAATCGAAAAAATTGAGTATGGAATTGATTGATCAAATGTGCATGTTATTACCAAGAGGACATTTAACAGGTTGTAGATCAACGGTGTTGACACCAACTTTACAAAATAATTTTCTTAATGATGCCATTTTAAAACTGGTTGAATTGACAAATTTATATGAATTCACATTGGATAGAATACCCAAATCAGATATCTTTACTTTATTAAGGATTAAAATACTTTTTGCTCTGGATAGAGAAGTGGATGCAGTTAGATTATTATTTGAAGGAATTAAAGTTGATACGAGAGATGCATGGTTATTAGTTGAACAACTGAAATATCTTATCTCAAAGGACAGACCTGATTTAGCATTGATTGCAGCAAATAAAGCAATAGATGCATTACCAACCGAATTTGAATGTTGGGAAATTGTGGTACAAGTGAACATCATCTTAAGTAATTATAAATTACTGTTGATGACATTAAATTCTGCACCAATGTATTCATTTAAACGTAAGGATTCAATTGGTTTCAATTTAAGAGATGATATTAGATTTGATGAACCATTTGATGGTTGTATAGAAGAGATATGGAGTGATGAAGTGGCATTGGTGTATGGATATCAAACGCCATTGGATGTTCTGTCAATACAAGAATTACAAGCTTGTGATCCTGTCTTGATTAAAATTTTTAATAATTCGAGATTACAAGGAACTTTTGCCAAGAGTTATAAATTGATATCAAATATGGTACGGCTTATTGGTTGGGATAAGATGTTGGATATTAGATCAAGAATCTTTGTTATGGAAGATGAGATGGTTAATGAAGAAGAAGATGTTGTTATGTTGAAGGATAAGACATTATGTGAAAGATGGTTAGATCATTTATTTTTAATATTATACGATGATTTAAGAGTGGTGTTGATTTGGGAAAATGAAAGAATCGATAGCGTTGTTAGACATAGTGCATTAGAATGGTTATTGATTGGATTACTGTCGATTAGATGTCATCATTATGAAAGTGGTATACTGGCATTGAAAACAACTGTTAATAACAAGTTTAATTTCTTTGCATCATTAGAATTGATTCAAATTTATCAAGAATGTCAAACTGAATTGTTCAAAAATTTGCATAATAAAACCATTTATAATGGAGATTTGATCACTTCTAAATTACTTAATGATGATTTTATGATGAAATTAATTGTGAGACAAATGAGTTATGAAAAAAGGTATTATGGAGAATTCAATCCAGATCTGATCTTATTATTGAGCAATTTTATCAAGTATCATTACAATGAGATATATTTAAAAAGTTTTATCGCTGGTGAATTTAGCAAGAATTTAAGATTATTCATGTTCACCGATAGGATAATTGATTGGATTTCAATGTTTATAGAGTAAAGCTTTTTTTTTTTTTTACCTCCTGTCATTTGTTTTCTTTTTTGTGTTTATTTATTATTACATTTGTCATATCTCTTGTTTTGTCTATGTGTTGTGTTGTGTGGTGTTGTATTTACTCATTAGGTGGATGAAAAGGGGTTGTTTTATATATAAAGAATCTCCTCAATAAAACAAAAAGTTCTTTTCTGTATACTACAAAGGTCGTGCACCTCCTCAACTCACACCACCAATTTTATTGAGATCAAAGAGATGATATTATACAGATATAGAGTACCAACATGTGTAGATAAATTTGTTTATCAAAGTTTTTGTTATAATCTACTAATTGATCTTGAGTTATAAATGAGAGATTATCAAATGTCATTTATCAATATCTCTATATCTTTCTATATATATTATTATATTCTTTTGTAATGTAAATTTTTACTTTTTTCTTCTGATTTTGGTTTTTTTTTTTGTGTTGAAATTTTTTTTTTTTTTTTTTTCAACAGAAAGTGAGTGAGTGAGTGAGTGAGTGAGTGAGTGAGTGAGAGTGAGAATAAATAATCAACCAAACAACGCAAACCAATACAGAACAACAAAAAAAAAAAAAAAAAACATATTAAAAATATATATATATATATATATATATATATAACCCACAACACTCTCCTCAAAGAGACTATATTAAAAGCGGGTAACCTAGTTATTCTAGAAATAACAGGTTGGGAATTTTACAGGTTATTAAAAAAGGTTTTACAATATATATTTAATCTGCCCAATTTTTTATTATTACCATCAATCAATCTGTCCCACTCCTCTCAATATTCTATTCGTCAAGAAAATCCCATAAAAATATTTAATACACAATGTCTGCTTCCTTTTGGAGGTTTGGCAACAATTATCAATCGGTGCCAGAGATAACCAATATTTTACAAAAACCAGATTTCACGTTGGAGGAAGTATTGGATGATCCAGACATCATTCAAGAGTTAGTCTCTGAGAATGGTGCTTTAATTGAGTACTTGAGCACTCCCGAAGTGTTGGAGAAATTGGTGACTTATATCATTGAAGATGATAATTTTCTGAATAGTGCTACCAACACTACTGCTGCAAATGATGATGACAATGATATGAATAATAATAATGATTATGATGATGATGATGATAACAACAATGCTTCAAAAAACCAACGAGAACAAGAATTGCAATTGCGTAATGAAACTGATGACGATATCCTCAATGAAACTGAGAAGATTGATAATAAAAATTATAGAATTGATAACGACAATGAGCAGACAACAACAAAAACGCATGATTATGACAATAATGACAAAGACAACAATAATAGAAGTGAGAAAGACAATGACATATCACAAGCGGATTCCCTCACCATAGAGAACAAACAAGGTGAGAATGAGAACGCCATTGAAGACGATGACAATCATGAGATGAAGTTTGAGGAGAATGCCGAAGAAGAAGAAGAAGAAGATGATGATGATGACGACGATGACGACGATGATGATGATGATGATGATGATGACGAAGAAGATGAAGAAGAGACTGCAGAGGCAAGCCATCATCGTCGTGCTCAGATACTGGCTGAAATTCTCTCTCAAGACAATTGGACTATAACACATGCTTTCATGAAGGATAATACTCATTTATTAGAAGCATTGTGGACAATTTTGGATAAACCATCACCACTATCGATGTCATCATCCACTTACTTTATGAAAATTAACGAACATTTATTAGACTTACATTTAGAAGATATGATCAAATTCATATTGAGCCAGGATTCCTTGGTGGATAGATTCATGAGACATATAGATAATCCTCCATTGATGGATTTCCTTTTGAAAGTGATATCTACCGATAAGGGACGTGAACTGTCTACCGGTGTCATTGATGTCTTACAAGAAAAAAAATTAATCCCATCATTGATATCATTTTTAGGACCAAATCATGCATCTTCTGAACAAAGTGCAGCTGCTGATTTTCTCAAGGCCTTCATCACCATATCTGCCAATTCAAATACCGATAACAGTACCATTGGTCCAAACGAGTTGACAAGAGAGTTGGTCTCGGAGCCAGTGGTGGAAGAATTGGTGAGATTGATGTTGTACGGCGGGAGTGGATTGGCTAATTCGGTTGGAATTATCATTGAAATTATTAGAAAAAATAATTCAGATTATGATATTGTGCCTGTATTATACATCACTATCAAGTCACATCCACCATTACCAACTGATCCTATTTATTTGGGAACCTTGGTAAAAGTGTTCACTCGTAATATTCCCAAATTTACTGAGATGTTGGAAAGACAAACTTCGCAAGTGTTGGAGACACCATTCGGTACCATTGAACCTCTCGGTTTTGAAAGATTTAAAATTTGTGAGCTTGTTGCAGAATTGCTCCATTGTTCCAATATGGCCTTGTTAAACGATGAAAAAGGTGAAGAGATTGTAGAGGAAAGAGATCGTGAGAGAATACGATTGAAACAATTGGCCAAGAAGCGTCAACAAGATCAGGCATACGACGATGATGATGATGAAGATGAAGATGAGAATATTGATGATGAAAATCGAGGAATTTATGGTGAAGAAGACATATCAAGAGATATCAACAACTTGGAAATTGATGACGATGAAGACAATGATAATGGAAGAGATGATTCCTTTAACAATACATCCACAAATACAACTGATATGATGATGGTGATGACAAATGATGAGAAGGATAATGAAGGCGATTTTAGTGTCGAAATGGAAGATGCTGATATCACACAAACGCAGCCACCACTGAGTAACGAAGATGAAGAAGCTTTAATCAGAGCCAACCCCGTTGTTGGAGATCAGTTGAAAATTGCACTTGCAGACAATTACGTCATCATCACAATACTTGATATGTTTTTCAAATTCCCATGGAACAATTTCTTGCATAATGTTGTATTTGATATTGTACAACAAGTGTTAAATGGTTCAATGGAAGTTGGTTATAACAAATTTCTTGCTATTGAATTGTTTGGTAAGGGTAACATTACCAAGTTGATCATTGAAGGTCAAAAGAAATGCGAGGATTACGAAGAACAAACCGGATTGAGATTAGGGTACATGGGACATTTGACGTTGATTGCCGAGGAAGTTGTCAAGTTTGTTTCTTTATATGCTCCAGAATCCATCTCGATGATTATCCATGATGCAGTGGCCGATGATGAATGGAATCGTTACGTCAATGAGACATTGGTGGAAACCAGAGAAAAATATAATGCCATTTTGGGAGGTATCACTGGAGACGAAGATGAATTGGCGAACGATTCTCAAGGATTGATTTTGGATCCTAGTACAGACCATGATTTGAGTGGTGTTGAATACCAAGAAGATGATTACGATGATGAAGATGAAGATGAGAGAATGCGTGAACATCGCTCAAATGAGAGAGGCGTAAGAGGAGAAGATGGAGAAGAAGTAGAGGTGGAAGAAGAAGAAGATGATGATGATGATGACGACGATGAATATCGATCGATGAACAGGTCAAGAAACTTGAGTAAATCACAGTATGAAGAACACGTTGAAGAGGACTCGAATCAGTTTTCGAGGTATATGAATCAACAGATGACAAGTGATTTACCAGACAAATTTGGTTCCTCTGATGAGGATGAAGAAGATGATGGACCTGGAAGTTGGGCAATGTCTCCAGATTTCACGAGTAAGATCAACAACGGTACCGGTAATAACAACAATTTTGATTACCGTCAACAACAACATAAACAGCAACTGCAGCAGCTTCATCAACAGCAACAGCAACAACAACAACAACAACAACAACAATCACAGCAGCAGCAACAGCAACATCCAGCCATGCATCATGATGACGATGCTGAGGACGATTATGTTGATCCGAACGATGATGGTCAAAGCTATGCCAGGAAAAGCCATCCTTTGTATACACCTACTGGAGATCTTTTAGATCAGTTCAACCATAACCTTCTGCATGATCCAGAACAACGTCTTGAACCACCAGAGTTTGATGCAGATGAAGAGAATGTTACTGCAACTACTACGTCACATAATAACATCTCATCTATGGGGTTACTGAACCTGGATGAGTATCGTACGGACCCATTGAGTGATCCTGAAAGTGACGATGATGATGATGAAGATGTAGATGTTGATGTTGATGTTGATGTTGATAATGAAGAACAAGGACAGGCGAAAAACGGTCACGGAGGCGGGTACCAGAATGGGCAGTTGAACCACTCCAATGTCATTGAAGGCGATGCAAGTCAAGAGGAATCCAATGGTAGTAGTGGTATTAGTAACAATGGTCGTAGTTATCTCGATGACGATGAAGACGACGATAACGATGATGAAGATGAAGATGATGATGAAGATGAAGATGACGATGCTAGTGCGGAAGATTTAGGGTTGATGAGAACGACTAGTAAAGGTGATTTAGGTTGGGATGACGCTGAGCAACGAAGGTTGATGACTGTGGCTAGTTATATCCAAAGTCATTCTGATGGGAAATGATAAGGGTTGGATGAGTATGATTAGTTGGGAATATAAGAGAAGAGAAAATTAGAGAGAGAGAGAGGCATACGTTGTCTGTGTGTCTGAGCTAGATTTAACACCATTGCTCTCGTTGAGTTTTATTATTCATATACCAAATTCCCGAATTGTGACACCAATATCACCAATATATTTAATTGCTGTTGGCATGATGAATTTCGAAAAAAATTTATGTGCATCTTGTTTTGTTTTTTCTTCTTCTTCTTCTTCTAGCTTGACACACACACACATGGGGGGTGAGATGATGATGATGATGATGATGAGGGCGTGTGTGTATGTATGTGTGTGTATGTGTGGGGTGTTTTTTTTTCCATTCAGCTTTTATTATTCCTAGTTTCGTTTTTTCATGTATTAATCAAAATAATGAGAGATATCTTTCATGGGGGGGTATTTGAAATCAAGTTTACATAAAGTTGTATTTATTGTATGATGAAATTGAAGTCGAACTAGGGTATTTGAAATCAAGTTTACATAAAGTTGTATTTATTGTATGATGAAATTGAAGTCGAACTAGGGTATTTGAAATCAAGTTTACATAAAGTTGTATTTATTGTATGATGAAATTGAAGTCGAACTAGGGTATTTGAAATCAAGTTTACATAAAGTTGTATTTATTGTATGATGAAATTGAAGTCGAACTAGGGTATTTGAAATCAAGTTTACATAAAGTTGTATTTATTGTATGATGAAATTGAAGCCGAACTAGGGTATTTGAAATGAAGTTTACATTAAGTTGTACGATGATTTTATAACCGGGCTAGCGTATTTGAAATGAAGTTTACATAGAGTTGTATTGTATGATGATTTGAAATCGAACTGGGGTATTTGAAATCAAGTTTACATAAACTTTTACTGTGTGATGATTTTAACATCGAACTGGGGTATTGATGGTATCTATAAAGAATCGGACTTGTTCTTTGGTCGTGGTGAGAATAAAGAGAACTTTATCTCCACGGTAGGAATTTTGATAGCCCTTGTCCTTGAAAGAGAATTTGAATATAAATATAACCATATAAACCTTCTAGATGGATATATATCGCCAAATGTAAGAGACCACAGATCTTTAGCCCGTTTACTCAATGTTGAATACGATTTTAAAAAAAATTGCTATTAACGATGAGATTGAGTAGTGGGGAGGAGTTGTTTTATCTGTATCTTTCTTCCCTCCAGTTATATCTTTCAGTGAGTATGTGAGCGAGTTCAATAGTAAACACATTATCAGATGAAAACATCACATGACCTTGCTAATTGTCTCAATGTCTCTGTATGTGTTTTTTACCTTTTTTCGTTGTTTGTAACTACTACTTATTTAGTACCAGCTTTACAGCGCAGGGCAAACGTACAAGCCTCTAATTCCCAATGCGGTCACTCAGCGCCCTAGATTGTTCTTGCCCTAGCCGTACATACATCCCAAATAAGAAATCGATTCTTGTTGGGACTCGGAACTACCTAAGTGAGCGGGGCAAAAAGTTTAGCGATAAATAATAAGTTCATTAGTTAGATTGAGGAAGTGAGTGAGTGAATACATCTAAACCTATCTGACTGGTTAGTGGAATGTCAGAGAGTGACAGTCACTGATAGAATCCTTTTTTTTGCATAAAGCGTGTAGTGTGGCATATCCACTTATCTTATTGTTGTTGCTGTTGTTACTGGAGCAATTGGATGGATGTTTACCATTTCCCAATATGGAAATAACAGAGTGGGGGCAGCCATTTGCCGTATTTCTTCTGCCTTTCTTTACATTTCCCGAGGAATTTTGACCCTTTTTTTTATTATTTTTTTTATTATTTGTTATTGTTTTTCAAGAGAGTAAACAAAAACATCATCACCTTGAAATCTTTTTGAGTTCGAAGGAAACGGGGGGTTTATTAATTTTTTTAATTTGGTTGGTTGTATCGATATTTTGTTTACTCAAATTTTTTATATCGTCATCTTATTAACAACCAACTTTCTTCATAAGCGGTTATCAACATTGTCAAACTCTAGTCATTCATTTCAAACTATCAAGAGTACTCATTAACCATATCCAAGGCTACCACAATCCAAATCTTTGTTAGCCCTTTCATAAGATTACAAGAAAAAAAAAGAATAACAAAAACTGCAATAGCAACAACAACAACAACAACAACAACAACAACCACAATCACAACGTGAAGAATGCTATCCAACTCAATATTGATTCCATTGATCAGCTCAACAGCCTTATTGTTATCATCAGCACCGGTGGTCCACGCCGACTCCACCATCGTTGAAACCTCAGTTCAATCGAGTACCGACGTTACAACCACAATGGTTGTCACCCTTACCATGACAGAAACTTTGTTATCACCTTCGGAATCTGCAGCTATACTGGCAGCTGAACTGTTATCACTCTCGTTGGCTTCAGCCTCATCTCTCGCATCAGTGGAGAGTGTTTACTCTGCTCAATCAGCCTTATCAATTGCTTCTGTGGATGCAGCAGCAGCAGCAGCATCAGCTGCATCAGTTTCGTCTGTCTCGGTGGCATCAGTAGCTAGTGCTAGCATGGAGAGCGTCTCAATGGCTAGTGCATCAGGATTGATGGCTGCAAGAGCATTAGTTGCCATAGCATCCAGTGTCAATAATCATACCACCACTACAAATCCCTCCTCTTCCACATTGATCCCACGTTCAACAACTACAACCAAACATACCACTTACCACAATACAACAAAAGTGATCACCGTTTCCAGTCTTGGCGGTTATTCGAACTCTTCTTCATCCATGTTGTTGACAAGCAGTAGTTCTATCGAGCCATCATCATCATCTTCTTTGTTAGCTTTCAGCACCATTTCATCTTCCTCGTCATCATCATCAAGTAGCACATCAGCACAATCATCAAGTGCCGCTAACGAAGGTATCAACGGATACCAATTATCAGGAAGTCTTGGTGCCGTCGCAGCCTTGGCCATTGCCGCACTTTTGTGATCTCTTACGGGGTATAACATATATACCAATCTTAATCAACAGAGAAAGCTCGAGTGAAATAAATGCTTTTGATATCCCCTTGCCACTCAGATCCATCCCCTCGTCCTAGAATTTTTGTTTTGTTTGCTCTTATTTTTACTTGCTCTGATTAGATTTCCACACCTTTTTTCATTACTGTTTTCTTTTATATTCAGTATTCTTTATTAGATGTATTAAAATTATTTGTTTATTTGTTTTATTATCGTTATTGGAGTTTCATTTCTTTTAAAGTTGAAGCGTTTTTGTTATATATCTATCTTCTTGTTTTTTATACCACTTTTTATTTTTGAATTTAGTTTTTTTTGTTTTGTTTCAATTCAATTTTCAATTTATCCTTACCAAAGATATAACAACAAGTGGCTAATCTATTTATACAACCATCATCCAATTGCCTCTAAACATTTTGTTGCTCAATGACGGCAGAGTACAAGGCATTTCTAACACCTTCAGTCTTCATCTTGTACCATCTCCCCAATCTATGCTCTTTAGCCAACGTGGCCAATACCCTTATCTTACCATCTTTTTTATTGGCATCTTCTTCAATAGCCTCAATCCTAGTTACAAAACCTTTGGCATTAGGCAACTCTCCAATTTGCACAAACGACCTCAAATCGTCATTCAACTTCCAAACCTTGATGACACCATTCCAAGAACCTGAAAAGAACACATTACTAAATGGTATGGCATGGATCGAGGTAATCCAATATGGTTGTGGCTTAGGTACTTGCCTCTTCGCTACCGACTCATCTTGCTCCCCTGAAACCTCTTGAGACGTCAACAGTGGCATGATCCCATGAGATATCCTCTGTGTGAATTGAGGCTTCTTTCTTGCCGTGGACCACAAGGAAATATTACCGTTATCGGATCCAGTCACAAAATGGGAATCGTCAATCATCGAAACCACCTCTATAGAGCCCTCGTTGTACCATTCTGGCTCTTCTTCTTCTTGCTGCTGTTGTTGTTGTTGTCCTTCTCCGGCGCTCTCTTGCTGCTGCTGCTGTTTTTTACTAGGTTTCTTTTTCCTCTTCTCAGTAGAATCACCACCTCTAAAAGTCAATCTTGTCTCCTCTGCAATTTTCCACAACATGGCAGTCTTGTCTCTAGATCCAACTGTGACACAACGCTCTTGTGCCAAGGCACTGATATCAACAACGAGATCTTGATGCCCATACAAGGTCTCTAATTGTGCCAATTGATTCACACTATATGTTCTGATTTTCAAATCTCCACATGCGGCATATAATTGATCGGTATTTCTTCTAAAGACCAACCCATATATGAAACCGTTTCTGGTTTTTGTCTCTAGCACACGCAAAGGCGATAAACTTTCAGTAGACCATATAATCAACCTTTTGTCCTTACCGCCAGTGACAACAAACTTCCCATTTGGAGACGCAGCCACCGTGTATATCTCATCCAGATGACCATTTTTATGGATCTCCTTATCTATCTCCAAGAATTGAACACCACCTCTTGTATATTTGACTCTTTTGGGCTTCTTCTCAAAATCTTTGATATCCCATTTGGATAATTCCATATCCTTTGACGTTGTATAACAATTTGGATAATGTATCGATAACGATGTCAACGACATCGACCCTATTCTCGATATTGTGGTCTTACAACCTTCTATGATTAACTTATCTGCAAGAAACTTGTAAACATACCCTTTCTGCTCTGCAGCGTCTTTCTTCAATCTTGAAGATATAATATCCTCGTCTAAATCCAGTGCATCGAAATCACCATACTCATCTTGCAATTCATTTGTCAAATTATTTAAATACTGTTTCAGTAAACGACGACGTTTGTCCGCAGCAGATTCACCAGCAAACTCTTCATCACTATCAATTGCATCTTGTCCCTCGTCCTCTTTCTCCTCTACTGAGACATTACCTTGCTCATCGTCGCTATCGCTTCCACCTGATATCTCTTCATCTTCTTCGTTTGGTTGTGGGGTTGATGAGGAAGGTCTCAGTGGTTTTTTATTGTTTCTCAGTACTAAAGAAGACCTTTTGTTGTTATAAGTTCTCTTACGCTTCTTGCTTGGATCTGATAAGAAGGGATCACCCGCCATCTTCTATAATTTAATATTGATGCAAAACTAAACGCACAGTTTTGATGTGATACAATTGATTGCCTATGTCCTTCGTCTCTGGAAATTTGGCTTCAGTTGGCTCTCTCTAGAAACCACACGTCAAATTGGTGTATAAAATGTGAATCGTGGTACAAAGGAATATATCACAAAAAGGGTTGTGTTCTATATGGCGTCTATAACATATACACCTTGATGCTCTAATCAATCTCATCCTCTTTAAAAAAAAAAAAAATTTGAAATTTTTTTTCTTTTTGTTAACAAAATTTTTTTCTTCCAAATGCAGAGAATTTAGTTTTATGTGCACACCTTAGATCAATCTATCATTCAATCTATCAATTTATTATTATTAATATTCTATAAATTTATATATTACTCAATGGTGGAGTGCTCATTTGCGATGGAGAGAGTATCCAAAACAATCAGCCAAAAGTTTGAGATGTTCATATCATGACCAACTTTGACTCCATCTTCTTTTCTATCAACTATATCAATTTTACCATTTAATTCCCCATCTTCAACACAATGAATGTTCAAAGTGTTGTATTTGAATTCAACTGGCAATTTAGCATTTTCAACTCCATAGAATGGCAATAATGCAATCACTGCCAATGGATCATGAACAGGAGGACCCTTTTCGAATCCCTGTTGTTCGATGTAAGTCAGTTTGAAAAACGAGATCAAATCGTATATCATTTGTCTAAAATTGGTAGTATTTGGTTTATTCAAAATTTTCTGTTCAACTTCATCCGTGGCTATCAGCTTATGAGTCAAATCAATTGGTACCAAGATACATTTTGATTTCACCTCGGGATCTTCAAAGATGATGTTTGCCGCATGTGGATCACACCAGATGTTGAACTCACCAGCACCCCAATTGGCCTCTTCAATTCCTCCTCCCATAAATGACAAATATTTGATCTTCGATTTACAATCTGGATGTTCCTTGAGCAATTTGGCAACATTTGTAAAAGTACCTGTTGCAACTATACTAATCTCACCAGGGTACTTCATAACCGCGTCATACATGGCTTGTGTAGCGGAACCAACATCATGAGCTTTGGCTGTTGGAACAGGTAATAATGAAGAACCTTCCAAACCGGACTCACCGTGAATAGTTGGAGCATAACTAGGTTCTCTCACCAACGGCCTGTCAGCTCCTTTGTATACGGGGATCTCATTGGCTTTACCAATTGCTGTCAACACAGACAAGGCATTGTATGTGGTCTTCTCTAAGGATGCATTACCATGCACTGTAGAAACACCAATCAAGTTAATGTTTGGATGATAGGAGGCCAAGATGATTGCAACGGCATCGTCATGTCCAGGGTCACAGTCCAACCAGAGGGGAATCTTGTAGTCTGACATAGATGTGTGTATAGTATGTTCTTTGTGGTTTGGTTCTTGATGTATTTCGATGGAAATAGCTAGATAACTTTATAATAATTACAGGCTCAAACCGATTTAAATTCCCCGCCGGCACGCGCAGTACCGCCCTACAATCTTTAGTTTGTTTCAAGTAGTTGTCCTATCTATTGTGTTTTGGTCAGTAATGCACTACAAGTGGTATTATGGTGGGGTATTTTATATTTAGGCAGAGAGACAACAATTTTTCATTTAATCAGCACTGATGAAATTACTGCCAGATTTGAAGCTCATTCGAAATTGTTAAACGTATATTTGTTCGTTTCTAGTAGAGACAAAAGCAAAGTAATCTTCAACTACAAAGAAGAATTCTTTTTTCGTTCTTTCATAACAGTAGTCAAACCCTTTCAGAACTTGAAATAGAGAAATTATAAAACAAATCCTGCAATCTATACCAGAATGGTTCCCCCTTTCAAATGACCTTTTGAAATACCTTTTTCAAATCTAATAATGCAAAAATTCGAAAACCCTTTTTACTCTTCACCAATCAGCGCTTTCGAAATGTGTTAAGTAAGCTCCAGAGAGCAATATCGCCGCCAAGCAAGATACATCATTTGACAAAATGAATCGATAGGGCTGGAATGTAGTCAGTCTGATCCGTGATGTATCACATTCTATGTTATCAAACAAGAATTACACAGAGTCGCAGTAGGTATATGCAATACTCCAACTTCTCAAAGACACATATCAACTAAAATAAGTATCTCCTAAAGGTAAATGCTGACAACCTATCAGAGTCATCGATATTTTTGTTGTCTAATATTTGTTCCAAATATGTCTTGAATTCAAGTCGTAATATATTCGATCGATTGATCAAATTTTGAATAAACTCTATGTTGGCTTCATCCAAATTTTTCTCTCTGATAAAGACACAAGTGAGTTTTAAGTTCTTATGCACAGATAGGTACAACCCTATCAATTTTTTGATGTTTGTACTATCCTCCTTCAATAAACGGTTGAATGAATCAATCTGATTATTGATCAATATCAAGTTGGAGCAAATTTTGTTCAAGTTTTGCAAGTTTTTTCTATAACCAATAAGATTGTTTAAATATGTGTCTGTCTCTTTCAAACTTTCCTTGCTCTTTTGTAATTCGTTAAAATATCCATTCAAATCAAATTTGATGTTATTTATCAACTCTATCGATCCGTCAATCGATTTACCCAACTTGATAAACTCATCGTAATCATTGTTTATCAAATTCACCAACTCATCATCCAATTCTTTCAAAAGTGACCGTAAGTCAGACGATAGATCATCCAAAGATATGAATCGATAGTTATCGTACATAAATTTATCCAATAGTATCTTGTCACCTTGTTCATATTTTTCAATCTTCTGCAGAAAGCTCTCTCGTGTAAGTTTTACTGGATATGGAAAATCCTCCTCATTATATGCTTCTTCGGCAATCTCAGTCATCAGCGGCATTGACTTCTGTGATAATCTGGTTCTATTGAGATGTAACACAAGACCAATTAACTGATTTCACCCACCTTTACTCCTGACTGTCAAACCAACACAATTTTTGTCCCTTGTTTGACAATATTATGTATTGACTTCCTAATACGGTATCTTCCTATAAGAGTCTCTTGTTTACGTGATGCCAAAATTTCAAAAAAAAATAAAAAAAAATCAAAACTGAATCATCATTACCAGAGAAAAAAACGCGTCTCACCTCCACATAGCTTTATAAGAATTGATCACACGCCTCACAAGTACCGGGTACTATGACTATACACGGTGACGTTAAATCGTTTTTTGCTACTGAGAGTAAGGTAACAGGACTATACACTGCTGATACAGAAAAGTTATTGGTGTACAACAATGCTGGAACATTGAAGGCTTTCAATGAAGAGAACGAAGAACCAAAAGTCTATACAATATTAGATAAGCTGACTTCGATAGACGTTAAAACTGACAATTTTGTTGTTACCTCTGTCACTGGAGAATGCATATTGTACAACTTTAAAAACTCATCGGAGAAAGTGTTGCACAGATCTTTATTACCTTTAAGAACGGCTTGTTTCAACCATGATGGATCGCTAGCCGTGATAGGGGGTGACGAATCTGAGTTGGTACTTGTCAACACAACAGACCAAACTTCAAACAAAGTGAAGTTATCAGAAGAAATCATTGATTTGAGTTACAACAAGGTGAATGATTTATTGGCGATAACAGTTTCGAGCGGAGATGTCTTGATCTATTCATTGAACTCCTCACCGCCAAATTTGGAAACTAGGATGCCAAAAATTACCCATAACGTGATATTTGATGACGATGACATTACTGATGAGGACAATTTATTGTCAACAAAATGTGATTGGGCTCCAAGCAACAATGATTTACTTTTGGTAGCTACACCTGAAAGGAGCATCAAGGTGTTTAACAGGAATGATAAGTTTGAAAAGGAAGAAAAAAGCTTCAAAAACCAACATGAATCCAAAATCACAGACTTTAAAGTATCCAAAAACGGTAAATTCATAGCTTCGTTGGACTTGAAAAGAAATTTGTTGATTTGGAATTTTAAAACTACAAGGCTTATCAAAAAATTCGAAGTTGAATCGGAAGATGATGACGAAATTTTAAGCAAGATATTTTGGAATCCGGATAGTGTTTCCGTATCAATATCAACTTATGGAGGCTCAATTATCACTTACAAAAACATCATATCAGAAAGTGAAGTGGAAGAAGATACCCCATTGTTCGTCGAAGAGGCAGAGGAAGCTCCCCACGACGAAGACGAAGAAATGAACACCGACGAGGGAAATGACCACCACGATGACGAAGAAATAATAGGTGATAAACCACCGACACGATCAAATTTCGCGTTTGAGGATGAAGATGATTTCATCATCGATGATGACAATGCTGGATATTCTGAGAAAAGATTATTTGTCGATGAAGATGATGATGATGAGGAAGGGCGTAATAATTCTAATGGAAGATACTCCGCTGCTAAGCGATTCCGTGAGAGCCCTCTGACCAATAGTGAGCCGCAATATAAATTAAAGCCATACTCTCCAGGTTCAACTCCATGGCATTCTGATAGACGATATTTGACAATGAATTCGATAGGCTATGCTTGGTCAGTCAAGCAATCTACAAACCACACAATAACAGTTTCATTTTTTGATAGGAGCTTATACAAGGAATATCATTTCAAGGACCTATATGGCTTTGATCTTGCCTCCATAAATGATATCGGGACCTTACTTGCCTGTAGTGGGTACGGCAAGAAACTGAACAAGCTGAAGATAATGTTCAGGCCCCACGAAAATGCCAGTGAGACGTGGGAGAAGGATATACCATTGCAAAAAGAAGAATTCTTAACCTCTGCCACAGTATCCAATAGATGTCTTATTCTCGGGTCATCCTCAGGACTTTTGAGAATATTTAATCTCTTTGGTGTTCCGCTAGGTTTGGAGAAACAATCTCCAATCATCTCATGCATTACAAACAACAAGTATTTTTTAACTGTCACTTTCAACTCATCATCGCAATCTTTTAACTACAACTTACAAGATTTAGATTTCAAATATTATCAAAGAGATATTGCATTGCCTGTTTCGATTCCCGAATCAATCCTTCACAACAACAAGCATCATTTCATTAAAGGTCTATTCTTCGGCGAGGATGGAGATCCAGTAGTTGTTGGTCATGATAATCTAGTTTTGGTGTTATCAAAGTGGAGGGACCCGCTCCAAGCTAGGTGGATCCCAGTGTTGGACATAAATGATGGTATTAATCAAATAGGAGGTGTTGGTGATGACTTGAAATGCTGGCCCTTAGGATTGTATAAGAGCAAGTTGAACTGTATTGTTGTGAGAGGAAACGTCAATGGTATGTATCCATCATTCCCCTTGCCCTTACCTACAGAGATAGACGTCAAGATTCCTATCGGTTTACCAATAGAGCCAGGGACAGAGGCCGACATAGAGGATCCGGAAGAGAATTTCATAAGATCTAAAACTTTGTCAGAGTTGTTAAGTGATACGATATCCAACGCAGATGCAGAAGACCAATATGAGCTGGAACAGAGATTGTTGGAGTTGCAAGTACTCTACGATAAGTCATTGTTAAAGATATTTGTATCTTGTTGTAACGAGCAAAACTCTTTGAAACTGTTCAATATCGTTCAAGAAATGAAAGAGGATAAACTGTTACTGGCAAGTGTCAAAATTGCCGAACGGTTGGGTCTCATGGGTTTGGTAAGAAGAATAAACGAATTGAGAGAAAATAAGATGGAATTGGAGTTGAGAAGTTGATTGAAATGGAGTACAGTTTTTACATTTGGAAAAAATTTTTTTAGGATTCGCAAGTATGTTGCCTGGTTTTTGATTAATTATGAGAAGAATTTCCCGAATGTACTTTTTGTTTTTTCCAGATATGACATTCGATATCAGTATGTTATAAATCAGAATTCGTTATTGCAAATCTGCTGACTGACTACACGAAGAGATATCGCATGAACTTAGTTTTGAAATGATCAAGGAATTTGTTGTAATATGGTTTGAATGATATGAGAAATATTACCGCCAGCACAGAGCAGTAAAGCTTTCGGTTGTACCCTTGGGCGTCTTTGTACTTAGATTGTAACTGGACTGTGTTAAACAACGCATGCTATTGAGCTTGTAGTGATACTCAAACTTTATTCAGAATTCATGAATTTCAGGAACATCTCTCCTAATCTGGCTTTGTGTCCCTCAGCTTGATTATATTGCGGTAACATTAAGCGTTCCAACAAGTTGCGGTTGAGCCGTTTAATTCCGCTAATATAGCAGATTGGATATGGCCGTCAACCCAGATCGTGTAGCTCACATCATAGCTCAAACCAATCAACTGCTTCATCACGCAGTCAAGTTCAATGTCCGATGTTCGATAAATAAACAATGTGCTTGACGAGCCAAGCATTAAATCATCAATTTTCAAAGACGAGTATCCATTAGTATAACAATACTACTTTGAAGGAAAACATCAAGACACCACTGGGATCATACTTGCAGCTCCATTGTTAGGCTGCATTGTGCCATTTGACAACATAAAATCTTATGGAGCTGAAAGACTATTTCGCAGCATCATGTTCTTGAACCACCCTTTTGAATGTATATGTAAGACTTTGTACATCAATCCATATTGTTGTGGGCAACTCAGACTGTTATGAATAGAGGATGATTCTTTATATTTGTTTTCCGCGATACATTTGTGTTCTCACTGTTGATATGACAATGTGGCAATTACTTGATGATAGATTTTTCTTTTCGTAGGGTAAGAATTCAAGTTGTTCTTTACTATATTTCCCCACAGTTAAAAAGCTCAGTTCTCATAGTAAAAAATCTTGTTTTTCTTAAACTTTTAAAGGTCTTAATAAGGCAAATTTCCTTGAAAATATGACTTTGTTTTGTACTCATTTGAGTAAAAACTTACAAATGCTTTTAAGATCGATACCTCCAAGTCTTGGTACCTCGAGGACCATTTCGAAAATTATTTGGTGGAAGTCATCTCCATATTGAGCCATCATAGTTTTGATTATTGGGGCTGAACTCAACATGACTCACTTGTTGTGTTTTTATAGATGAGGATAATATGACATGATATCATCTGTTTTTCTAATAAACTCAGATCCTCTCTCTTTCTGATTTCTTTACTTTTTTCTCAATTTTCAAGTACATCTCAATGGATTTTCCCATAATTAAGAGCTTACTTTACACTTGTTTCACAAACAAATTTTATGTTTACTTTTAAAGCAAATCCCTTTAGAAACATGGGTTTTTTTGTGATTTTCTCAGTGCTCTTCAAAAACATAAATTCTATTTCTTCTTATTCTTCCAACAATTCTACGTAGGACCCTCAAGTTTTCAACACTCCAACGCTCTCTTTACGAACTTGTCAGATAACTAGGTGGCACTGTTGGGAACTAGGTTTATTTCATAATAGTGAAAAGAGGTGCTAAGGCTTTCCTAAAAGTGTATGGGATTCCAGAGACTCATGCAGCACAATATTTAAGCTAGAACCCATTCATGGGTTCCATTCTAGTTCAGTTAGCCTATTTGCCTATTTGTGTAGAACACATATTTGAATGTGAATTTCGTTCCAATTTTTGGCGCCGATAGGATGCTCCACTATTTTGCATGCTCCGTTATTGCCTGCCATAACACAAAAGCCACAAAAGCAAAAAAACAACATAATCGCCAATTGACATATTTAATCACAAAGTATTGCAATGTATCAAAGACATTCGTTTGTGGCTACCTATTATTGGTATCTATCGAAAGCCAATTGTCACTTTGGGACTACTGGGCTATTCAAATTGACAATTATTTATAAGGAGAAATCTATTTAGTCAAAATACAGAAAGTTTCAACTTTGTGGCAACTAGTCAAACCTAAGACCCACTCGGAGTCAATCAGCCTATCTGTGTAGACCACAGATTTGAATACAAATTTTTTTTGTTAGCGCCGATGGGATGCTCCGCTTTTTTTGCATGCATGCTTCGCTATTGCCAAAACTCAAATGCCAC
This sequence comes from Nakazawaea populi, assembly GCA_030557235.1. Taxonomy (NCBI): domain Eukaryota; kingdom Fungi; phylum Ascomycota; class Pichiomycetes; order Alaninales; family Pachysolenaceae; genus Nakazawaea; species Nakazawaea populi. Next base: position 223,826 of record JAKTVN010000011.1, read on the forward strand.
AAAAGCAAAAAAAAAAAATAACCGCCAATGGACATATTTAATCACAAATCATCCCAATGGATCAAATACTCTTGTTTATTACCACCTGTTATTGGTATCTATAGAAAGGTAACTGTCACTTTGGGACTACTGGGCTATTCAAATTGACATTTCTTTATAAGGAGAAGCCTGTTCAGTCAAAATACATGAAAGTTCAACTTCGTGGCAACCACTAAAACTTAATCAGAATGCCCCACATGAGCTTCTTTTGCATGTGCGATTTTCAAGGTGACCACCAAATCAAAATATAAAAAAAACAGTTCTTTCGGAAACAATATAAAAGGAAGGATTCCCTTTTTTTTTTTAATTATATTTTCATCACTTTTTTTTAGTTAATTTGAGTTCTCAGAGTTCAAAGTGGTTATTTATTTTTCTCTTCATTCGAGTTTCGTTTTGTTTGTCTTTCTCTTTTGCTTATTCTTTTCTTTTCATTTTTCATCCTTCTTGTCTTTTTCTTTTGTTTCTTCTTTTATTCCTTTCATTTCATTTTCTTCTTTTCTTCCTTTCATTTCATTTTCTTCTTCTTATCTTCTTCTCTTCTTCTTCTTCTTCTTCTTCTTCTTCTTTTCTTCTTTTCTTCTTCTTCTATTCTCCTTTTTATTTTCGGTTTCTTATCTCATCTTTCTTCATGTCTCGTATCGAATAGTGTGTTGATGTTCATCAGGTTATCAAATTAATTGATTAGGCTGGTACAATGGTATTCTGCTGGAGATATTTGGATTCTGGGATCAAAGGATGGCGTAAGAATGGACAGCAGAAAATATTGCAGCATTTAGTGGTGATGTTGACAAAGTTACAGTTTCTGGTGTAAGTGCTGGATCTTATTCAACTTTTTTCCGGTTGGCATATGGGGTCTATCACCCCGAGGTTAAACAGTTGATTAAGCAAGTTGGGTTCTTCTCGAACAATGTATGGATCCAATCGAAGACTTTGGAGGAGTGCCAAGCTCAATTTGACGAGTTGTTAAAGATCTGGAATATTGACTTGTCGTTAACAGGTGTTGAAAAATTGCAAAGATTGAGAGAAATAGATGCTGATGACTTGGCTGAAAAAATCCCTGAGATGAAATGGCACACTTTCAGAGCAGTTACCGATGACACGTTCATATCTGCTACCCTTTTGAAAGACTTGCACAGTGGAGCTTACGGTAAAAAATTGAAGGAGAGAAATTTGAGAATATTGATAGGAGAGGTTGATAACGAAGGAGTTAAGTACTCGTTGCTCGACACTCCGAAGACGATGGATAAATTGCCCGTCCAATTGGCCAATTATTACCCATCCAAGATCACTGACACTTTGTTGACGGTTTATCCAAAGATTCCATTTGAGAATTCCGAGCCAGAATTTGCAGATGCCTTAAGAGAGTTGTACGGTAAGATGATCAGTGATGTTCAAGTTTATGCGTCATCGAGAGGATTTTTGAATGCTATTGTCAAAGGGGGATTCCCACTGGAAAACATTTACCGTTATCAAAGTGCCTTCAGGACCAAGTATCTCGACAAATATGTTGAGCCTAAACTATCAACGGATTTCAGATGAGGAACAGGAGCATACTCAGTTGTGTTGGTATGAGAGGCAGATCTAGCAGACTTTGGAGGCTGGGTAAATGAACATAATTTCAGGTCAAAGTTCTGGGTACAAAGAAGGGGTGCTGAAGGGATTGCAATAGTTCAGGATAGATCAAATGAACTTAAAGGAAGATAATTGGTTTGGATGCTATTACGTCTCAGCAACACACTGTTGAGATATGCTAAATGAGGGTATTGGTGGACTGTCTATCCCAATAATGGGGAGCTCAGGTGTGCCGAGATAGTGCTGTAAATAATGCGTAGAGTAAAATCTCTTGTAGACAGCGTATGTCCATTATACATAGATGCAACATCATCCTCATACGACAGTTGCATCTATGGATTTCACATCATTTATGTGAAATTTGTACTAGACGCTCCATAGAACAGTGTTTGGGTATGTTTTTAACGGTATTGATAGACTAGATCGACTAACTAATGGTGACTTTCCCAAGATAGATCACGACTATCACAACAAGAGAGTTTCACCTACAATGGACTATTTAATCTCCACTTCATCTCTCCCATAGTTGTAATCGAAGAATGCATTTAAAAAGTTGCGATAGTTACTATACAAAGGGTCTGTTTACATAGTCTCAACCCAATATACCGTGAAAATTTACCTTCTTCCTCTCTTTCCACCTTTCTTCGGGCCAAAAGACGGGCCATTTATCTTTGCCAAATCTTTTTCATTAATTATCAATCCATTTCTCGTGCTTTTCCCAACACTATTGATTTTCAAACCTCTATCTCTCATTTTTTTCCCGCTCTTCGATACTCCATTTCCTATTCTATCAAAGATGGAAGTCGAACCCTTCCCGTTAGACATATCCCTCAATTCTCCCTTTTTAGTCTTGGATAAAATGATACCATTTTCTCTAGCGTCCCTCTCGTATTTTGAAATCTTCAGCTTAGTCAGGTTTACCATACCTTTACGCATGGACATGGGCATTTTCTCCAATTTCTTGTGTGATGAGTTGGCATTTGTCTCAGATATCAGTCTCATTCTTGAATCCAAAGTACGTTTACGGGCACTGCCGATTGGATCTTGGAAATCTATTGTTTGCAATGTCAATTCAGCTCCAGAAAAGTCATTTTTGGTTTGACTTAAAAAATGACTCTCTTTTAACAATCTTTGTAACTCCAAATCATTCTTCAAATTTGCTTCTTCATTTGTATCTTTACTCTGCTTCAGTTGAAGTCGCAAGAGTTCCTCATCTTTAGCTCTTTGTTGTTCTACCGTCAAGATTTTCCCACTTCTGATAGCTTTCAACTCTCGCTTTGATGGCTCCACATATGTGCCTGAAGATTCTGTGAACTTCACCACCACTGGAGCCTTGACCAGTTTCATCTCTGAAGTTTCGTTATCTGAAAACCCTTCGAATTCATCCGAACTTCCTTCTTCCATTTCTTCTTTGTCTTCATCCTCATAGTCTATCAAATTATCATCGCTCACCTCATTCTCGTCGTTATCGCTAGTAAGCGCCACCGGCACCTTAGACTTGTCTTCAAATCCTAGTTCCTCCAAGGAACCAAACTGAGCCTCAAAGGCCGTTCTTTGCAGTTCTAGCTGCTTCATATAATCAGACATCTTGTTTGACTAAATAATATTTCGTCTTAGCTGATATGTACTGCTCGTTCTTTTTTTTATCAAAAGAAAAAAAAAAAATTTCATCCTCGATGAGATCTCCATGATGTATTTTAACATTGACACATCATGACGAGGTTTAGAGGTTGTATAGATATTCACGCTGGACAAGTGAAGCAAATAGTTGGAGGCACATTGACAGAGGAAAATGATTTAAGCCTAGAGACAAACTTTGTTTCCTCGAAGCCGTCTTCATACTATGCCCAGTTATACAAGGACAACAATGTCACTGGAGCTCATGTGATCAAGCTTGGACCAGGAAACGATGAAGTTGCATTAGAGGCGTTACAAACATGGCCTGGTAAGTTGCAAATAGGTGGTGGCGTGACTGACGCTAATGCATTATACTGGCTCGAGAAGGGTGCTTCACATGTGATATTAACGTCTTGGTTATTCCCTCAGGGGAAGTTGAGTCAAGAAAGATTGATACAGATATCTGAATTGGTGAAACCTGAGAGACTTGTAATTGACTTGAGCTGTCGTAGACAAGTGGCTGATGACGGCACAATAGAGTGGGTTGTGGCGATGAACAAATGGCAAACGTTGACAGACTCAAAATTATCATCAGATTTTTTGAACGAATTGAGTAAGTACTGTGATGAGTTCTTAATCCATCTGGCTGATGTGGAAGGGTTATGCAATGGCATCGACGAGGATTTGGTCACGGTTCTCGGGGAGTGGTACACAGGTAGACCGATAACGTATGCTGGTGGAGCTAAATCGATTGACGATTTGAAATTAGTGGATGAATTGAGTCAAGGTAAAGTTGACTTAACTTATGGTAGTTCGTTGGACATATTTGGGGGAAAACTAGTTAAATTTGAAGACTGCTGTAAGTGGAACAGCTCTCATTGATCAGTTAACGTCAGGACACCACTTTACACCAATTAACATCAAACTCAACACTATATACGTATTGAGGTTTATTCAACTCATCTCTCACTTCAAATCTGCGGTAATACGAGGTCTTCGGAGTCGGAATACCTCTTTTAGGTCGTTGTTATGAAAATACTCTCTGCAATATCTCCTTTGTATCATAATCATCAACTGAAGTTCAATAGACTCTTTTTTTATTGTGGAGAATAGAGATTAATGGGACAATTGAGGAAAAAGTCCTCGAAAGTAGGATGATCTTCATCTTTATCCATAATTGAGATATATAAGCAGTGGTTTAAACTGGCACTATCAATCTGTTTTGAAAAGTTCATTTGGATCTTGTGAGAGCGTTTAAAGTTACTTCATTTACAGCTATCGAAGCAATTATAGAAATTGACTTCAGTTTCTTTGTTTGCTGATGAGATTTTATCGAAAAATGTGAGACAGAAGCACATGTGTAGAAACTAAGGGACAAGATATGGGTGCTGTAGGGTAATTGCCGCCTTTGTGAGTCCTCGGGTCCCTTTTATACTTCTACAAAATATGGTGTAGATTTAAACACTGCGATTACAACTTATGTATCATATACTGGAGTGTTATTGACGGTTTTGTGTGGTGTGGAAACAATAAGATGAGATAACCCTATATATCGAGATCAACTATGAGACCCCACAAGTCATCATCATAAATGCCATCCAAAACTAGTACGTATATCACGGCTAAGTTGAAAGTGTACTGCAGCCAATGTTGAAATTATATTACCCGCTCAATCGACTGTTTATTCCACAATCGCTCGTTTTGCAATTCACAACATACGACACCATCTGTATTTGAGACCAGATCAATATAACTGATAGTCTGTATTTGTGTCAAAGAGTAGATAAACTCATCACCTATCAATCCTGACCAACCAATTTTGATAAAGAATGTTATTCAGGTCCATGGTCAGCTTCATATTATGCAACTTATTCTCGAATTTCGGATGAGTACGCCAAATCCCATTGCAAATGTCATCATATTCTGTTAAACCTGCCGACGTTATAAGCCTTTTGATTACCGTTGTTAGTAAGTCCAAGACCGTTGAACACCTTCAATCCAAAATTTCTGCCCAGTTCGAACACTCTGAAGAGAAGTGGTCTACAAACCATCAATATTGTAGTCATTGCCAAACCTTGAGCGAAGGGCATTAAGATCTGATCCTTTATCACTGTATAGATCACGGCGAAAGGTGTTATCTCCACTGGTAGTGGTTCTTCAATATTGTCAGATTGCTTTGCTTCCCTCTTAGCGGCAGCAACTTTGGAGCTTGCATTGACTTTCAGCGAATTGGCCTGAAGAGACCTCATGAAGGATTGCTCGAATCTCAAATCTGGAATTTGCAAGGCAGAAGTCATCTTGTTGGTTGATGGTATTGATACTTATCATAGATTAGTCTTTGCTTCTTTGGTTTTTTTTCCTTCAAAACTTTTCTTCTTCAAAAGAGGGAAGGAAACTAATTGCACTAATAAATCCCCCTACGGAAAGAGAGTATAATAAATAATTTCAGTTTGAAGAGCGAATAACACTCTCTTATCATTTGAAGAACTACTGCTTTTGTTAGAACGTGTTTTTTCATATCAGAGGAACATCTTTCAGAAACAGGTTAAGAATGTATAAAGCTTTCCTCAGAGATGTGAGAACGATGCCGGTTGAAGCCTCCAGATTTCAGGTTTTACGAAAAAGAGAGAGTCCTCAATCTGATTCTTGCGGCTATGTGATTCAACCTTTTTGGCCAATCGATAAATCGATCTCATTTCATAATGTTTGAAAGACGATCCACAAAATTTTCAAAAGAACATCAGACAGAATCTAAAATATAATAGTCCAGTCTCTGGTAATCGCAGCTCCGAATCCAGGTACAAAACAGACTACACCATGCGACAACCTTTCCATCGCCAGACAGGCGAGATTGTCCAAAGAGCGCTGACCAGCCCCATTGGTTGAAGTTCAATCACAAGGGTGTAACAAAAGCTTTCAAAATTGAGTTCTTCTAAGACGGGATGCCTACCAATCGAATACTAAGTGAAACACCTCACATCATAAATTATAAACTGAAGAGAAGTGCCTGGCACTTCAAAGATAGATGAATAACAATAATTAAAGGGTTTAATAAGTATGTGTTTGTATGAAAAATGTCAACCAAAAAGGACGAAAAAATTCTTTTTTTTTTAATATCAAAATAACACCAACGGCGACAAAGTTATCCATCTCTTAATCAAGAATCAGATTTTCTATTGAACATTATAGACACTAATATGGATATCGATCAAGTGGAAGGACCAAGTGTCACTATAAGAAGACTGAAGAGGGATCAGCTGAAATTCATCTTGTCGAATGTCGATTTGAGTGTGGCAAATTCGTTGAGAAGAGTGATGTTGCTGGAAGTACCAACATTAGCCATTGACTTGGTTGAGATCGAGACTAATACATCGGTACTAGCCGATGAATTTTTGACACATAGATTGGGTCTTGTCCCCTTGGATAGTGAGGAGATTGACTCATTGGTTTATTCAAGAGATTGTACATGTGAAGATTATTGCGAGAAATGTTCGGTTATATTATCACTTCGTGCTGTGGGTACCACCGATGAAACGCTTAACGTTTACTCTAGAGATCTCGTTGTTGAGAGACAACTCGGATCTACGTTAGGAAACCCCGTGATTCGTGACCTGGATGGACTGGGTGTATTAATTTGTAAATTGAAGAGGCATCAAGAGTTGAACTTTAGATGTATTGCAAAGAAGGGAATTGCTAAAGAGCACCTGAAATGGTCACCTTGTGCTGCTATTGGTTTTGAATATGACCCATGGAATAAGTTGAAACATACTGAGTTTTGGTACGAAGAGGATCTGGATAAAGAGTGGCCAAGATCGAAAAATTGTTCATGGGAAGAAGAACCAAAACCAGGAGAATTATTTGATTATAACGCTAAACCTACAAATTTTTATTTCGATGTCGAAAGTGTTGGTTCTTTAAATGCAAAGGATGTTGTCTTGAAAGGAATAAAAGAGTTGCAAACTAAAATTGCCAATGTCATATTATCCTTAGACGAATTGGATTCCAGTAGACCTCATGGTGCTGGTACTGCGTATGGTGGTGGAACTTCATACTCTGTTGGTGGTAACAACACAGGATATCTGTCCAATAGAGGAAATACCCTGTATGGCGGTAATACTGCATACGGTGATGGAACAAGATGGTGATGATGAGAGCCTGAGAGAGGAGGAATGTTGTCAAAGCTAATATGTGGAGATGACAGTGTGTATACTATTATTACCAAAACGATACAAGATGATTTTTATAAGACAACCAAAAGAAAGAAAACAAGAAGAGAATATTTCTTCAAACTTTAGTGTATCAAACCTTGGTAGCCAATTGTTACAAACTATTTAGTTTATCAAGCCCACTCTGGCTGATTCTGGTTGTTGTTTCTAGAATTGTTGAAGTTGTTGTAACCGCCTCTACCACCTCTGTAACCACCTCTGCCACCACGGTAACCACCACGACCTCTATAACCACCACGGCCACGACCTCTATGCAACGAAGTTTGCCCGAATGTATCATAGTTCAAGTTCTTTTCATCAGACCATCTCAACCTGTCGTTATTATTCTCAGTGGAAGAAGACAAAGTGTCAAAGAACGAGGATTTTTTATTGTAAGTCTCAACGTTATTGGCGAGCGCCTCCTTCTCCTCTTGCTCCTTCCTAAATTTGGCATTGTTAGATTCGAAATCAAAGTCAGATTCTGGAATTTCAATTTGCTTTTTAGGTCTCTGATTGTTGTTGTTGTTGTTGTTGTTGTTGTTACTATTACTGTGAGTTTGGAAAACTGTACGAGAGGAACCATCTTGTGTCAGCTTTTGTTGGTATTGCTTTTGTTGTTGTTGCTCACGCTCCGGTTCCCTCCTTGGTGCTCCATGCTGCGTTTGTGCTGGTTGTTGCAGCGATGATTGTTTCTGCTGCTGCTGCTGCTGCTGCTGCTGTTGTTGTTGAGGTTGTTGCTGCTGCTGTTGTTGCTGCTGTTGTGGTGGGGACTGCTGACGCTGCTGTTGCTGTTGTTGCACTGGTGATTGCAGTGGCTGCGGTTGAGCTGGTGGTGGATAAGTCTGTGGTTGTTGTTGTTGTTGTATCGGAGGTGGCACACCCTGTGAAGGTTGAGGCATAGGTTCAGGGACAACTTGGGAGATTTCACAATCTAAAATATTCAAATCCTGAATATCAGAACCCTTGAACATGACGTGGCCAAATACATCACTCTTAGGAGCCACCATCTTGGTGAATTCCAAGATTCTACCCTCAGTACCAAAGGATCTCACTTGAGTAAGGGAAACGGTTCCATTATCAGCATCAATGTTGTCCAAAATACCAACATAACTACAGCCATCATAAATTAGTATATGTGAAAAATCGGGCTCGATTAGAGTACACACTTACCGGATACCCTTGTTCGAGATTAAAGAAATGGTCTTTCCAATATATTGCGACATATTCTTCGATGGATTTGCGATATGTGGATGTTGACTTGTTCGTTGAACTTTTTTTTTTTTTATTAAAGATTTTGTGTTATTTTTTCTTCTTTTCCTTGTAAAAGAGCTCATTTGGGAGTATTATAAAAGAAGAGAGACAATCATAAATAGATACCAAGATGACCTCTATAACACCATTCCAGGCGACTGACTTGTTCAAAGTCAATGCTATCAACTTGGATACTCTCACGGAGAATTTCCAAATATTTTTTTACTTACAATATCTTACTGATTGGCCATCATTGTTCTTTAAAAGTGAAGCCACCGATCAGATAAGCGGGTATATGATGGGAAAGACAGAAGGTCATGGCAAGGAATGGCATACACATATCACTGCGGTGACGGTGAATCCCACATATAGACGATTAGGGTTACTGTCAGAACTATGTGATTTTTTGAGGAGATCGACCGAATTTGAGCCATACAACACTTATTTTATCGATTTATTTGTAAAATGTAATAACAAATTAGCGATAACATTGTACGAAAAATTGGGATACAGCGTATACAGAAGAGTGGTTGGATATTACGGTGGTGGACTCGATGACAACAATACAAGGGCAAAGAGACAGAAATTGGATGATAATATTGATGCCTTCGACATGAGGATCTCATTGAAGAGAGATGTCAAAAATGAATCTATAAGACCACATGGGGAGAGATTTCACGTACAACCGCACGAGGTGCAATTCTGAAAAGAAAAAAAAATTGGGGGGAACAAGTGAAGTATAAATCTGGTATCTATCTATTCAACGTTTAGAGAGTGTGCGACGATGGCTGATGACTTTAATGAGATGTAATAAGAATAAGTCAAATTGTTCTTTGAACATGAACAAGAAACCTTGTACCAATGAGGCCTTGATTATCTGTGGTAATAAACCTCTCCATAAACTTCTCAAACCTTCTGTCTTATAGATGTGCACGAGTACACTTTGGAAATTTTTATACTTATTCGAACCCGATTGTAAATTGGCCTTGCTAACTATCAATGGTTGAGTAATCAATGTAGCGATGATCTTTGATAATAAGCCCAAATTGAATGATTCAAAGGGGTTCAAAAATTCCTTATTACCGAAGATAAGACTTCTTAACCGCTCATATGATCCATATGTGATTGATGGATTTAATGATAATACTAAACTAACTTTAAGTCCATTCCATAACTTGGCAATACCTTCCTCCTTGACAATCTTAACACCGGTGTCCCAGATAGATCCATTTTCTCCCTTTGCCTGTTGATGGGTACTGACAACATTGATAGGGGAGATGAAAAATTGGGTAATACTGGCAGCGAGAATACCAATCACCAATTCATCCAAGATTTTTTTATTGTGAACCGATTTGTTTGGTAATTTGTTATAAACATTTCTCAAGATATTGTACCAATAGAAATAATAGAAATTTTGTAACAGAGTACCAATCAAAGATGATGATAAACCAGCATAAAGTTTTTTCAATCCATTCTCTTTGTAAATATGTACAAGACAATCAATAAAGTTGTTATATTTGGAATCTGATTTGTCCTGGATTTGTAAAATTGTCTTTACCAAATCTAAAGGATAAACAATTGTATTTGCCAGAACAGATGCAATGGCACCACTAAGGGCCTTCTCTGCTGGATTCAATTGAGAGCGGCTCATCCTCTCTTCTATCTATTCCTCCTTACATATATAGATATATATATCTCTATCTCTGTCTATCTATCTCTCTTTTATCTTTTTCTAATCTTTATTTTTTGAATTTTTGTTTATTCTTTACACGTCTCTTTCTGTGGGTTTTCAAGTGAGGAGAACAATACCTCGGTCCACCGCACATAACACTATTTGTTCTTCTTTGTTGTGGTTAAAAACACACGCCGTTTTACAACCACTCTTTGTTGAAGACAATTTCAACAATTCAATCACATTCCCTCTAGCAACATCCACCCCTCGCACACTCCCCTCGGCACCAGCAACTACTACCCCACCATTATTCCCCCTTTGCATCACCACACAGCCGCTGAATTTATCCTGGATCGACATTGTGTTGATATTGCTCACGACCAAGTCTCGTTTGATCTCCACAACAACATCCAGCTGATCTTCTTCATCTTTGATAATTGGATATTTGGGTAACATCACTGTGAGAAGACGCATATATGGCAAGTGATTTGTTCCTATTATCAATAACTCTCTTGACATCTGCATGCTCATTGGATGGAATGAGTGGTTGTTGAACTCAGCATCGTTCAATGCAATCTTGAAAAAAGGAACGAGTCTAGTAGTATTGTCATCATTTGTTAACAAAGTGTATACTGACACCACTGAGCTCTCCAACAATCCAACAAAAATCAATAGTTGACCCTCTGGAGTGATATGTGTCTCCAAACAAGTTGGATTTGACATAAATTTCACACTGCCGATAAGACTTGTTTTCAATTTTTCACTATCTTCCCATCTATGAACATTCAATTTAAAATCAAATCCAATTGACACCAAGTATAACTGTCCTTGCCACTGCACTATTTTCAAAGCAGTGATTATCCTGTTGTGTAATTTTACAGACCTGACTTTTGTAAGCGTATTATTTTCATGTGATAACTCAAAAATTTGTAATGACCCATTCATATTACAAGCCAAGATCCAACCTTGGTGTACTAACACCAATCTGTTTACCACATCATCTGTATATTCACACCACACTTGCTCCTTCCCAACATCGTACACCACGATCCTTTTGTCAGCACAGACAAATAGTAAATAGCTCTTGGGGTTTCCATCAGCATCATTCAATTCCAGATACGAGACATTGATCACGAGTGAATTGCATTGCCAGGGGAATGGGATCGCTTTGGTAGGATAAGGTAATTTCAAACTGGGCAATTCCAACTTATTCTTACGAATGATATCCTGTTGATGTGGTGTAACACCACTATGATTTTCCTTCTCGTGTAATTGTGTCTCGATCAACTTGGTGAAATTGATACGATCCCTAATGATGCTGGTCAATTCCTCCTCGGGTTCAGATCTATTGTTTGATTTTATTAATAATGGCCTATCTAACTCGGTCTCAAACAGTTTCAAAGTTTTGATATGCTTATTCTGTTTGAGATAACGGGAGATCAACTCCTGGATATGGAGATGCAACTGCTCTTCTTTTTGCTGCTCCTCGTATGACATTATTTTGATCTACCTCACTTTAAATTACTCTCTTTCTGTACGATTTAGCTAAATTATCTTTTTTTTGTTTTATCTCATATCAAATCAGCAAAGGTTAATCATGACTACCTGACAACGATTTTATAAAATACAAGCAACAGCCAGTAATGTGGGTAATTCAGAAAATTTTCATAAACCATGAACATGTCTCAAAAGTGCTTGATTACTTTCTGCAATTACATTTTGCTGAATGAAAGGGAACCTTTTGTTACTGCTACAATACAGTTTCAACACCAGTGCTTCATGAGAGAATGATAAATACACCTACATAATTTCAATATGCAAATGGGGTCTACCCTCTTGCAGTTAATGGGCTCTCTCTAATTCGTCTATCATATTTCATTGAGTAGATCAGACTTCTGAAATTGTGTCATTGAGATGAGTACGTTGATCTTTAAAAACCCAATGACTGGGGCTGTCTGTCCACTCTATCAACTTCATATTTTAAGATTTGTATGACGTGTATAGAGAGGGCCATCAGGAACAGCCAAACTCTCAAGAACTTGTCTTCTTCACTACAACACTGAGCTCGATAATCTTTTGTTGGGCATACATCGGTGTGTGTGACCTATGGAAGAAACTACTAATCTCAAAATAGACTCCTCAATTCAAGCAGCATAACTCACCCTTTAGTAGCTCTACATTCATTAAATCGCATAAAGGACCTTGTAAAAATATCGATTTCATGCAATATCCTCAATCAAATGTGAATGATTGAACATTTAAACGTATGAGAGAATGTACGTTCGTGTTAACTAGTAGCAGCTCTTGGAGCAACAATTTTGATTTGATGAGTTTCTGATAGATGTCAACCTAAGCTTGTTCTGATTTGACGGGATCGTATAGATTAACCGCGTTTGCACGAATTTTACGTCAATTAGTGGTGTAGTAGTTTTATTCTCTCTCTCTTATCAGGGCTTTCCCATTCTTTTTTTGTGATTAGGGTTTATATCTGGGAAATATGAAAAAGCAGTCACATCATATATATAATAAGAAAACCTTTAAGGAGCAGCGCACCACTTTCTGTTTCCACTTTAAAGAATCTTTTTTCTTCTGCGCTTACTGATTATTTGATATCAATAACACTACTATGTTCTGTCGTTACTTACCTACCAAAGTTCATATGAACAGCCCCTGTTTGTTTTAGCTATGGGGTTTGTCTTTTTTCTCGCAACAAATTTTTATGTTTTTTTTTTTTGCTTCTTCAAATAAAATTTATCATTTTCCATTCAATTTAACTTCTTACTCAGTTAGTTTATTTATACACACCATATAATAGATCAAAGATGGGTAACGGTAAACCAAGAGGTATCAACTCCGCCAGAAAGTTAAGAGTCCACCGTCGTAACAACAGATGGGCCGATCAACAATATAAAGCCAGATTATTAGGTACCGCTTTCAAATCTTCTCCATTTGGTGGTTCATCCCATGCTAAAGGTATTGTTTTAGAAAAAATTGGTATTGAATCTAAACAACCAAACTCTGCTATTAGAAAGTGTGTCAGAGTTCAATTAATCAAGAACGGTAAGAGAGTTACTGCTTTCGTTCCAAATGATGGTTGTTTGAACTTTGTCGATGAAAATGATGAAGTTTTATTGGCTGGTTTCGGTAGAAGAGGTAAGGCTAAGGGTGATATTCCAGGTGTCAGATTCAAGGTTGTTAAAGTCTCTGGTGTCTCTTTATTAGCTTTATGGAAGGAAAAGAAGGAAAAACCAAGATCATAAGTTTCTTATTGGTTGTTTGTCGTTGTTTGTATATTTAACAAAATCCACTACCCACACATACTACTACATAAAGAAAAGATGATTATATAAAGGAATGAAATTTTTATTCACAAGTTAATATGATGTCTTGCATTTTGAATTTGCAATCTTGTATTTAATCCGTTAGATGTTACAATTTGTGACAACCTCCCATTTGGTCACAAATCAATGAATTTTTTCAATAATTAGCTAGCTAGCTCACTACTACTACTACACACACAAATGAATTAAACACCCAACTCTTTACCTTCGATGGAAATACCACCTTTCTGAGCCGACCTCTTCTTTGCACTCATACTGTTCAATTTCTTTGACAAGCTCTTAAACCTCTCATCTTTCATCGATGATGACGGCAGAATACCCAACAATTCTTTTGATGATCTCTGGTTGAATATCTCCGGGTTAACCCTAGGTGCCACTTTATACAGTGTCGTACGCGCCAGCGGTGCTGCTGCTCTTTTCCTCCTTGCAGCAGCTTCTTCATATAAAGTCTTTTGTTCAATAGTCTTACGTTGCTGTGATGACAATGGGATCGAGTTTTTATATTTTTGATAATCAAACAATGCAGTCTTTATGCTCTTATCTCTGTAATTGTCGGATCTCTTCATGATAGGTCTAGTCCAATCACCTATCAACTTATCGGCAATTCTTTTTATCGATGGTTCAATCCTCTTTGATCTTTGATAAAATAACATAATCTTACCCAACCCACTCTCTTGTAAATGTATTGTCTTGATGGGTAATTTCAAAATCAGTTCGAATAAATTTTTTTGAATTTCATATGCAGGTAATGACGCTCCAGGTAATGGCTCTAACCAAATTCTAACGCTCTCCAACAAGTTGTTATCCAATATGGAGTCCGCCAAATTGGCTCTTAACAAAACATTACGTACCTCCGGTAACAATTTCAATTTCTCTAAAGCTGGTTCACCATTGATAACGCTCTCCTTATCCATCTCTGCAGCCATTTTCATACGATCTTTCAACTGTTGTATAGCAGCATCTTGAAACATCTCCAAATCATCCTCATCTTTACGTTTCCTCCTAGTTGTCTTTTGCTTGATCGATGCATCCAATCTTTCCTCCAACATTCTTCTCTTTCTCTGCTCCTCTGTCTCGTTGGCATACGATATGGTTCTATTATCCTCCAATTCAATATCAGCTTTACGCTTTCTCGGTCTCACAACTTCTCTCTTCTTCTGAGGTTTACTCTCTTCGATTGTTTGAGTGTTCTTGGCCCTCTTATGTGTTCCCAATTTAAAAGCATCTTGCTCCTCAAGATATTTCAATTCAACATCTTCATCCACGTCTTCTAAGTCTGATAAATCTGAAAACTCAGCATCGCTTTCCGCTGATACTGCATTTGTTGTTCCCGTTGTTGTCTCAGCATTTCCACCGGTTGCAGCTTCTGAGGTAGTGTCCTGTTGCTGTTCGGCTACCACATTCAAATGCTCTTCAGTCTCTTGTGATTGATCTCTATCCTCTTCAGACATATTATAGAATCAAATGATATAGATCACTAATTATCGGTTACTTGTTTAATCTATTACAATTTTTTGTTTTTGAATTTTTTGGATGAAAAAGGTCGTTTGATAAATCACCAAGTTGTTTTTCGTATCTACAAAAATTTCTCTCATTGAAGAAGTTACAAATAAATATTCTTTCTATTCAGCTACTCATATACCACATACGTCACAATGTTTGGAGGACCAGCACTGCCACCTTCTGAAGAGGAGAAGAGATTACATCAACAAGTCACGAATCAAACCATCCAGACTGCCGCTCTCATTGCTGGTACTTTATGGTTGATTCCAACCATAATTCATTTCGTCAGAAAACAATTGTAAATATGGTAACATATATCAGCAAAACTGGCTTCACTTGAATTCATATCTTGTCTATAATTATGTTTATGATTAGTGCTATTACCATTACTATGAGTTTCAATAGTTCATTACACGTGTATGCAAAGAGTCTTCATGCCACTATTATGTTTTAGTCCAATTTGTATATATTGTGAATATAAAATCAACTAGGGAATTCTCCATTTGGGTTCATTGTGAAGATCTTTCTTCGAGCTGTAAGAACTGTTGTCTAAAAAATTGCCAAATCATCTCTTGAGGAACTAGCATATAGAAAAACTGGAATCAGTTGTGATATTCAATATAAAACAAATTCGAGAATAAGCGGATCTTGTTCGAAGGCTTGAAAGTGCATTTAGCAGACACTAAAAAATGTTCGAATGCCATTTACCACATTCTCTGCTTCCGCAGCGGAATTTTTGATCATTTTTCAAAAAATTGTCGCTATATTGCCAACAAGCTCGAGTCAACTATGACGTCTCGACAACCTTACACTTTATATGTTGCATTGAGACGAACATTAAAAAAAACCTTGATCTACTGTGGTGCGAGCTTATAAACACCCGAAATAATAGTACGGTTTGTCACCTCTCGTTCTATTATCAAGTAAAGTTTCAGTGCTTTGCATGTTTTTACAATACTAACATTTGTGAGACATCATGGTTTCGAAAAAAACTATAGTTAGCCGTACCTCATTTGATTAACGCTTACAGCGGCAAGTTGCACTATGAACACCCAAAAAGTCAATCTTTTAAAATCTTCAACAGAACGGATCAGTCACCTGATCTTTTCGTAAATAGTGGCTTTAGACGCAAACTGAATCAATTCAAGCTTCGGTTATCAAAGTCAATTGATAGTCAGCCGCAATAATCACAAATTTGGATCTAGGTATATCTTTAAGCACATAATCTAAGCACAAAAGGTAGAAGACAACTATATACTCGTTGCTGTATACACACAGCAGTCAAAGGACATATTACTAACTTCCATTCTCGTGATGTTTCGAAGATTGCACTTAGAGTCGTTTTATTTTTTTTGCTCTCACTGACCTGCTACGAATTAAGTGGGTGAAAAATATGACACAAAAGGAAAATTCACTTCAATAATTTTAAAGCGCACTCAAATCTTATCATATTCCTGTCATTACACATCGACTTCTCACTAGATAATTCGCTCATCGCTATACTTCTCAGAGTTCAATTGGAGCTATTAGTGAGATCATTTGTCGCTCAAGAAAAGGTACTACCTTTGCTACTAACAAGTCACCTTCTAGCAAATTCAAATTCATGGTTGCCGCCATTAGAGTCCCCCATCATCATTATCCAAGACGAAATGAACGTTGAACATACTCTTGAAGAAACCTTTCGATGTCTCGAAAAAGATGCTCACCTATATTCAGAGGAAACGCTGCATAATCTCTCTAGCCGATCAGAGCTACTCTACTAAGTAAGAGTAATGGGGGGTGAAGATGACCCCTTCTTGTACCTTTTGCGATTGTGGTATCAGAGATGCACTATGTTGGTATCTATCTTTCAAGATCAAACGAAGCAGGCTTATGGTTATCTGTCATGAATTAGGAAGCTATTATGAGCTTGTGTTACCTTGGTATTTCCTCGTTACGAGTGGTCAACACAAAATAAGACAATCTAAGCTTATTCCCCTCCCCCCATTGGTGGCAAATGACTTATGAAAGCTTCTTTCAGGGAATGCATGTTTATATGCGGTTGGCAAATATTTCAAATCCAAGAGTTATCCCTTCATCAACAGCAATGGCACGAGCAAAGAGCAATGTGATTATGGGGTAGACATGGTAAAGCTCCAACGTCATCCTCCCATCCACCCTCTCTGTCATTTTCGAGGGTTTCGAGATTTTGACCAGGAGATCTGGGGAAATGGCATTACCTCTAGTGAGGTTGACTAAAGAGAGTATCACAAAGTCCACGCGGGCTTATACGAATAAGTTCCCACGAAATTCACTCAGAGTGCTAAGTGGCTTACAGAAATGAATCATATGTGATAACCACAAGACCTCCGATCCTTAACACACAAAGGTTGCCATATATACTCAGATTGTGTAAGAATGTTAAGGGAGACCTTTGTGTGATTATTACATGAAACTGAAGTGGTGTGTCTAAATAAAAGGGGTGAGAAGGGAGGGGTATATACCGATATGGTATGCTTCCGCACATGAAGGGCACATTAAAATTTTGTTTCCATGAACTGTAAGCCAAATTTATAGTATATCCTGCAGCGTAGTAGTATGCTGAAGGATATGAGTCAAAACGTTCACTGTAGCATAAGCGGTACACCAAGTAAAGAATTACATGCAGGAGAGCACTGTATGCGGAATGATGCTATTCAGCGGATACACCCATATAGTATGCAATCGCATAAAATCGTAAGAAGAAATTCTCTTAAGGAATGCTTCAACTCAGAGGTACTCCTTGGCGAGCAGGAGCATATTGGAGAGAGTCAACACTTGAGCTGGTACAGTATGAGCCCGCACAAGTAGGATGTGCCGATGGTGCGTTCATAGATAAGCCCATCTTTGGCGTCATTCTCCGAGGGCTTGACTGTACTGAAGATCACTATACATATATTCTCAATGACTAATTGTGTTCCCTCATACAAAAAATGTGAGGGATTGTGGTTCAAAAGTTATCTCAGAGCGGTATTCTCTTCAACTACAAATACGGTATAAGCCTCAATGGAGCGCATGAATAAGCTGCTTAGAAAAGAAGAGGCCCCATGTGTGTAAGAAAAAAAAGAGGACAATTTTCTTCATCGTCTCTCCGATCTTGTGGGCTAGTTACAATGCCGAGCTTGTCTGACAAGAAGGATTATCTGCAGTATGCAAAGATTCGAACGAATCGGGGCGTCAGTAACATGGGGATCCGTTGAAAAGTATTTGACAATTTTGTTTTTTTTTTAAGTACCGTATATTACGTAGATTCCATTATTGGTAGTAGAGAATATAAAATATGGCAATCATTTAAGTATCACAATTAAATCAACTCTAAGCAATGCTCAAAAACTTTATAAGGGAAACCTTTTTGAAATCATACCAATTTTCAAATCCGATCATAAGACCTGTTACCAATGTGACCTTGGTGAGGTTCAATTCGTCAACAAGTACTGGACCAATAAAGTCCGATCACATTGACTATTATAAACTCTTCCCAAAAACATTTCCTCAAGGGCCACCACCACTGAGTTCTTTCAGTGTAGATTTGAACAAATTGAGAAAGGAATACAGATCTTTACAACAGCACTCTCATCCTGACATATTACATGGCTCGGTGCAATTACGAACTGGCGATGATGTAAGTGAAGGTGAGTTAGTAGATCAAGTTTCAACAATTTTAAACAAGCTGTACTCGACGCTCAAGTCCCCCTTGACCCGGGCCCAGTATTTATTGAAGGAAAAAGCTTCAATTGATTTGAATAGCGATGAGGAGATCAAAGAATTCCAGTTCAAAGATAAACTGTTGTTAATGTATATACTTGAACTTCACGAAGAATTGGAGAACGTAGCTGATGAACAAGAATTGATTACGTTGAAAGAACAGAACGATGTAAGAATAAGCGACAGTGAAGCACATTTGGAAGAGTTGTTTGCACTGGAAAATTACACCGATGCTGCTTTGGAACTGGTCAAGTTGAAGTACTGGTTTAACATTGCAAATGCTATCAAGAATTGGGAGGTGGGCAAGCCAGTCAATTTGACCCATTGAGATATCAATACCCATCAAGATATCGTTGATGTTGCATGAGAGCAATCCAAAGTAAGATTTCTACCAAACACAGACAAATTGTACTACTTGCAACATTGATTATTTATATCTTATTTATTTACATGAAAAAAATAATGCAAGCTATCAACCACCTCCCTTCGTACAGGGAAAATGGGGAAACTTGAAAAGTAATGATTATCCTCATCACAATTTCAAATCGCTGAATGAAACAACTCTATTTTTCTCGAAAATTTCAGCGGCAATTTTTGACTTCTCCTTCTCTTGAGCCACTTTCTCCAATTGTAATTCCAATTGGGTCTTCTGTACATGCGCGGTATGCTTCTTAATGGTGGCCTGAGGTTTCAGATGCTCCAAATCACCACTTTCCAACTTCTCCTTGTACAAATATCCTCTTCTCTCATTCGAGTTGTAATACAACACATCCCTTCTCAGTATTGGTCTAGCTGCCAATGGGATATAACCACGCTTCGACAAAAACCAGTTTGGTGCATAATGGGCTCTGTATGATAATTTACCGAAATATCTCAGGGTGAATTCTCCACCAGCTGATTCGATAGCCTTTACTGCTGGGCGTGTTGCCCTTGTGGCCTCAATCTTAAATGGTAATTGATAATTCTCCTTCCCTGTACCCAAAATAACAACACCATCTTTCATGGTCCCCGTAAGAATCCCACTTTGTTTCATCTTGGATATAGTCAACGTCTCCTCTGGACCTAATTGCAAACGACCCTCTTGATAAAACTGTTGGATTCTTTCCAACTTCACTTCATTCAACTCTCTCTTGTTGTATCTGTAGAAACCTCTCTTAGGTATCAAACGGTACAAAGGGGTCTGACCACCTTCGAACCAGTTTGGTATACTTTCCTTTGCCTTTTGACCCTTATGACCACGTCCTGAAGTCTTACCCAACCCGGATCCTGGACCTCTACCGACTCTCTTCTGGTGTTTGAAAGATCCTTTAGCTGGATGAAGCTGTGATAGTAATGATGCCGACCTCACCTGTGTTATCACAGGCTTCTGAAATATAGATCTTATCGATGCAAACATGATTTTTGATTCACTTGTCGACTGTCTATCTCTGTCCTCGTCAATCGATGTAGATGATTTTTCTCATTACAAGATTTTTTTTTTTTTGTTTTGACAAAAGAGAAAAACTCTTTTAGCTCAATGCAAACGACTATTTCTTCCCCCTTATTGATTATATATATCACTATATATTTCTAGGTAATTTTTTAAATGACCTTTTCAAAATGTTCCTCGTCTTGTATAAGTTGACTATCCTTATGTTCTCATTTGGTAAATGGGCCCTATCAGTACTTTGCCCACATGGAACTTGACACAGTTTGGCATTGAATGTCTTCTCTAAGAACCTTATAGAAGGAATAGATCCACCTTCTCTGACGAACAATGGCTCGATGGACCATTCCTTTTCAATCTCCTTTGCCAATATCTGGAATGCCAAATTCTTTGGATCACCCAACCAAGGTTCTGATTCATGCAAAATTTGAAAGTTTATATGATTATCGGTTTTTAATTGGGCAAATCTCGATAAAAGATGTTTCTCTAACGAACGTTTGATCTCTGACAAGTCTTGTTCCGGAACAACACGAATAGATATAGTCAGTGTAGCCGAATGCGGTATGACTGTACTGTTCTTCGGGCCTGCAACATCCAAGATATGGATGGATAGTGATGGCTTGCACCATTTCGAAAGCAATTTATCCAACTTCATGTTTAATTTAGTTCTCTTGATAACTGTTTCATAGTTCCGTAATTCATCTGCTGTTTCGTATTTGGGTAACGAGTTATAAAATCCTGGGATCAGAACATTACTATCTTCATCTGTAAGTGAGGAGATTACTTTCATCAAATCCATTGCAGGTTCGGATTTACCATCTGGACCTTCAAACCCAGAATGTCTGTCTGGTGCATCATTGTATATCTCCACTTGTGCACTGATAACACCTCTAAGTCCATAATTCAAACATGGGATTTCAGTGTCTAACCAGTAGGAATTACTTAACAAAACCCAGTCAATATCACCAATGACGGACTTATGCTGCTTGATGACTTCTTGAAATCCATGAGATCCAGATTCTTCTTCACCTTCTATAAGAAACACAACATCGGATTTCAATTCCCCCTCTTGGTATAACTCAGCAACTGCATAAATTGACAGAAGCATGGGACCCTTGTTATCAGTGACACCTCTGCCGTAAAGATATCCATTTTGAGCCGTCAATTCGTATGGCGGTGCATCCCATTGATGTTTTTCTGTGACTTCAATGATATCATAATGTCCGTACCATAAAATCCTTGGCTTTTTGGTATCTAGTGAAACATCATTATCACCTTGGAAGACAGCATACACTATAGGATTACCATTTTCTACTGGAAACAATTGAGATGTTCCAGCTCCCAACTTCTTGAATAAGGTTTTCAAAAAATTGGCACAGTTTCTTGACTCATCCATATAAATTTCAGGTTCTGTGGAGACGGTTCTAAATGAGATCAAATCTTTCAAGGTATCGATCAAGGCCTCGTTGCTTAAGCTTACCGACACCGTCGAGCGTCTATGCTGCACTGTGTCATTAACGTCATCTATGTTCCATAATACCAATGATTGGTCTAATCCTCCAGTGACCAAATAGTTGCTCCCATTTCGACTGGTGAACGTTTCCACTATAACAGCCAAACCTTCATGTGCAATCCAATTTGATTTATGATCTCCATTCAATTTCCACTTTGTGACACCAGCTTTAGTACCATTGAAAAGGCAATCGTTGAAAATTGTCATAGAGAAAATATCATCTTCATCAGTTTGTATACTTCTCAATTGTTGAAAAGTTGATAAATCCCACACTTTCACTTGTCCATTGGTTAACCCACAGTACAAAAAGCTACCTTTGAGCGTGAAAGATAGTGTGCTTTCACCATTGTCCAATTCTTGTATCAATTGAAGCTTGCAATTGTTGACATTCCAAATCTTGACTAACCCATCACCACCAGCACTTATCAAAACCTCATTGATATCTTCAGGTATTCCATTGAAGTAGTCAAACTTGACGCTCCTCCTTACCAATTTCATAGCATAAACAAATCCATTGTGAGCATACCGTAGTATATTTTTGGATGGAATCTCGATCAATCTAGCTTGAGGTAGTACTTGCCTCTGGGTTTGCACTTCATTTATCCAACCGCCATTTTTACTAATTGAGTCGAAGAATTTGTCTGGTCTATTTGACGGGAGGAAGCTTGGGTCATCTTTTGGAGAAATTTCATCCAAATGTGCAAATAATATGGAAGCATTCTGAGTTCCAAAGAATACAGTTTTCAGCTCATCTGATACAGCTATACTGAAAACATCACCAATATCCATTAGTGAATATATTGTGTGAGTTTCTTTCATCGTATTCAAATCATAAACTTTCACAGTGGAGTCACTGCCACCACTGAATAACAAATTCTCGTCCGCAGATATGGCCAAGCATAGCACTGATCCAAAATGACTCTTTAATTCATATTTTTTGACATATGTTTCTAAATCAAAGACAAGAATCTTGGAGTCCTCAGTACCGCAGAACAACATATTTCTCTTGGGAGACACCACTACTGACAACAGTGACATGTCTTTACTCCACTTGTGTACCATGGCGGGATCACCTTTAAGAGTGTCACTTAAAGCTTCACTGGCATCAAACGATAATGACTCCTCTTCCATACTCTTCGGTGTTTCAGCGAAGGGAGTACTTGTTCGGGAGTAACTTAAAGGAAGAGATGGTCTATCCCTGGATGCCGAATACGACCGTTGCATCATTGACATTTTTTTTTTTGGCAAATGCAAAGATAATGATCTTTATTTAAGTAATGTCTACTACAATAGATGATGATGTATGTGCCACAGTTTAGTTAGAAGAGAAGAGATGGTTTTTTTTTGTTTTTTTTCTCTTTGGCTGATGTGTGTGCCAAACACCAAAAACAATTGACAAAAAAATTTGTTTTCAAAAAGAACAACAAGCTACTATCAAAACGTACAGAATATATAATAACAGGTGCCAATCATCATTCATAGAATATAAAGATGGACGAGCCAGGAGAGCAGAAGGTGTTCAATAACACATTTAAAAATAACTCCACCTTCGAGAATAACACCTTCTTCGAAGCAGAGCAAGAGGAAGCCACTAAAGAGTTTATCAAGGTGTCCATATATACGCCCATCATATATCTTACGATATTGATATCGTTATTCATGTTATTCTCCAGAATTTATAGGAAGAGAAATTTGTCAAATAAGATAAATAAAGTCAATTCGTTATTCCCAGAAAATTACTCAAAGGAGTTATACTTACAATTGAAACAACAAGATCCCAAACCTAATGACAAAGTCTTGAAAGCAGCACTCTTGAGAAGGGGTTCTGAATGTATTAAAAAGATGTTCAAATTGAAAGAGAGTGAAGCGTTCATCAATGCATTATATCAACGTGGTTCTATCGGTCATGATTACTACGAATCTTTTCAATTGGAGAAGAAATTAAATGAATTAGAGATGAACGAGTTGGCAATGGAGGCTAATTCGATAAAACCTAAATGGGCGCAACAATTTTTCCCAATAGCTCAAGAAATCACCATCAATGAAGCGTTAAGGAGAAGGATAGCTGCAATGGAGTCAAGAAAGGAGGATTTGTTGAAGGAATGGGGTGTGGTGGGTGATTTGCTGGCAAAACAATTGGGTCTCGATGATAACAAGGAAATTACATCATCAACAAAAACTGCTGCTCTGAAGAAGACCAAGAATAAAAAAAAATGATGTTTTAAATGAATTATGCATTGGCTTGTGTGAATGATTTCAAGTAAGTAAGTGTTGTGGTGATGATCAATTCCATTCATTTATCGATTTATGCTATATATTATATGTACATGAAGAAGCATTTTTCTTTTTTACAACAACAACAAAAAAAAAAAAAAAAAAATAAGCGCCCATTACAAGTAAATGAGAAAACAATCATCTTAAATCTTTTAATCACACACGGTGGTATTCAAAATTCTTTGTTTGCTCTCTTTTTATTCTTCTTGGTCACTACTTTGAAAGCATCATCCCAATTATCCCCCGATGTCGACTTAGCACTGATAATATCATTCTTCGAATTTAAAGTCCTGTACATCTCATCCATCCAGTTAAACTCAACACCTTTTGGAATACTCCTTTCAATAGTTTGCTTTCTCTTATAGAATTCCAGAGCAAAACGTCTTCCATCCATGACAGAGGAATTCGAATAGATGGTATCGGCAACAATTTCTTGACTCTCTGAAGACAGTGGTAATTGTATCAAGATCGACAAGACATCTTCCTTTTTCACACCATTATTCAATTGTGACAATTGTTGACGACACCAGCTGAAGAAATCGTCTCTTGAATTGCCCAGTTTGATGGTGGTTGTTGTTGCTGTATTGGCAGGGGTCTCTTGTCTCAAAGCTTGTTGTTGCTGTTGTTGTAACGACTGTGGTAATACCGCAGCTGCAGAGACAGAGCGCAAAAGTGCCGGTGTGGCCAGTTTGGATGGCATGTTCAAAACTCCTGAAGACTTGACTACTGGTTTCACATTCGACTTCTTCGTGATGACTGTCCATGAATTAGTAGTTGCTGAAGAAATTGATGAATATGAAGTAGCAGCGGTCTCGGCTAATTTGGAAGCCAATGTGTTTGCCCTCTTGGTCTCGGCCAGTTGAATTCTAGCAGCTTCAGCCTCCTCTTTTTGGATATCTTCTAAAGTCTTCCTTGGAGCTGTGCTAGTGTTACTCTTCGTGGCGGTAGCCCAAGATGCTGTTCTTGGTAACAGCGGCTTTTCTTCAACCACCGGTGACGAAGCAGCGGAAGCTTTCTTCAGAAGAATTTGAGCTGCAATCAGTCTCTGTTGCCTCTCCCTTTCGTTTTGTTCTTGTGCAGTTCTCTGTTTGGTTTCCAATTCTTGAATCTCAATTAAGGATAATTTTGGTTTGCTTTGAGATACCGAGGATGTCGAAGCCCATGGAGCCAATTTTGGTCTCAGTTGTTCCTTCCTTGGTTCAGTCAATGGCAGCAGTGATTGTTCAACCTCTGCTTCACGTTGCTTTTGGTTTGCCTTTTCCAATTCTGTTTCCTTTGGCCTCTCTTCCGTCTGTCTGCTATCAACTTCTGGCTCGGCGACATTGTCTCTTGTTGTTTCTTGTGATCTGGTGTCTTCTTGTTGACCCACCAATTTATGGTCATCGGTATGGGCGTCTCTCAATACATTTTCAACAACTGTTGAGTGCAAATGGGTCATAATACGATCATCGTTTGATTGATTGCTATGCTTTGATTGTAATTCCTGTGCTGGTTGTTGCTGTTGCTGTTGCTGCTGTTGCTGCTGTTGCGGTTGTTGCGGTTGTTGCGGTTGTTGTTGTGATGTGTGAATTGGCAGCTGTTGAGGATCAACGAATGATCTCTGCGGGGCATTGTTGAAGCTCGAAGCTGAACCACCAAACGCGGTCGGATCATTTAGCATTGGAGAATTGGTTGCGAAGGGTGATTGAGTACCTGTCAAGAAATCTGCCGCTGGGCTTTGGGGTTGACCCCAAGGAGAAGCAACACGTTGAGGGATGACGCCTGGTTGTGTGCTGACAGCTAACACAGGATGACTTGATGCTTGTGGTTGGTGAAGATGGCTTTGAAAGTTCAAATCAGGTAAGGGAACCAAGAATGGTGTTTGAAAATTGTTAAGTAAAGTCATGAATTCTAACAATGTTTGATAATGTGATTCTTCCACCCTTCTCAACCTCAAATCCACGTTCAAATAGTTAGCAGAAAACCACGTTTGCATCAAGTTACCATCAAAGGGACCTTGCACATTACCCAGAGAGTCCAAATAGACCCAATTTATCTGATGTGGAGATAACAATTGTGGTAAGTGCAGCAATCCTGGGGGTTGGGCAAAATGATGGTGGAGATCCCCATTGCTGGAGGGCAACAATGGATTCAATAATGGATCTGTGAGATTCAGCGAAGGAGTCGACCAACCACTATTACTACGGTCGGTAAGGGGTAACGAATTGAAATTCAAATTGTTGAGATTTTGCGGCAAATCTTCCACCAAAGGAATCAGAGCCAGTTGTTGTTGTTGTTGTTGCAGTTGTTGCAGTTGTTCAGTCTTGACTTGAGAAGCAATATTGAGATGCATGATGTTGTTGCCTCCATCGATGACGCGATAATCCTCCTCACTAGGGTCATTTCCGAGATCATTACTGAACAACAACTCATTTTTTTTTTTCATATCGTTTAGGATATCAAACATCTGTTGCATGGTGTAACATGCTCCACCTTCATTGACTGGCACCTCTTGAGGCTTCGGTAGCTGATTTCTCGATCCCTGGCTAGCATCATCTACACGGTAAACAGCAGCAGAAGCAGCGGGGGTTGAAGGAGATGATCTTGTGGCAATTGAATCAGAAACGCTTAGCGTTGGGGTGAGCGTCGATTGACGGGAGGGGGATTCCTTCTCAACTCCGTTTGAGATTTGAGTTGGTCTCAGATCAGAATTTACACCTTGAGTGTCGACTGGGATAGAATTATTTGGACGCATCCTGAAGTTGTGTTTCGTTGTGTTAGTAAATTTAAAGGATCCTGTAACCATTTGTTGAGAAAAGCTCATCGTCTCCTCTCTCTTTCTTTGAATCCCAATGATTAATGATTTTTTTTTCTCAGAGTGAAAAAAAAATGTATGGATGGAATAAACTAGTTACATACCAAGTAGGGCCGAATGATTGTGACATGATTGGAATAAGTGTTTTTGTGTTGAATTAAAATGACTTTTGTAAGATATTTTTCAATTATATAAAGAAATGTATATATGTTTTGCGTGTGTGTGTCTGTGTGTGTCTGTGTCTTTTGTATGTGTAGTGTGTGTACTCTTCTCTTTAGAACAAACCAAAAAAAAAAAAATTTTCCTTTTGGGCTAAAAGAGGGCACACGCACAAAAGAGATGTTTGATATGTCATGGACGACTTATCTCTCATGTATTGTAGAATTAGTTATGTGATGAAGACGAGACGAGACGAGAATGACATACTACACCAAGTCAATTGTTGATTACAATGTCATCACACATCTATACAGATGAAGGTCATCACACATCCAATCATGTATATAGATCAAGGTGTTCAACGTTTAAATATAATAAACTTCAATTAAATTTTCTATTCGATTCGTTACATACCCATCTTCCTTTCCATCTCAGAGTGGAAATCTGGCATTTTATTCGATCCATCAAAACCATCATAGACATCTTCCCAATCAACAGATGTATCCTTGTTCAATAATATGTTTCTATGTATATCAGATGATCTTCCCAAAAGTGTTGGCTTAAAATCTGTTGTTTCCACAATTGACAAATCCATTTGTCTTTTGATTGGCTCTGCAGCTCCAAATAGTCTTCTGTATTGTTCTAACTTGGTGTTATATTCCGTCTCTTCCCAATTCTGTATTCTAGCTTCCAATGGATGTCTACCGTTTATCTTTGAGGAAATTGAAAGAGGACCCTCCCCCGTCCTTAATATATCTTGCAAACCTGGTGCAGATGGAGCAGCTTCACCAAACGTTACAGAGCTTGTAGAGTCCTTCAACTTACCCTCTGGTACCAATCTCAATGACATTTTCTTTGATTTGGTTGGATATGTGTGTATATGTTTCACAACGATATGTAAGACTCTACTTGAGGAATCACCAAAATCGCCACTTTTTTTCCTCTTGAGAGATAAAAAAATATTTTGAGATGGAACACGACTGAGAGATTAACTATTCGGATATATTTCAATATATACTATTTAATGACTGTTGCACGAAGTCTATACCGTAGAAGATATTCTATAGAGAAGGTGCATGGGGATAACGCCACTACATCGCTGAAAGTGAGCCCCAATGGAGAATTTATCGCCACTTGTTGTAAGTGCTATCAAATTTTGAGCCTGTGTGTTATTCAAATCGATTCAAACGAGCATCTTACTGACCTTACGCAATAGCTTCGGATAAGAGTGTTAAAATCTGGAACTCTATTGATGGCTCTTTTCATATGACTCTTTCAGGGCACAAAGAGGGAATTTCAGAGGTATGTTGGTCTCCTGACTCGTTGTATTTAGCTTCAGGATCTGATGATAAGACCATCAGGATTTGGTCGATTGAGATAGGCAAATGTGTGAGAGAATTGAGAGGACATCACTATCACATCACTTGTCTCCAGTTCAACTGCAAGGGAAATTTATTGATGAGTGGTTCCTCAGATGAGGCCATTAGAATATGGGATGTATCACGTGGGAAATGCCTAAAAACATTGAGTGCTCATTCGGAACCCATTTCATCGATCGATGTGATATGGGATGGTACGATAATAGCGAGTGCCAGTTACGATGGGTTGATCAGATTGTTCGATACGGAATCTGGTCAATGTTTGAAAACTTTGATCTACGAATACAGTGGAGGTTCATCTTTCCCCGTTAGTAATGTCAAATTTTCACCTAATGGTAAGTATATTTTACTGAGCACTTTAGATGGATCAATACGGTTGTGGGATCATATGAACAATAGAGTTATTAAGACATTTACAGGTCCAGAGCTGAACAAGAAGATATCGGAAAAATTCACCTGTTCCACCGATTTTATTACGCTGATTGAGGATGAACCAATGGTGATATCTGGCTCTGATTGTGGGGACGTAAATATTTGGAATTTGCGAACTAAAGGAATTGTGACAACTTTACATATCAGTGATGAATCGCCAGCAATCTCAGTGGACGTTATCGATGCTGGGTTGAGTTTGCTACTGTTGAGCTTGAATGGGACTATGATGTATTTTGACATCGACCGGAGTGCGTTGAAAGATGTGGCAATGGTGGATGATGTGTAATATAGATTTACTTTAAGTGTTGAAAAAAGTTTTATAACAAAATTATCACACAAAAACCTGAGAGGCTTTCCCATTCATTGTGAATTCTCTTCAGAAGAGACCCCATAAAAGATAGACTTAATAGGCCTTTTTATGAAATATGTTTAAAGATGAGTGATTGAGACCCTAATTATTGTTTAGTCTTCGATGACGAAAAGGATGAAAAGAAAAAAGAAAAAAACTTTAAAAGAGATGAATATATATCATGAACAAATCAACCGTGAGAAAACCTTTTCGCGGGACATAAGAAAGTTTGAATAGTATGTTTCGGAGACGTTCTTCTGCATACCTGTTGATCAAAGTGGTTTCAAAGCCACGTTTGAGCAATTCATTCTCGACATACAAACCTGCACTAGCTGATTTACCTCCAAAGAATGAGACATTACAAAAATTTGAATTTCAAGCACAGACGCATACTATTGAAGCCATTTCTCAGAGCTTACAAAATTGCTTGCATCAGAGGGTGACAATTCATGGATGGGTTAACATCAAGCCAAGACGTATTTCAAAAAAATTGGTATTCGCAGAGATAAGGGACACCAATGGAGATGTGACACAATTAGTCGCTAAGGATGATAACGTCTTGGAATTGGTGAAAAGTGCATCTGTGGAAGACGCGATCTGTGTCACTGGTTCAGTTGAGAGAAGAAGAAAGTCAACCAAGGAGGAGAAAGAAGATGCCAACGATGAAAATAAATGGGATTTGGTGTTAGAAAATTATAGTGTGCTCAATAAGTCAAATGATGTGCCATCTCAATTACTGGAGTTGACTAATACTGAGGACTTCCCACCTCAACTCCGTTACTTGCAGTTAAGACGGAAGCTGTACCAGAATGCCTTGAAGGCTAGAGCACTTGCTGCAGCTACCGCTCGAGAAACTTTGAGTGGGTTAGGATTTACCGAAGTTGAGACTCCACTCTTGTTCAAATCTACACCGGAAGGTGCGAGAGAATTCTTGGTACCTACAAGAAGAGAGGGACAATTCTATGCATTGCCTCAGTCACCACAACAATACAAGCAGTTATTGATGGCAAGTGGTGTGAGAAGATACTTCCAGATAGCCAAATGCTTTAGAGATGAAGATTTGAGAAAGGATAGACAGCCTGAGTTTACGCAAATCGATATGGAATTACTGTTCAGCAAACCAGAAGATGTTCAAGAATGTGTTTCGAAAGTGGTGAAGAAGATATGGTCCAAGGTAAGAGGGTTGAGAATTTTCACGTTGAGACCTGAGGATGGAAGTTTGGTGCAAGTCAAAGATGATGAAAATTTTACAAAGTTAACTTACAAAGATGCATTGGAAAATTTTGGTATTGATAAGCCAGATTTGAGGTCTTCTTTAAGGATCAAAAATTTGACTGCTGATTCATCAAGATATGGAATCAAAGTCAAAGGCGATCACGCCAACGAGTTTCCAGTTTTTGAAATATGTGTATTAAGAGATGCCTTCGATATAAGCGGTAATAAGGTCAAATTGCCATCAGATATATTTGCTAGTCAAAATTATAGCAACAGGAAACCTATTGTTGTACCTATTAAATCTGAGCATTATCTGAACAATTGGATCAACAAATTCACTGCAGAGATGATTGATATTGCGTCCGAATCGGATAAGCAACGTTTGATTAAGGAATTAAATTTACAACAGGGTGACATTATTGCCGGTTCAACAAGGGCCCAATTGACGTATGAAAATCCAACACCATTGGGAAAGTTCAGGCAATTGGCCATTGAGGCCTTCCCGACTCAATGGAGAAGGAAATTGTACGATATCAATGGTGGTGAAATCCTTGATATGGACCCTACAGATGTATTTGTTGGTACTTGGGTCATTGACTTTCCCTCATTTTCACCTGTAGAAAAAGTTGTGACTAGCAATGTTGAATATCCTGTTTATGATTATACCCGATTCACTGCCACGCATCATCCATTCACCATGTGTAAGATGCTGGATTATGACAAATTAGCTAGTGATCCATTACAAGTACACGGTGAACATTACGATTTGGTCATCAATGGTGTTGAATTAGGTGGTGGATCAAGAAGAATTCATGATTCTCAGTTACAACGGTTTATATTTTCAGAGATTTTGAAAATTGAAGAACCTGATCGATTGTTTGGTCATTTGTTAAATGCATTCGATACCGGTTGTCCACCACATAGTGGACTTGCTATTGGATTCGATAGAATGTGTCTGATGTTGATCAATAGTCAGAGTATAAGAGATGTGGTAGCTTTTCCAAAGAGTAAAATTGGAGCCGATGCCGTTGTTGGCAGTCCAAGTACTGTTTCAAATTCGGTTTTGAAACTGTACCATGTACAAAAATTAGAAACATAATAAATAGAAAATCACGTGTATATAACAATAGATTTACAATTGATCGAAGATCAAACTCTTTATATCGAAAATGATGGATGATATATGAAATGCATTGTTTCTCTTGGGCACCATCATATATGAATTTAGCTAATATACAAAGTAGACAACAACAAAAAACCAAAATACTGAAAAGGAAACTGAATGTAAAAAAAAACCCCGGAATTGAAAAAAATATAATAACCTAAAGAAGAGCATTAACACAACAAGACATCATCAAATACATAAATATATATGTGAATATATCGTAGATTTATTTTGTATTGTTTGCAACGTTGCTTATAATTCTTGAGAAGCCTTTGGTTTACCAGTTTTCTTTGGCAACAAAGTTTGATGAATGTTTGGCAAGACACCACCTTGAGCAATGGTGACATCACCCAACAATTTGTTTAATTCTTCATCATTTCTGATGGCCAATTGTAAATGTCTTGGAATAATTCTAGTCTTCTTGTTGTCTCTTGCAGCGTTACCAGCCAATTCCAAGATTTCAGCAGCCAAATATTCCAAGACAGCAGTCAAGTAAACTGGAGCACCTGAACCAACTCTTTGAGCATAGTTACCCTTTCTCAACAAACGGTGAACTCTACCGACTGGGAATGTTAAACCAGCTTTGGCTGATCTTGAAGTTGAAGCTTTTGCTGCTGAACCGGCTTTACCACCTTTACCACCTGACATTATGATGTTGTATAATTATAAGATATAATGAATTTTTTGTTCGAGACAAA
Organism: Nakazawaea populi; assembly: GCA_030557235.1. Classification (NCBI taxonomy): domain Eukaryota; kingdom Fungi; phylum Ascomycota; class Pichiomycetes; order Alaninales; family Pachysolenaceae; genus Nakazawaea; species Nakazawaea populi. The sequence continues at coordinate 256,153 of JAKTVN010000011.1, forward strand.
AAAGTGAAAGTTTTTATTGAATTTGTTGTAGCTCAAACCAATGATGTTGGAAAAGAATTAAAAAGAGTATAAAATTGATGTAGCAAAACTAGGAAACTGTAATCTTTTTATAATCTTTTTTTTTTCCTCTCTTTGTTTGGGGTTTCGTGTATAATTGTTAAATAAACACAACTATGATATGAAAATAGAAGGTATAACACAAGAAAAAAATAAAAAATCCCTCAAATTCTTTACCACCGTGACAGGATTTACCATTCATTGCCGTTTTAAACCAATAAAATCGTTGTAAATGATATTAATTGCCCATTATCATAAAACAGAGTGTAAATTTTAGAATGGCCGTGACACAATTTACACAAACAATTGAACCCATAAACAAAAACAAAAAAAAAAACATAAACAACAACAATAAGTTTTTCCCTCTCTCTTAATATAAAAGAGAGCTCAATTTCTCTTCTGTCACCAGTTTAATCTTTTTACTCTTTCTTTCTCCTTTCCATCATCAATTCAATTTACTTGATTAAATTCAATAAAAACTTTCACTTTTTTATTAATCATCAACAATGGCTCCAAAAGCAGAAAAGAAACCAGCCTCAAAGGCTCCAGCTGAAAAGAAACCAGCTGCTAAAAAGACATCAGCTTCTGGTGAACCAAAGAAGAGAACTAAGGCTAGAAAGGAGACTTACTCTTCATACATTTACAAAGTTTTGAAACAAACTCATCCAGATACCGGTATCTCCCAAAAATCAATGTCTATCTTGAACTCATTTGTTAATGATATCTTTGAAAGAATTGCTTCTGAAGCTTCTAAATTGGCTGCTTATAACAAGAAATCAACCATCTCTGCTAGAGAAATTCAAACTGCTGTTAGATTGATCTTGCCAGGTGAATTGGCTAAACATGCTGTCTCTGAAGGTACTCGTGCTGTCACCAAATACTCTTCCTCAGCTTCCGCTTAAACAGTGGTTGTTGAATGATTGGTATGTTGTTGTTGTTGTTGTTGTTGGCTTTCTCATTTCTCGTTAATGTTTGTGTGTTTTGTTAGTTTTTTTTTCCTGGGGTCCATTATGGTTTTAATCATTTATTACATTGATTGTATATTAGTTTGTATATCAATACCAATTTGAGATATGATATTTATAAGAATTTGTATTACTCGCTTTATAATTGTAAACTTTGTATCGTTTGTATTGATTGGATGGCAAAAATTTATTACTTTGATTTTCTTCATATTGAGCAATTTACTAAATTTATAGATAGCGCATCACTAAAGATATACGAAATACCATATGTTATTGATACATAAACACAATTGGTCTGCAATTGATACAAATGATTTCTGATTAGAATCATGCATCATGTTATATCACACAAACAAGTACCAAAATCATTGAGATCATAAACCTTTTCTGTAAAATACTGTTATTTCTATTATATAAAATACAGTTCCTTGAACAATGATTAAAGAAGAATATATAACATGTATCTTGTTTATCTACAGGTACTCTTTCCAAATATTTCTTCCTCTATCATTTCATTGTGAAAACATGAATCAGCATAACAATCAATCCGATATCAGTTTTTTTCTATTACTCGTTACTCTCATTTATAATCCATTTGAACTGGTTGATTCGAAGTGGGCTTCAACAGATTGATTCAATTATTCAACTATATAATTTTTGAATTTTATTACAAAAACCTTCTAATTTCTTGAAGCCATAGGGTAATCAGTTGAATCTCACTTATGTGGCCATCAATTATTCGCTAGATCATCGATCATCTGTGTACAAAATTATATACACAAATACTCCATCAGCTATCTAATAATGATACCCATTGTATTTCTATTTTTTCCCCAGATACCCCAGTTTTGGTTGAGTACACTATATAGACTCTCTTATCAAATATCATTAGATTCCGTTACACCTCTGAAGTAGATACAGGTTTATGCAGAAAATAAAATTCCCTCAAAATGGTCTCCGCTATATTTGAACGGTAGACAGTTAATGGCACTTATAATTCCAATTATTTCTCTCTAATGGGCCTCTTCTATCTATGCATATCTATCACATGCGTCTTAAAAAAAAAAAAGGGCTTAATGTTACACAAAAGCGAAAAAAAAAAGAAAGTCTGGTTTATGTGTAACTCAGCTTTTGTGTAACAAAATGAAAAGGGATCAAATATTTAAGAAATTCATTCCCAATTTACAAACTTAATTATATTCTTACTTATTTTATTCTTCAATATCTATCAGCTTTAAAAGTAAGTTAAGCACATTACAGAGCCTCTGACCCTTGGCGGTCACGCTCCATTGTATCCTGTTGATCAGTTAGACTAATACCACCCCCTAATCATCCTTCACAGAGAGTTCTCAGAGTTTTAATGTTGGCTTCTTAAAAGTATATAGGAAGATGATAGCGGCTAGGAAAAGATTGCAAAAGTTGGCGGAAGTGGAAGTGAAGTCCTTGTTCAATTCATTGATGTCTATCAATAAGTGGAATGAAGAATTGTTGCTGCTTGATGAGTTGGGTGGAATAAATTGACAAGGAAATGAAATGAATGTGTGTGAGAGAGAGAGTGTGTGTGTGTTTGTGTTGAGGGGTAGCAGCGGTGCGAGTATCATTTGGGTTCACCTCAACATAATATGTGGTTATATTGATTGAGTGTTGGAATGCAAAAAATCAACTCTACCGAGCCAGTGGGACAATGTCAAATGGTGAAGTTTGGCTATGCTGGATGATTGAAGATGGCTCTGATTGATCACCTGTAGAGTTACAAGACCCATCAACGGGTTGTGGATGTTTTCTAGGTTGATGGTAGGCCCAGTATATAGTGATTAAGTGTATATGTTGTAGACTTTTGTGTGTAGCGGTGTAGATGTTGTAGACGTTTGTGTGTAGCGGTGTAGATGTTGTAGACGTTTGTGTGTAACGGTGTAGATGTTGTAGACGTTTGTGTGTAGCGGTGTAGATGTTGTAGAAGCTGTAAATTGTTGTGTGTAGAAGTCATTCACATATAGAAGTCATTTACATATAGATGTTGTGATCACTTGTGCATTCACACAGCATTAATAATACGGTGGCACTTACAGGGCTTCAAGGGGACTTTCTTTGATGAACATGGTTATCACTGGGACACTTTTAATTAAGACGTCATTTGGTTGTTGATTCGTTGGCAGAGGGCAACCCGTCGCTGTGAGTAATGTACTTTTAACATAAAGATAACTATGATGGGTAGAACATAGTGATACTCAAAATGAATGTAGCTCTTAACAGATTAGATGATATTACAATCGAATGATGGCGCTGACAATTACCGATGTATGCTGATAGTATTATGTCGATACTTCGTGTTATCGCAGTTTCAACTTGTCTTTTTTTTTTTCCATATTTACAAGGCTATATTAAGCTGAGAATGGTAGACGATGACTATGATGCTCATCGATGAGATTTACGACATTGTTGTCTCTTCCCCCAATGTGCCCAAGCTCATAGTGAACCCAGCAACGAGTGACATATATTGCCTGCCTGGCCAGAAACGGTATATCTATAATAATGGAGAATTGGTGTTGTTTAAAGACACCTCACTCAAAATCTTTAACGAGAGCTATCGACTGAACCAAGTTTATGGGTTATTGTTGACTACAAGCATGAACACTTCAGCGATGAACCAAATACAGCTACCTGCCGCGGAAGATGAACTGGCAGTGGATGCACAACTGAAGTTTATCAGTTTTCTCTTGAGGAGTAACCTGAAAAAGATCAACAAATCAAGTGCCTTGTGGTTACATTTTGCGAGATTGTGTACACTGATGCTCTCAAATTCATATAGTGACGAGTTGAAGCTGCAGAATAATGTGGAGTTCATCATCGATACACTGGTAGAGTCTGCAAGACAACACCGTAGCAATTATTACTGTTGGCAGTTCATGCGATCCTTCGTCAACCTCCTCCTCATCATCCAGTTTCCTCAATCACACCAGTCAATTATATCATCATCTCAATCTTCAATATTACAATCATCACTCACATCACTCGTCTCCCGCACTAGACAATTTCTGTTCCAGAACGTCACGGATCATTCCGCATGGCAATTCTTAAGTTATTATTACAGGCTTCGTGGCGTTGATCCATTCGAGTACACCATGTATTGCGATCACTGTGCTAGGTTTAACAATGTCACGCCAATAATGTTGGACGCCATTCTCCATGATGATGATGAGTTGACCTCAACGTTACAAAGACTGATCCATTCAACAAATGTTGGTGATGGAGTAATTGTCGATGACATTGTACTGTTTATTGAAGGCTCAAAGATGGTGTCATATGCGCCGTACGAGTTTCTCTTGCCCTTTCGAGTACCAGAACAATTCTGGGATTCGATTAAGCAATTTGAAGAGAAATATCAAGGTGAGATCAAATTGATCAATGGGTATTACTCATTCGAGCCAGTTCATAATGTGAATGATTTAACTTTTCAGGAACAGTTAAAAATCAATGGTAATAAGAAGCGGTTGTTGAATTGGAAGAAGAAAATGGAGAAAAATTAAAATACTCAGCCAAAAGTTGTAATATGAAACAGATATATAACAAGCAATAAAAGAATGATAATTAATGCTAAAGCAAAACAAATGATCAAAAACAGAAATTTCTGTCTAACAAGAAGATTTGATACGGTTAGTTGAAAAATTCGAGTAAAAAAACTCTCTGGTGGTTGAAAATGTCAAAATTTCAATATAACAGTTATAATAGCTAAGAAAGAAAAAAATGAATAATATAACGAGATGTGTTGCTGTTTAAGCGTGCAAGCTTGGGGAAGGCAAAGTATATGATGAAGTAAAGGATGTGATAGTATGAATAGCGGATGATAAAGAATCTTGATGTTCTTATAGTTTTTTTTTCAATGTTTTTTGTAAGCGGGAATTTGGTATGCATCATCAACTTTCTGACCTGGTAACACAGGGAAAGTTTTCAAAAATTCAGCTTCATCATTGTCATCACCTTTCAAATCTTTGACCAAAGTGAATTCCAACACTTCATCCACATGCGATGAAGGATGTTTCATTTTTTTGAAGAAATTTGGAACAAACTCCACACCTTCTTCTTCTCTCTTTTTCAGTTGTAAACGTTGTTCGTTTTCAATATCATATTTTCTATCAGTGGCGGTTATATGATCACGCTTAGCCAACAGCTTTGTGACATCGTCCCACAATTTACGTGATTCAATTGGCATTTGCTCATCCATTGGTCTCACACGAGGTTTGATTGGTTTAGCCTTGTTACAATCAAAGAATACAGTCTCCTTCTTCGTCTTGATGTCCTTGATGTACATGATGTCATTCCATTTACCTGAAAGTTCGTACAAAGGTTCACCAGCCTTTTTCACAACACCACTGATATGATTATAAGAGCCACTAATGAATCCCTTAACTTTGAATTCTATCTCAGCGACCAAATCATTACATTTGATAACCATTTGATCACCCAATTCAAACTTCATCTTACCAAATAAGATACCACGGGCGTACAGGTTTGGTTGAGTTAAAGAATATACTTCATCTAAATCCAAAAATTCCAATTTAGTCAAACCTTCCATCAATGCCGCTGTGGAATTTCCCAAGAATTTGGATTTTGGTACAACGATACCTTCAACTCTAATTTTTTCCTTTGGAATCATGTAAAAATATGATGATTTAGGTGGATGATGTGATGTTTGCTCTGCAACATAATACGCACGCTCGTCGTGTGGTAAGTCCCAATAACATGTAAACACTTCACCCAAGATCGGATTTAATGGTTTCTTGACCAGTTTCGGAGCAATGTGCCAACAGGACAAATACCATTTTACCACACCCAAGAATCTCTCTATTGGATCTTCACAGTGTTTCAGATCGATAACCAATTGTGGCTCTTGTAATTGGTTGGTAATCCTTTCCAACATACTCTTGCGCTCCAAAATAAAAGTGGGCAACGTGATACGAGCTAAATCTGCACCAGGTCTGAGTTGTTTAATGATCTCCAACAAGATGTTTTGCCCCTGATCATCAACCTCGTCAATGTCATCCACATCAACGGTATCATCTTTAGTAGGGGTAGTGCTGCTGTTGTTCTTTGCTGTTGAGGTAAATCAGCCATATGGCGTTAGTATATATTTGATATGAAATTTCGGCATGTGTGCTCTTAGCAATGGGTGTTACGAACATATTGAAATGGTAATATTAAGCTGGCTATACAAACTAATGATCAATTGATTTAATTGGCTTATGTTTGTTTGATTGGTTTTGGTTTTTTCAAAACTGTTGCGTTGCTGAGATAAACACACTTAGAAAACCCTGAAACTATTGAGATACACTTCCTTCATCTCACTGGCTAATTTGCTTTGACAGGAGGTTTATAATTGAAATAGGATACTTACAACTGATCTTCAACTTTGATAAGGATGGCATTGTCCTATGATGCTCGAATTGTTGATAATTATCGATTTATGATGAATAAGAAGTGGGTTTTCGTTTCTTTCTAGTGTTTTTTTTTTCTTTAAAATTTGGGTTTTTCGCAGCGATAATAATAATACAGTTCGAATGCGAAGAACAACAAACAACAGACAGAAAAATTAGTAAAGATAATTGAGTTTTGGGTACACACCCTTTTTTTGAACAGCAACAAGAATTTGATTTCAAAAGACAGAGACCGGGGGTCCAATTAAAATTCATATATAGAAGTAAGTATGTGTTACGTTATATATAGATATATATAACATTATTTCATTCAATTCATCATCAACATCAACATCAACATCATTTCTTGTCGGACAAGAAGACAACACCTGGCAACTCCTTACCTTCCAACAATTCTAATGAGGCACCTCCACCGGTGGAGACATGTGACAATTTGTCGGCACCACCAAACTTCTTAGCAACAGTAGCGGTATCTCCACCACCAACAATAACGGTACAACCGCTTTCAGCAGCCTTAACACAACTCAGCAACATATCTTTAGTTCCAGCAGCAAACTTATCAAATTCGAAAACACCTGGTGGACCGTTCCAAACAATAGTCTTTGCCGAGCTAATAGCAGCATCGAACAAAGCTCTTGATTTTGGACCAGCATCCAAACCTTGCCAGTGTTCTGGAATACCACTTTCAACAGTGGCGGTGCCAGTGTTGGCATCCTTGTCAAATTTGTCAGCAGTGATGAAATCAACTGGCAAGATAACTTCGACATTATTCTTCTTAGCCTTGGCAATTAAATCTGGAACAATCTTAGCACCGGCTTCATCGAATAAAGAATCACCAATTGAGATATTATTTAAAATCTTGTTGAAAGTGAAAGCCATACCACCTCCAATGATGATCTTGTCAACTTTGGTCAACAAGTTATCAATCAATTGAATCTTATCGGCAACTTTAGCACCACCCAAGATAGCCAAAAATGGTCTCTCTGGGTTCTCCAAAGCTTTAGCAAAATATGTCAATTCCTTGGCCATCAAGAAACCAGCAGCTCTTTGAGGTAAATCAAAACCAACCATAGATGAATGAGCTCTGTGAGCGGTGCCAAAGGCATCGTTAACGTAAACATCAGCCAATGAAGTCAATTGTTTTCTAAACTTGGTGACCAGCTCTGGTGATGCCTTGATCTTTTGACCATCTTTCTTTTGAGAACCTTCTTCTTCAATATGGAATCTCAAGTTTTCTAAAAGGAAAATCTCTCCATTCTTAGCACCATTGACGGCAGCTTCAACTTCTGGACCAACACAATCATGAAGGAATGTAACTGGAGAACCCAATAATGATTGTAATTCATCGGCAATAGGCTTCAATGAATATTTGGCATTTGGTTCACCGTTTGGTCTACCCAAATGGGAAGCCAAGACGATCAGTTTTGGATTTCTTTCAGCAACATATTTGATAGTTGGTAATGCAGCAACAATTCTTTGGTTGTTGGTGATCTTTGTTCCATCCAATGGAACGTTGAAATCAACTCTGATAAAGACACGTTTTCCGGTAACGTCCAAGTCTTTGACGGATAATTTATTTGATAATGACATTTTTTTTGCTATTAAAGATGATGATAATATTATGTTAGTCGTGTTCAATTGATAGTAAATGAATTCAATATTTCAAATTGAACTTACTGTATAGATATAATGATCGTAATATGATAACACAATAATTTCACACACACTTTACAATAAGGCGACGACTGCTGTGATATTTATATTCGCCCATTTTTTCCCGTTGGGCAAACAAAAAAAGGAAAAAAAAAAAAAAACAAACATCATCAGATTCCACTGCATCACTATAATATAATGTTGTATTTGAAAGGTGAATATCATGACACTTTCCACGGGTTACCTATCATAATATTCGTATGTTGATGTTATCGGGTTCCTTACAAGCAAATCTTTAATTGCCGCATTGGAAACGGAAGATCATTCCACTACTGAACAGATAGTTTTCTTCCAACAATTGTTTGGTTGGTAGCAACAGCAGGCACAAGGCACCATCTGCTGTTGTGTGAAGGCAACGGATGATCATATGACAGATCGATACTGCCATGTTAGGCAATTAGGGGCTGTAGTTGTGTGGTTTTTTCATAATACCTAACAAACCTCTATACTTTGTAAACTGCTTGTTCATGATTGAAATCAATTTGATTAACTTGAAATAATTGAATTCAAGAATAGAGATGATTTGACTTCTAGACATATGCTAACATCTTGTTATTGATGATGGCTTTTTGCCAATTTTTTTGTTCTTTCATGATTTACCTACTTAAAAAATGCTTTGAACAAGGCTGGAGAGAGAAAATTTTGGAAGATTCAAGCACAAATGAATAGACCACAGTTTTTGTTAATTGGACAGTCATTGGATATTGATTAATCTAATTTGGAAGACAAGTACTTATAACTGACTATGTCATCACATCCCAATTTTGAGTTAAGCGAGAGTACTCCACAACAAACAGGGGCTGTCTATACAATCCAATGAAATCGTTACAATTTTAAAGAATTTGAAAAGAGATATTGGTGAACCGTATAATTCCAACTGTTTACAACGAATTGATAGTCGTATAGATAGATAATAATGACAGTGGCAGTGAGTATCAAGTCTTTTACTTCTTTTATTCATGTCTTTGACCGACTAACAAGAATTTCAAAATCAGTACCATCAATTATCCGATAATGATATTTTATCAAAGAATAAGACCAAGTCATTGCTATTGACCAAAATTGAAATTCAAAATGGCGAAAATTTCACAAATCATTTCTTTGATAAGTTACTATCACCTTTGTTAATTTCATCTGATTTTACCACAGATCAATTGATCTCCAGTGCCAATTCAACTTTTAAAAATTTGAGCAATACGGGAGTATTTGACAATGTCAAGATTAGTATACTGGAAGATCCATTCGAAGAAACACCAAGCCTACACCAGCAACAACAAGGTTCAAAAACACCACTGGCAAAGCCTTTAACAGTAAAAGCCTTAATATCATTGACACCAAAAAAACTGATATCAACTAATATACATTCAACATTTTTCGACGATGGCAATTCGATGGGTATCAAGTATGAGAATTTAAATTGCTTTGGAAACGCTGAATCATTTCAATCAATGTTGGAATTTGACTTGAGAGATAAATTGAAACTGATTGATTTACAATTCAGATCTCCCTTCACTGCCTCGACAAGCTTGTTCTTGAACGGATTGATGTTGAACAACGTTAACAACTATGCATCACATAAGCAAATCTTGTTTAATACTATGGTAGGGTTGCAAAAGACCAATTTTTTTGAATGGAACAGGACTCAATACCAGACTCTATTTGTTGGTGGGTTATCGGTCAACAGGAGAACAGTTACCAATGTAACTGACAGTGCTTCAGATATCATCAAAAGCAATTCAGGTGATTCTTTGAAAAGAAATATTATCCTATCTGGAGCCATTGATTCTAGAGCTTATTTGTCCCCACAAAGTTTGTTCCCTATTTCAGGATCGCTGCTCAAGATTGATAATGAGATCAGCGCCACAGATAGCAATGGTAATTTTGTCAAGTCGGTGATTCAAGGTGAAAAATTTGCAAGTTTCTTCAACAATGCATTGATATTCCAATTTGATTCTTCTGTTGGTGGTATTATATCATTTAATAATAAAAAGAAAATTCATATTCAAGACAAATTCTTTCAAGGTGGGTTACAATCTTTACAAGGTTTCCAAAAAAATTCTACCGGTATTCGTGACGGTCACGATTACATCGGTGGTAATTTTTTTTACAATTGCAAATTCTCAGTACTCACCAAATTACCATTCCACAGTGCAGATAGTCCAATAAGGTTGGTGCAATTCGTGAACTTTGGTGATATTTTCAATGAGTTGAGTCCATTGAATCTGAAACTTCTGTTTTCCGATATAAAGAACAAACAAAAATGGCAAGATTTCTTCTGCAGTCAAAATTCAACAAATTTAGGTATTGGAATACAGTACAAATACGGAACTGATGCCCATTTGAATATGAATTATAATTTCCCAATCTCCACCAGAGTTGACGATGCTAAAAAACCAGGCTTAGAGTTTAGTTTGTCCTTGCTGTCGAATTTGTGATTTGATGAAATGATGAATGCATTATACATATTCCTTTAAAAAAACAATGTATCATGAGATACAATTGCCTCTCCGTTGAGTATTTTTGTAAGGATAATTCTCTCATAATGATAGAAACTTTGATCAGATGTCAAGAGAGCAGAACTTTCTCTCCTAGGCTCAAAAGATTGAAACCATGAACATTCACTGTGATGGGCTTCTTTTGTAAGTATAAATCACATGCTTCTATTTTGAGTTAAACCAGTTTTTTTTCGCTTTTGTGTAACAGAATGAGAAGGATCAGAGAATATTTATGAAATTCATTTTCAATTCACAAACTTAATTATACTTTTACTTCTTTTATTCTTCAATAGCTATTAGCTTTATTTGTAAGTGAAGCACATTACTGACCCTCTGACCCAAGGCGGTCACGCTCCATTGTATCCTGTTGATCAAATTTACTAATACCATCCCCCCTAATCATCCTTTACAGTGAGTTCTCAGAGTTTAATGTGGCACCCAATTGGTGGTACGGGTTGAAGGGAAAGAAGAAAAGCGGCAGGTGTGCTGAGAAGATATCGGGTCAAGTGCTGATTACATGGATCCAATTGTTGTTGATAATTTGTTGCTTCGGTGAAGATGAGCGGTTAAGTCAGTGAGTGATCGTGCGTGCTTTGTGCAGAATTCAGCTTTATTCCATTCATCACATAAAAAACATCACCTGTTTTCATGTCATCGACGCCTAGTGGTGAACAGGCCCCTTTGATTGTGTCTGACAATCCATATGTCAATGATATACTGGCCCTGGCTGCAAATGCTTCACTGTCAAATAATTATGAGATAAAGTTATCGATACCACAGAGGAGAGTAACTCAAAAGCCCAAGTTTACCCACAACCAACAACGATGATTATAAAGCGCTGGAGAGAAACAGTGAGTTGAGCCATGGCAAGGGCGTATATTCCCAGGTTTCGAGGATCAAAGAAGCTCCCGCTAGGAAAGACGCTGAGAGATTGGGAAAGAAACATAGATCTTTGCTTCCAAGGGTGACGGCATATTGTACGGCTGGTTCGTACAAGATGAAGGAACTGGTGAGATGGTTGAAGGATAAGAAGAGAGTACATAACACTTCTCCGAAGTTGTACGATGAGTGTTTGTATACTCCCTTTGTCTACAAGAATTGGCGACAAGATTCTCAAAAGAAAAATCCAAACAGCGCTCGTGGAGATGCCTCATGCGGGAAGTGGATCGAGTGAGATGATTCGGTTGGATGATGTAGGTGGTGAGATTGATGTTGGTAGACAACCTGACTTGTTTGTGTTTGACTACAGCGTCATTGTGATGTGGGGATTTACTCCAAAGGAGGAGAAGATGTTACTTATACAATTGGAGAAATTTGAGAATGAGAAATTGGCAGATGAGGATGTTCAAATTGAAGAGTTTAACTATTATATAACCAAGAGTTATCAGCCCAGAATTTACAACGATTTGATCACACATTGAGAGACAATAGAAATATATGTTGAAACTTTCGATTTCACATGCGATTGCCCTACCAGTTAAGATTTCATCATTTACTTGAGTGGGCAGAAGCAGTGTGCTCTTAGAAATGATGCAATTGAACTTACCTGCAGTAACCTCAGATTTTACTATTTTTAGAGGTGTTCGGGTAGAAGCACATTCAAAGAGGAACAATTACGTGGAGGATTACGTCACCCCCAATAGAGCTCACAATTATGCACTTATAAAGGCTACATCAAAAGTAATGCTTTGTAACAAATTTTGTAACGACATGAGATAAGCAAATTTGCTGACTCCCCTGTATCGAGGGGAATCCTTCTTAGGAGAACATCAAATGGTCACACAGTTTTCAATATTTGAAGTAAGAAGTGCTATGAGCGGCCATCTCTTTACCTGTCTGGAGATGTTCACAGGTAAAGATATTAACAACTTGAGCTAGTGAAAATCCCGTGCCTTAATCATTTCACCAACTCTCAGCCATTTGTCTGTACATATACCCTAAAGCTTCTACTACTTATACTTATACATATATATAGAACACACTGACATTCTAGAACTTTTTTTGTGTCCTTTAAACAAAAAAAAGAAAAAAAAGCCGTTGATATAAAGAAGTGTTTGTCCTCATACAATAGATAACAGCCAAACAATTTCGACATCAGCTTCGACATCAGCGTTGACATCCATGTCAGCATTGCTAGTATCTGTGCCTCTCAAATCATGACATCGGAATGAGTTCCATTACTGCATCCCTTATGTTCTTGTTACCGATTTACAAGTTCACACAAAAACTGTATTTGTGGTTGTCAGGCAGATAGGATGACCCACATCTCACCAACAATTTCCCTATCGACAGTGGTGAATTTATTGAACCATAGCATTTCGTCTCCTTTTGAATTGAAGTTCAAATTGTTTGAATTGATGAGCAAGTAGATGCACCCTGGCTCTATGTTTTTGTAAAGACTAGTACATCTCTTATCTCCATAATGCACCACCGAGATCTGGCTGCCTAGAGTGATCAAAACTCAGACCAAAACTATGTAGTTTCTTACCTAAATGAATATCGGTTGATTTATTTCAAGATCACTGTGTGCAAAGCCTCTTGAGTCTCTCAATTGGGCGGGTGAAGTTTTAGTCTCATGTGGATAAACCTATAAACGGCGGCTGAGGATTATTATCCTTGTCTGGTCACAAGCCGACGACCCCCACAACAAGACAAATGTAGCTGTTTTTTTTTGTAAGATGAATTCATTGCTATATAACTACACATAGTGAAGATTGATGATTCGGACTTGCAATCTCGATATCACATCTAGTGGCTGTTGATGACTCTCATACATAATATTCAATATACAACAAACGCCCTATATATAATGTTCAAGACACACACTTAAAAAAAGGCACAAGAACAAACACAAACCACAAGAAAAAAATTGAGAGGAAAAAAAAATTTCTTTCTGGCTGATCCGAAATTTCAACTTCTATTTATTCCCACTTCAAGACTGTTCTCACACACAGACTTCTATCACCAATTCCCACCCATTTCAATCGCTTCCTTCCACTCTAAAGATTTTACTTTCACACTCTCAACTAGCTCCATTTCCTATCATCCAAGTTCACGAAGAAAAAAGAAAAAAATCGGTCTCCTCATATTAGGTGGTCGGTCCCCTACCCTACATCTTCTGCGTGTGTCTGTGTCTGTGTGACTGAGCTCTTCATAAATATATGCGAAAATAACTCGACATGCCATCTAGCAACAACTCCAATAACGGCGGGTCACCAAATCCACGAGTCTCTATGTTACAACAACAGCAGCAGCAACACCTTGCTCAACTGCAACTGGTGAACGATCCGCTGTCAAATATGAACCAATATCAAATGCTGCAGCAATATCAACTGATCTTGCAACAAAATTCACAACATTTGACAGGCACAAATGGTCAATTGATGGCCTCTCCGATGGCTGTCAATGGCAACAGCAACTCAAGTATACCTTATGATCAAACAAGTGGTACATTCCCACTTTCCTACCAGCAAAATTTCATGCATTATTTGCAGTTCCAGCAGCAGCAGCAACAACAACTCGATGCTGCCCAATCTCAACAACCGCAAATATATCAGACTACGGTACCGCTGCAACAACTGCAACTCCTTCCGCAACAACAAGTGAATCTCACACCACAACTGTCACAGCTACAATCACAGCAACTGCTGCTGCTGCAACAGATGTCAATGCCCCAGTTACAACAGCTACAACAACAACAACAACAACAACGACAACAACAACAGCAACAGCAACAGCAACAACAACAGCAGCAGCAGCCGCATCATTCAATACCAATGCAGTATATACCCCAGAATTCTGGCGCTGCCAACAATCTGTTTGTGCCACCTCTCATGCCGCCTATGTCACCGCATCATTCGCAACAGCAGCAGCAACAGCAACCAAATGTAGTTATAGCGTCTATGAATAGAGGTGCGAGAAAACGCCAAAGAAGATCAGATCATGCATTACCAGGGGATGAAGGTGACTCTGAGTTGAAGGATATGGCTCACAAAGCTTTTGAGATACCATTTGAGGAGTTTGCAGCTCAGGTAAGACAAGTGGAGAATGGTGCCTCCCGTAATTCATCACCTTGTACTTCATCTGGTGGGGTTAGATCTTTGAAAGAGGAAGAGTCGACCAAGGAGAGGAAACGTCAAGTTTTTGGTATGGTTTGTTTGATGAAATCATGCCAGGAAGCACCTAATGCAGTTGTTCCACGGAGCAGGATATATGCTCGATACGTTGCAGTCTGTGCTGGGAACGGTGTGGCACCCTTGTCTGCTGCTTCGTTTGGAAAGTTAGTTAGGATTTTGTATCCTGCAATAACGACGAGGAGGTTAGGCATGAGGGGTCAGAGCAAGTATCATTACTGTGGTATAAAATTGTTGGGAGATGACTCTTCACCAACAGATTCTCCACTGGGGCAGACTCCAGTGGATTCTCCATTTGCTA
Source organism: Nakazawaea populi (assembly GCA_030557235.1). Lineage (NCBI taxonomy): Eukaryota > Fungi > Ascomycota > Pichiomycetes > Alaninales > Pachysolenaceae > Nakazawaea > Nakazawaea populi. The sequence continues at coordinate 271,249 of JAKTVN010000011.1, forward strand.
CTCCTAGAACTGGGAATAGTGGAACAAACTCACCAATGTCGATTGTGTCAAGAACTTCATCGATCGCTAATGTGAACCAAAATTTCATTGGTGCAAGCCATTCATCAACACCTGCTACGCTAGACACCGATATCAGGCATTTCATCACTCCCAATTTGAAATTTAGTACAGATCTTATACAAGATTTACAACAACCGAATTCACAAGATGACGTTGATAATGATTTGGAGAACTCCAGCAACAGTGGTAACAACACCAACCAAAATAGTGGCAACGGTGATAACAACAATGAATTTGTTTCGTTGGATTTGCCATCATTACAGTTTTATGTTCCAGCAAACGTTGATAAGGATGTTGCTGCTACGTTGGAGTCGTTATACAAATCACATTGCAACACTGTTTTTGAATGTTTACGATACATGCAGTTGACCAAATTGTTCAATCACGTTGCCTCATTTGCATTTTCTTTGACGTTACCCGTCTACAAGCTATACATATCTGAGGAGATCCAGCCTTGGATATTGGAATGTGATATCAAAACATACCAAGCCGTCATTAGAATGTTATCCAAATTAGCATTACAAAAAATTCCTTCATTTATCTTACCGCAATTACAACTCATTGCTAAAAATTATACTGAAAGATATCAGATTGCATTAAAAAAATTACCAGTTGAATTTGTCAGATTGAAATTGAAACCGGTGGAAACATTTGCTAGATTGGTTTCTCGTCTATTGAATGTGTCTAACTCGTCAAACTCTGGTTCCAAAATTTTACTGGGACCCGAGGAAAGACTCAGAATCTTGAATGATTGGCAAAAATGCGATTTCAAAGATATAGTTGAAAAAGGTGTTCCATGTACGGATCCGATCTACATCGAACGTATCATGTCTATTTGCACTAGAGAAGTTCCTGAATTGTTGAACTACTACCCAAATCTCGAGTTGGAAGTTGGTGGTGTTGGTGATGATGAGAACGACGACGACAACAACAACAACAACAACAACAACAAAAATTTGTCAGAAGATCAAAGGCACGAAAAAATCCAGCTCTTGATTCTGCAAAAATGGGCCAACTTCTTGATCGATCTTCCAGCAAATTTCCCCACACTATCACCACGTATGTTCTTACTCTGTCTCAGTTCATTGCTCACCACTACTTTGAGAGAAATGACGTTGCTCGCTGGTGAGAGTTTTGGTGCATGGTGGATCTTGAGATGCTGGGTAGATGATTGGATGGGATGGTGTGCTGAACTAGGAGGCTTTCTCGAACTTGGATCAACAAATCTTCAACGAAACCAACAATCCCAGCCCCATCTCCTCCAAGAAAGAAACTGTAATAATGCCAGCGTTGGTGGTGGTGGTGGTATTAAAGCTATCAATAATTCGGGTACGAGTCAGTTACAGAAGAGTATTGGTGCCGTTGACCGACATGATGATGCCGATGATGTTGATGATGTCCGGGGTGAGAATAACGAGGACAGCAGTATTTTGAGTAACAACGGGTCGCCAAGTCCCTTCATAAAGAATGAGCTCTTGAATATGCAAGATCAAGCACTGGATGAGATTGACTTGTTCAACATATAGATTAAAAAAACTAAAGAATTGGTTATTTTCTGTTATTTATTTGATTTTTCTCTTTCGTTTGAACCACCCGCCTAATTCGGAATTAAGAACTTAACGCAGGCGCACCGGGAACAAGCGAGCGGCTGAATTTCAAACCCTGTCTTGAAAGGAAAAAACGCAAAACAAAAAAAACAAAAAAAAAAGTTTCTTAAAAGAGAAAGGGCGGTAAATGAAATGAATAATCTTTTGTTCAATGATAAAGGAATACCAATATCATCACCCTTCAGAAGGCGCTAAATACAGCATTGTGGTATTTCATTTGCGAAAAGGTGGCCTTCCTTTTTAGACAACATGACGGAGTCGTTGGAAGTTTTGGAAAGACTTTACTCCTTGCCACTTGGTGTCTTAAAATTGAAGGAGTCTGAGAAATCACATTATGGGATAGTTGCCGACACAGTTTTAGAACCATTTGAGATGATTCTGCACTTGACACCAAAAGTGCATGTCTTGAACAGTGACAAAGTTGACAACAAATCTCCATACATGGCCAATACTTGTGCCTATTGTTTACAACAAGGAGAGTTACCGCTGAACTCAAGTGATCCAAGAAAGCTTGTCACAGCGGATGATGAAACTGTTGCCATTGCCAAATATTTTGAGCGACGCAAGATGTTGAAGTGTTCACAGTGCCAAATCCAGATATACTGCGGCCTGCTCTGTCAATTGAAAGACCTCGAAGTGCACGCGGATGAATGTAAGATATTTAAGAAGTACCAGACAACATATCTGCATGAATTGCCAGATACATTTGAGAGGATGGTGATCAGATGTTTGGTAAGATATGCAAAGTTTGGTAGGTTTCGGAAGCAGATCAAATATATGTGTGTCCATAATGACTTGATCGATACCAGAATGGTGTATCGGGAACAAACTGCGTTATGTGTCAGTAGATTAGGCGCCATTGTTACATGTTGGGACAGTAATCTCATCAAGAGGATCTGCCAAGTATTGTTTATCAATGCCATGGTAATGTTTGATAGTTTCGGGGACAATATTGGGCAGATGTTTGATCCCACAGTATCGCTATTCAATCATTCTTGTGAACCGAATGCTACCATTTTATTTGTCAACAACAAGTTGAGGTTGATTGCCAATCGACAAATCAAAAAAGGTGAGGAGGTATTTTTGAATTACTCCATGTTAGAATTACCAACTTTTTTGAGACGGAGAGACCTTGCCAATAGGTATTTTTTCGTGTGTGATTGCGATAAATGTACAAGGGAGTACGATATTGATCAAATCGGTAGATGTGATTCATGTAAGGAGTTTCTTTGGGACTATACAATTGCGGATTATCTCAAAATGGGGAGTCCATTGATAGCAGCACCTACAATCAGAGAATGTTGTTACCAGAACTTTAGAAACCTGGTTGAACCGTATATGACTATTTACAGTGATTATCTCGATTTGATCGAATGTCCACGTGACTTTTCAGATATCGAGCAAGCTTTACTCAAGATGATCGACAGGAGCTACATGCCATTACCGATTAGTAAATCCATTTTTGACAAGTACGAAGTGATCACTGCTCTGTCGATGCTATTGTTCCCACCATCAAGTTTCCCACTTTCACAATTTTATACAGCCTTGGTGAGTTACAACGAAAAAAGAGTTCGTAATAGAGATCCAATACTCACTTTGAGGCTCTACTTGTTGACCAATTTTAGTAGGTCCGAGGGCAACACGGTGAATCCGTGCTTATTCCCATTGAAAATCTATGGTTTACTAGTGGAGATCTTTGAAATGAAAGATACTGATTGGATAAGGGAATCACCTCATAACAGAGCTTTAATCGACATCACTTCATTATCCTTGGGTGTCATCTGTTTCGATGGTGTGACAAGGTTATACGGTGAAGACAGTCTCATCTATCAGAGATGTGCGGTGATGTTGTCAAACCAGCATTATGCCATCTGTTCAGCCGATGACAGAGATGAGGAATATTGTCGTGTTTTGTCGACTTGGTATCTTGATGATGGTCTCTCCATGATTATATTAAACGGTGCCCTCGATGAGTTTTTCAGGATTTTAAGCGAACATGATACAAAATTTACTCAATTCGATAGTTATTTGATCCATGGCAACGACAATATTGACATCAATCGGATGTTGAGACAGAGTCGTCAGTATACGATTTTTTGTTCTCAATACAATTAGTGATATTACAAATCTGTGCATTATTTAATGCCAGTCAATAAATCTAATGATATTCTATACATTGTTCGATGCCAGTCTATATGGTGAGTGAATTTTTTTTCAAAAAATTATACATCGTTCAATGCCACACAAACGGCACCTTTGTGATGCCCGTTATACTGTCTAACTGTTTCACTTGTAGTTAAATCCCACAATCTGACGTAATGATCTGAACAAGCGGTCACCAAATAGGCACTATCGGCACTGAAGGCGCAATCCCATACCCACCTTTGATGTCCTTTTAAATTGGTCTCCATGGCGAAATTTTGATCAACGTTCCATAACCTTGCCGTATGATCCAGTGAACAAGTGGCTAGATGTTTGACATCTGAACTCAACATAACTCTGGTGATGTATTTATTATGTGACTTGAATTTTGTCACCGGTTGCAACGAGGTCACATCTCGCTGATTAGACATCTTCCACACATAACAATTCCCCTTATGATTCCCAGCCACTAACATGCTACCGTCTGAGGCAACGCTCACACTCTTTACGGGCACATCATCTTCAGGGATCAATTGATGGGTACATTGGTTCTCACCTAGGTCCCAGATACGCACGTTGCCGTCCTGATCACAGGAGATCAACTCACCTTGGTTCGGATGTATCACTACTTCATTCACGGGACAATTGTGTTTGTAATTTCGTTGCACCACTGGCGATCTCGTATCCCATACTTTGACAGTACCATCTTCTGAAGAAGTAACCATCCATTTATTATCCACTTGGAATTGTACCGATGTCACGTTGGTGGTATGACCTTCGAAGGAGATCAAAGGGTTAGGATTCGTCGTCTTGATGTCGTATAATCGAACTTGTAAATGTCCAGCTGCTGCAAGGTATCTCTTATCCGAAGTTATTTCAAGTCGGTTGACTTGTGAATCGGTGTGTTGTATCGTTCTGGAGCAAACCCCAGTGAGTGCTTCCCAGAATCGTATCGAATGATCGTATCCAGCAGACGCTAATATCACAGACATGCTTGTGTGGTGATTGGGTGATTTTAAAAGATCTTTGACGATATCTCTCGTTGATAATAAGAACACACACACTCATTTTTTTTTACCTCTTTCTCCTATAAATGGCGTGCGTCTTTTATCAAAACAGATAATTATTCAAAAACTATTAACTCAAGAAACGGGTTGTTATGATCGGGATAACGATTATTAAATATGTATATGACAGAAGATATATATTCTATGTGAAATAAGGTAAATACATAATAAGAAAGCTAGAAATTGTCAGCAATAGCAGCTCTTTGGTTGGCAGACAATGTAAGTGGGTAATCCACTTTGTAAGAAACGAGTAAGTGACCTCTTCCAACAACTTGACCATTCTTACGTATTGGCATACCGAGTTCAGGGTATTCGGTTATCTGTCCTGGTTGAACCGGCTGTGTCTTACTCAATGAAATCTTTCTACCATCTATTGTACTAATCTCCTTGTTAAAACCCAACAAACTTTCTTTGAAGGATAATGGTACCGTCATTTTCAAATTCAGATCATCTCTTTGGAAATATGGATGTGGTTTTTCTTCAACAACAAACTTTATCGTTTGACGTTGTCCATCTGGTTGATAATCACCCTCGTTAGGAAAGCTTACTGCGGTACCAGCCTTCCAACCTGGTTTGACATCTATGGTCAAAATCTTCGATTCCAAATTCCCACTCAGGCCTCTACTGTTAACCTTCATTTTCTTCTGTTTACCTGAGTAAAGTTCTTCTAATGAACATGGAAGTCTCATTGTCACAACTTCGGGCTCTCTCCTTGCTCTTTGTTGTTGATATTGTTGTTGTTGTCCAAAGCCACCTGGCATACCACCGAATTGAGAGCCCGCTCCTCCTCCTCCTCCACCAAATTGGGAGAATATGTCATCTGCACCACCACTACCACCTCCAAATCCACCGAATTGTGAAAAGATATTAAAAGCATCGGCGCTCGAGAATTGGTGTGCACCACCACGTCCACCTCCAGGCATACCACTAAAACTGAATTGTGGTCCACCACCTCCTCCGGCACCAGCTTGCTCGAATGGGTTACCCCCTGCTGGCACATTTCCTCTAGCAGCTTCTAATCCATATTGATCATACACCTCTCTCTTATCCGGTGTAGACAATATATCAAACAGTTCTGAAATCTCTTTAAACTTCTCCTCATTACCTGTCGGTTTATCTGGATGGTATTTCAATGCAGCTTTTCTGTATGCCTTTTTGATCTCTTGGTCACTGGCAGAGCTGCTGACACCTAACATGTCGTATAACTTGGTATCCTTAACCATTTTTTTTCGTTGATGTATAATATATGTATGATGTTAATTAATATGAATTGATGACAAAGATAAGGTGTAATTGATGTATCTGTGCTAAGTATTATTCTATGTGTTTTAAGCAATTAATGAGATAGTGACAATAATATAATCTCGTTGAATTGAATTGAATTGTATATAAATATGATGAACAATTACGTTTGGTTTCCACCGGAAGAGAAAAACAAATTGATTGATGAACTGATTTATAAAGGAATTTTTGCTATTTGAAACAATTTTCTTTCTAGAGAATTCTATACATTGGGGAAACAGCCCCAGTTTACTTTTAATAGTAACAAACAAACAAACATATAATCAATTACTATAATAACACAAAGCTTACAACTACTACTACTAATCATCCTTATTGGACTTCTTGGATTTCTTAGACTTCTTCTTTTTCTCCGATACTTCTCCATCTTCTTCATTCACTTCCAGTTTTCTCTTCTTTTCCTTCTTTTCTTTCTTCTCTTTCTTCTCTTTCTTTTCTTTCTTTGGGCTTTCTTCACCAACATCTTCCTTTTTCAGATCAGCTAAACTAGTCTTGGCCTTCATGACCTCTGGTGCTTCCAACTTAGATGCAGGAACAGCTGGTGCAACTTCATCTTCATGACTCTTATACTCTTTTTTCCAACTATCTGGAGTGTTCTCATTGACTCTTCCAAATTTATCCAATTTACCATCCAGTTTCATTTGTTTTTTCTTTTGAGCTACAGGTCCCAATCCCCATCTTCTTGGATATGTGTCTCTTTCCATAATACATCTCTTGACCTTGGCAACAGTACCGTGATCACAAGTTGACAAATCAACTGTGGTCATTTGAGCAATGGCAGTGGCAATGGCTTCACCTTTTGTGGTGATCAAGACAACTTCATCATATAATTCAATACCTGCTTCATAACGTAATAAACCTGGAATCATCAATTTAGCACCATAACAAACTGAGTTAACAGCAGAGTCCTTAACAACAATTCTCTTATAACCAACCAACAAGGTTTCCAATGGTTGAATGATTCTTCTCAAATAACTTTCATCTCTTGAATTATCATAAACCCATTGAGCATCCAATACATCATGTAATGTAACCAAATTTTGATTTTCACCCAAGGCTCCAGATCTAACTCTTCTCAATTCTTGCATATGACCACCAACACCCAATAACATACCAAGATGAACACACAAAGTTCTCATATAAGTACCGGCTTCACATGAAGCCCAGAATACACCTAAACCTCTCTTATTATCAAACTCAATTAAATTGGAATCATAAATGGTTCTCACTCTCAATTGTCTCTTAACAGCAGAGATTAATGGAGGTCTTTGAAACAAAGCACCAGTTAAGTTTTCCAACGATCTACCCATGTCCTTTTCATCTTTCAAAACGTCATGTAATCTAACGATACAAACATACTCTTTACCAGCAGCTTGTTGTGATTTGACCAATCTTGTAGCTCTATCGACACAAACAATCAAACAACCCGTCACTTTTGGATCTAAAGTACCAGAATGACCGGTTTTCTCAACTCTCAATATCCTCTTGATCCAAGCAACAACCTCATGGGAAGAAGGGTTAGAAGGTTTGTCCAAATTTATAACACCTGAAGAGACATATGTCTTTAAATCTCTTTTCAAAGGTGAGCTACCTGCAGGAATAGGAGTGTAATGACCCGATCTGACCAACAATTTGTCAAAGTTTTTCAACAACAAAGGCCATTCAGAGGTGTCATTAGACGGAGTGATATTCTCAGGCTTGATCATAAACTCCTCAGTACTCATTGTTGTATATGTATATATATGAGATGGCTAAGATGATGGTGATGATGATAATATGTATATCACACAGATGTAGAAAATTTTTTTTTGTTTGTGAAGAAAAAAGTGAAAAAAATTTATTTCTCTTTTGAGTGGTTTGTACACGATGATAAATAGAGATGATATGGAGGTGTTACATACACATCTATCTATCAATTGATCTGAGGAGATATATACACATATACATCTTTATCAATTGATCTGAGGAGATATATACACATCTACATGTCTATCAACTGGTATATCAACATAAAAAAAATCAAATTATGGCCTCTCAACAACAATCTTCTCACCATTTTGCCTACTACTCTTTATTGCCGCATCGATAATAGCCAAATGATGGAAACACACCTCCGGAGTAGTGATGATGAGTGACCGATCATTGGTTTTAATCAGCCGGGCAAATACTTCAAACTCGGTATCCAAACTCATATAATCATGATCGACCCATTTATCAGATATCTCAAGGAATTCAGTTGTTGTCTCTGTTCCACCACACATATTGTCTCCGAGCATTACTCTAACATAAGGCTTATCATCACCACCGATGTTGTAAAGAAGAGAACCTTTGTCACCCATGATCTCGAAATATGAAGTTTTCTCACTAGCACCAAAGGCTCCACCGTAGGTGAAAGTACCAAATACACCTGAATCCAATTGGGCAACTGAGTAAAGCACATCATCAGTGCCACTGACTTCTCTGACTTGAACAGTATGAGCTGAGATGCTTTGTACATGGCCCAAGACCCCAGTCAAGATTGCCAATTGGTGCACTCCACCATCACTCAAATAACCACCGATATGCTGTGGCTTCAATCTCCAACCTGTCATGATATACTTGTGTGATTGTTGTGGACCAGTGACTTTGTAAGTAAATGAAATCACTTTACCGATCCTTGGTAATTGCTGTTTCAAGACTTGAACCGAATTGCTGTATGACCATTGTTCCAAAACCATGATGATTGGTGTTGTTGAGTCTCTTTCTTGTTGTTTGTCTTGATTATTCTGGGTCAATTTAACAATCTCTCTTGCTTGGTCCAAAGTGGCGGCAATTGGTTTTTCAAAACACATTGGTTTGTTGTATTTGATTGCAAGCTTGACAACATCCAAGTTGAGTTGTACCGGCAATGTAGCATCTATAGCATCCAATTCTTGATCCAGAAATATTTCCTCCATAGAGTCATAAACTTTCTCTGAGGGGATACCAGCTCTTTGTGCAAACACTAAAGCCTTCACCTTTGTTAAGTTGCAACAAGCTGCAGGCTTGTATAACTCGGGAAACTTCTTCATCGTGGGCAAGTGTGAGTCTGTGGCGAAGATACCAGTTCCAACACTTCCAATCTTCAAAGGTGACATTATGTTATTGGTTTTAGGTATCTTTGTATATGAAAGATGATTTTACATGTATATGTGTGCTTGGTCCACGTAGGTCCTAGTTGTGAGCGCTTTATACAATAACCCAACTGTCCAAGTAAAAATTTGGTTCAATCACGAGATTTCTCTAACGAGTTAATGAATCAATATAGAGCAAATGAAGTGCTTTACCTCAAAATACGGCTTACAGGTTCTAAGCCAAATAAAGATGATAAAATAGAAGAAGTTAATTACTAATGTTTGTGTCCCCGCACTAATTATAAAATAATCAGCAACTTTTTTTTATAGTCGTTACCACGAGATATGCAATCATCACTCCACCTATTTCTGAGTTGAATTTAATATGAGTGAGGTCAAGTGTTGTACTGCTCATTTGACCTATCAAGTACTGTCTCGTGTTTTTGAAAAGAAAACCCCGTGGGGAAATTATTTTTTTGCATTTTCATTTCAGCCCTTTGCTTGGTTTTCTTTTATGCCACATCACGGTTTTTGATCTAGACAGGTTCTACGAAGCCAAACATTCAATTGCCAAGGTCAACATGGTCTCCGTTGATGACTCATCTGAGCAAGCCGAGGCATATGTCATCATTTTATTGTTTACGAAACTAAGGGTTTAAGATCGGAGGATGTTAATTTAATGTAAGCATCTGATTATAAGCCACGAGTTTGGACATTTCAGCAATTTATGAAGAAGAGTTGAGAAATGCTGGACAATTCTCAGAACTTGAACATCTTCACAATGACCTCTCCATCACTATTCGATCTGAGCCACTTATGAAAATTCAATGAATTTATGGATATACCTCTATCACCATGTTTGTTTTGTTTCCTGACACCTTTCTCTTTTATTAAAATGATGCTCTCTCATATTGTAGAAAGCATTTTGTATACCGGATTTATTCTAATGTAAAAACTTGCAGGTTTTCATTAAATGTACAAAAAGCTGTACTTAAGTTTCTGCCTTCCTGTCTAACTTGTTGCACAAAAGAGCAGAGCACTACGATACTACTGTTAATTTTTTGTTCAGAATGAATTTGAGTGGAATAAACCGTAGTGCCAACTGTTTCGACAAGCCATCAAGCATATAATTGTACGTGGACAAGATTGATCGTATATAGTTGTGACCGTTGAGCAATGCAGTTTTGGTCTTTGAAAAATGGCCCAACATAAATGGCCCATAGCAAATGAATTCAAGAATTAGAGTGAGGGACGTTGGTAGAGTAATCTCACTCAAACTAAAAAAAAAAAAGATAATAAGTAGAGCTGGATCAACTCTTTATCGAAGGAAAAGCATCAAAAGAAAAAAAAAAAAAAAAAAATTAAGCATTCAAAGTGCTTGCCCCTCCCCCGCACGCAACACTTCCGATAAGTCTAATCTTCAAAATGTAATAATCCGTGTCTCGTGTTTTTGATGCAATACGGAAAACCCCATGGGGAAACGAACCACTTTGTTCAGCCCTTTCTCTGTTATAATTTTCGGATCCACACCGGCGATAAAAAAATACAAATCACTTATAAAGTGTGGGATGATTTGACCTTGTTTAGCGCCGCCCCAAAAGGTTCTATCTTTTGCAACAGAGGTTGCAAAAGAGTATTAGTAGAAAATAATATGCATTATATCCTCTCTAATATCATTTATTGAGCCAGTTTCTGTCACCCTATTACTCTTGTACTGTACAAATTTGATGGTTACATTCGGGAAGTATTACATTTGAGAAATGTACGATACCATGAAAAATCTGTTTCCAAATACATTATAAATAAGTCTTCTATCTCTCGTGAATCTCATGTATTCTTTGTTATTATCAATTAATACACTATTCAAAAATAGATTGCATTATAGATTTCCAATATTAATTACAATATTTAATACCTGTACATAAACTACAACTACAATGTCAACTCAAGATTTTGAAGCACAGCAAACTCCAATAAATGATGACGAATACCTAACAACAAAAGAAGAAGAAAACCATTCTTCACTAGCTGATAATGGTGAACCAAGCTTCGAAATCCCAAAAAAGAAGGCAAGCGAATACATCGTTGTCTCAATGTTATGCATGTTGGTAGCCTTTGGTGGTTTTGTCTTTGGTTGGGATACAGGTACCATCTCCGGATTCGTCAACATGTCAGATTTCAAAAACAGATTCGGATCACATCATTCAGACGGTACCGCATACTTATCAAATGTTAGAACCGGTTTGATGCTTTCAATCTTCAACATCGGATGTGCCATCGGTGGCTTGACCTTGGCAAGGCTAGGTGATAAATACGGTAGAAAAGTTGCCTTGATGATCGTGATGGTGGTCTACATGGTCGGTATCGTCATTCAGATCGCTTCAGTCAAGGCGTGGTATCAGTTTTTCATAGGAAGGATCATCTCAGGTCTAGCTGTCGGTGCCGTGTCAGTGTTGTCTCCGATGTTCATCTCAGAGACATCTCCAAAACATATAAGAGGTACGTTGGTGTCGTGTTACCAATTGATGGTCACCTTGGGTATCTTCTTAGGTTATTGTACCACATACGGCACAAAGACTTATAGTAATTCGGTTCAATGGAGAGTACCATTAGGTTTATGTTTTGCTTGGGCTATTCTTATGATCATTGGTATGACATTTATGCCAGAATCGCCAAGGTTTTTGATCTCAAAAGACAGATACGACGAAGCCAAACATTCAATTGCCAAGGTCAACAAGGTCTCTGTTGATGATCCATCTGTGCAAGCCGAAGTGGATTTGATCGAAGCTGGTGTCGAGAATGAAAGGCTGGCTGGTACAGCCTCATGGGGTGAACTATTCACTGGTAAGCCAAAGATCTTTTACAGAGTTCAAATGGGTGTCATGTTACAATCTTTACAACAATTGACCGGTTGTAACTATTTCTTTTATTATGGTACCACTATTTTCCAAGCTGTTGGTTTGGAAGATTCATTTGAGACCTCAGTTGTCTTAGGTGTTGTCAATTTTGTTTCGACATTCTTCGGTATTTACTTCATGGATAAGCTTACGAGGAGACAAATTTTGAAATGGGGTGCCGCTGGGCAAATTGCATGTTTCGTTGTCTTTGCCTCTGTTGGTGTCACCAGGTTATATCCAAATGGTTACAATGGTATCACTTCAAAAGGTGCCGGTAATTGTATGATTGTCTTTGCCTGTTTCTTCATCTTCTTCTTCGCAAGTACATGGGGTCCATGTGTCTTTGTTGTCGTTTCTGAATCATATCCATTAAGGATCAGAGGTAAGGCCATGGCAATAGCACAAGCTGCCAATTGGATCTGGAACTTCCTTATCGGTTTCTTCACTCCATTCATCACCTCATCTATTCATTTCGCTTATGGTTACGTCTTTATGGGTTGTTTGGTGTTTGCCCTCTTCTACGTCCACTTTATCGTTTATGAGACAAAAGGTTTAAGATTGGAGGATGTTGATTTGTTATACGCATCTGATTACAAGCCATGGAACTCGGACAAGTTTGTCCCACCAACTGCCGCAGAAGAATTAAGAGATGCTAAGCAAATCCCAGAGACTGATCATAGTGAGGTCTCCACCACCGTCTGATCAAATTTAATCCAATCTCAAAAAAATGAAAAAAGATTCATAAATACATGGTTATGGCTCTATATATACCTTTTCCAACTTTAATGTTTTTTAATGGTATGATCTGCTCTTAAAATACTTGACGAACTCATTGTAAAAATAAATGAACTCTTAAAAAAGCTAATATTCTTACTGACAAACTTGGTCTTCCGAATGACAAGCATCCAGATAAACTAGCCACAATAATCTATCATATATAGTTATGTACACAGCGAATAATTCACGATGCTACCCAAAAGGCTGGGGCGTTCATAGTTTTTTGTGTTTTTTTTACTTCAGTTTAGCGCTAATTGAAGGAACCCATTTTTTTTTCCGTTCTTTGCTTCTTTACATGATGCACAAAAAGAAAAACATCAGCCGCCCATACAGAATTTCAAAAAGTATTGAGAGAAATTATACCACTCATCATTGGTATTCAGCGAAGAGTAAAATAAGTTTGGGATTATCAAGAGAGCTCAATTGGCAACTATTATGAACACTGGCGAACTATTTTAATGAAATACAACAAGACTGTTGATCGATCATTTGTGTAATTCCAGAGATGCACTTGAATGACCATTTTCGTCTAGTTCATTTTCGTAAATAATCAGAGAACCACAAAATCAAAAAATGACTAAAACGACAAAATCATAAAATGACAAAACCACAAAAGAAAAATTCAAAACTGAGATTTTTGAAAAACATTTGTGAAAATTTTATATAAGATGATTCTCATTTTTATCTTAATTACATTATTAACCACTCTATTACTAAACCATCTCCGAGTTCTCAAAAATGACCCTCTTCACCGACAATAGTGCCAAAGTTCACCCGTAATTCATAGAAAAGCATATAAGCCATTCATAGCTTGTATAGTCCGTAGTCCCTATCTAGCATCTATAGTCGTCTTCTCATCCCAATGGGAGCGATTTTGAAACAAATTGTACTAACTGAATTGGATAATTTATCAAAAAGAGTACTAGACTTTTATAAGACAACTACACTTTGTGTACATAGAAAAAAATGAATAGATAGACACTTAAATCACATGCTTGTATAGATTTGTTTTTTGTTTTTGTGTAACAAAAGGATCAATATTTAAAAAACTCATTTTCAATTTACAAACTTAATTATATTCTTACTTCTTTTATTTTCAATAGCTATTAGCTTCAAAAGTAAGTGAAACACATTACAGAGCCTCTGACCCTAGCCGGTTACGCTCCATTGTATCCTGTTGATCAGATTTACTAACACCACCCCCTAATCATCCTTCACAGAGAGTTCTCAGAGTTTTAATGTGGCACCCAATTGGATTATATATGTATAGAGTATATAGTAAGATGATGGCGGCTAGGCAAATATTGCAAAAGTGGGCGGTAGTGAAGTGAAGTCATTGTTCAATTCACTGATGTCTATCAATAAGTGGAATGAAGAAGTGTTGCGGCTAGACAAGTTGAGAAAAATAATTTTAGTTGTTATTAAAATGTGGGTGTTGTTGTATATGGGCTGAGTGCTCGTGAGAGGCAACGGGTAGGTTGTGTTGGATAAATTGGTTGGTTTAAGTGTTTAGTCGGGAAGAAGAAGGGAAAGAGGTTGAATCAGTGGGGTCACGATCAGTATCAAGATGAAGAAAAGCTGTCAGATGTTCGTAGGTGTTTTGGGCTGTATAATTGGGCCGTCAATGCAATTATCTTGGAAAAACTTGTGGGATTGTCAATGGCTGAGCTTAGATTTCGAAAACCGTTTAGGAGTGCCGCTGAGGTGTGCTGACTTTGCAGTCTAGGTATTAAAGCCGATGAGACACAGATGGATTTCGGTCAAAATGAAAAGTTGTTGTGAAAGAGGATGGCTGGCAGATAGTGGTGACTGCGCCAGTGCATCCTCATCACCTATTGACATTCAGTGTTTCTTTTGTTTGGTCAAGTTTTGATACTCAAAAGAGGAATTCAGGTGGAGGATGAAACCAAAGAAGAAAATGGAGGATTTAGCTGTAAGGTAAAGTCCTAGCGTGTGCTAACCAATTGCTCTTTTTGCTATAGAGTGATTGTAGTAAGCTAGGCACATTTGTTAAACTTATGCATTGAAATATAAATGTGATTGGAGCATTGCTGAGATGGATTTGACGTGTATATATCGACCTGGTTGATCATTTGCTGAGCCATAGAACTTCATTAGTATGGCTCTGTTGGGGTGTTCAAGGTGATGGGAGAAATTGTGTGTAGACGTAGTCATATCTGTATGTAGTTGATGGAATTAGATAGTGAGAGGGTGTGCGTGCTTTACGCAGAATTCACCTTTTTTTTGTACCGAAGAGAAAAAAATCACACAAAATTCAAATTCCATTGCAAGAGGCTCATTCATCATATAGATAAACATCACCTGTCATGTCATCGACGCCTAGTGGTGAACGGGCCCCTTTGATTGTGTCTGACAATCCATATGTCAACGATATACTGGCCCTGGCTGCAAATGCTTCACCGTCAAATAACTATGAGACAAAGACACTTGCCAAGAAGTTATCGGCACCACAGAGGAGAGTAACCCAAAAGCTCAAGTTTTTACCCACATCTAACAACGATGATAATGACCCGCTGGAGAGAAACAGTGAGTTGAGCCATGGCAAGGGCGTATATTCCCAGGTTTCGAGGATCAAAGAAGCTCCCGCTAGGAAAGACGCTGAGAGATTGGGAAAGAAACATAGATCTTTGCTTCCAAGGGTGACGGCATATTGTACGGCTGGTTCGTACAAGATGAAGGATTTGGTGAGATGGTTGAAGGATAAGAAGAGAGTACATAACACTTCTCCGAAGTTGTACGATGAGTGTTTGTATACTCCATTTGTCTACAAGAATTGGCGACAAGATTCTCAAAAGAAAAGTTCAAGCAGCACTCTGTCTGTGGATATGTCTCATGCGGGAAGTGGATCGAGTGAGATGATTCGGTTGGATGATGAAGGTGGTGAGATTGATGTTGGTAGACAACCTGACTTGTTTGTGTTTGACTATGGTGTCATTGTGATGTGGGGATTTACTCCAAAGGAGGAGAAGATGTTTCTTATACAATTGGAGAAATTTGAGAATGAGAAATTGGCAGATGAGGATGTTCAAATTGAAGAGTTTAACTATTATATAACCAAGAGTTATCAGCCCAGAATTTACAACGATTTTATCACGTTGAGAGACAATAGCAATTATATGTTGAAACTTTCGATTTCACATGCGATTGCCCAATCGGTCAAGATTTCATTATTTGAAGAGTTAGTCGATAACACAATTGAAGATACTCAAGATATTCCACAACAGATTGCGTACAAGGGGAAAGTTGAGATGACTCGAGAAGAGATCATGAAGAGCATTGGGGAATTGTTCATCTTGCGTATCAATATCAATTTGCATGGGTCAGTGTTGGATTCGCCAGAGTTGATGTGGGCAGAGCCACAATTGGAGCCTATATATCAGGCAACGAGAGGGTATTTAGAGATCAATCAAAGGGTTGCATTGTTGAACCAGAGGTTGGAAGTGATATCAGACTTGTTGCAAATGTTGAAAGAGCAATTGGGTCATACCAATGATGAATATCTTGAGCTTGTTGTCATCATATTAATTTGTGTTGAGGTATTTGTCTCCATAACAAATATCGTTGTCGATATCATAGCAGACTATTAGTTAAGCTACTGTCAAAAACAAGTTAGTGAATATACTTAAAATACCCTTTTGACTTTAATTTAAACTTAAATTATACTAATATACAAATGAAACCCATTAATACACAGACGCGGAAACATGAAAAAATACCATCCAATAAACCTAAAATACAACTCAACAAACTTATAATTCTTGAGAAGCCTTTGGTTTACCAGTTTTCTTTGGCAACAAAGTTTGATGAATGTTTGGCAAGACACCACCTTGAGCAATGGTGACATCACCCAACAATTTGTTCAATTCTTCATCATTTCTGATGGCCAATTGTAAATGTCTTGGAATGATTCTAGTCTTCTTGTTGTCTCTTGCAGCGTTACCAGCCAATTCCAAGATTTCAGCAGCCAAATATTCTAAGACAGCGGTCAAGTAAACTGGAGCACCTGAACCAACTCTTTGAGCGTAATTACCCTTTCTCAACAAACGGTGAACTCTACCGACTGGGAATGTTAAACCAGCTTTGGCTGATCTTGAAGTTGAAGCTTTTGCTACTGAACCGGCTTTACCACCTTTACCACCTGACATTGTGATGTTATATTATTATATTTGATTTATATGGGAGAGAAAGAGAAGTAAAAGAAGAAAGGAGAAGGCATAAATCGAAAACCACTGCAGTGGGACTTCAAGATATTTATAATTCAAAAGTTGTTATGAACATTTATCAATTTAGTTTGAATATCCTTCTTTGTTTACATTTGATTGGAGTTGATGGCAACAAAGCATGGTGTGGGCCTGTTTTTACACGTGTAATTTTCGATGGTAGCATTGATAAGTATGCGCAGTGCAATTCTTTGCAGTGTAAATTTGAGTACACAAACGCCAAACCCGAACAGAAACACGCTTCTTTTTCCATTTACTGGGGGAAGCATGTGTAGTTCTGAGATTTACACACCGCGTCAAAACAAAAACAAAGAAGCAAAAACAAAAATAAAAAAAACACCATTTATACCTCCAATATCATTATCTCCCATATAAAGCTTCAAACATCCACTTTCATGAATCTCTTTTGTTTAAAATTTTCTCTTTTCTAATTTATATTCACCATCACCATACAATAATATTTTAACAATGGCTCCAAAAGCGGAAAAGAAACCAGCCTCAAAGGCTCCAGCTGAAAAGAAACCAGCTGCTAAAAAGACATCAGCTTCTGGTGAACCAAAGAAGAGAACTAAGGCTAGAAAGGAGACTTACTCTTCATACATTTACAAAGTTTTGAAACAAACTCATCCAGATACCGGTATCTCCCAAAAATCAATGTCTATCTTGAACTCATTTGTTAATGATATCTTTGAAAGAATTGCTTCTGAAGCTTCTAAATTGGCTGCTTATAACAAGAAATCAACCATCTCTGCTAGAGAAATTCAAACTGCTGTTAGATTGATCTTGCCAGGTGAATTGGCTAAACATGCTGTCTCTGAAGGTACTCGTGCTGTCACCAAATACTCTTCCTCAGCTTCCGCTTAAGTTTTAAAAACTTGATGATTGATTTTGGATTTGGTTGTACATTATATTTATAGGGTTTTCTATTTTGTATATTAGTTTTTACATAATGAAGGTAATTTTAGTTCATTTTTGAGAAAGAAAAAGTAGTGAAACCCATCTTAGTGGTTGTCACCATGTAACACAGTGAAAGCGTCTTGGTGTTTGTAGTTTTGAACTGATTTAGTATGTGGATGCTTTTGCATTACAAAAAAAAAGTTTGAATCTGTGTAATTTCCTGAATCTATTTACAAGAAGACAGGCTTCATGGATCAGCCTATGCCATTTGTGGAGATATCGCAAACACAGCCTACTGCTATACTTTGAATATTTATCAAAATTTAGGTGAATTATTCCAAAGATTTGTTTTTTTTCTTTCAATTGAAGTGGTGGTTTGAGCCTTTAAAGTGGGCTTTCAGACGATCTTCACTTCTCTCCAGTAATGGATCTGAATGATTGATTTACTTGAAAACGTTTAGGGGCGCTTAGCAGTATGCCAATAGCAGGTCCTCTGATGATCATCAGTAAAGACGACTTATGTCTTCAATTTAGGAGCTTGTGATCTTTCAGTTCCGAATTGTATCGTGTAGAACGTATTGCCCCCCTCCCTTCCCTTCCCACACCGGTGTTATATAAGTCACTTTCTACCATTAGGAGGGTCTTAGTGAGTAATACAAATCATACAGTCTCCGTTTTCAAAACAATCACAGCAAATTACAAATTTTTTTTGAGCGATATTGAGCTAATTAAGAGTAAAACAGTATGAAACAGAGTGAAGGTAATAATTTAAAATACGACATTGCACTGAGCAATGATTTTAGAAACTATCTTCATAATTATCTAACGCTGTATTTAGATCGAACAGAATGGTATATGTCGAAATGCTCAGAGAGTTTGTAGAAAATTTTAACCATCAACATGGAGTGTGTATATAGATAAACTTTTATAATTATATTATTTTTATAACAAGATTATGACATTGTAATTGAGGATAAAGTTGTTTTAAAAATCTCAAATCTTGGAAATAGTAATTCATTCTAAACTCATTGATCGACACATCTCATGACACAAGGGTAAGGAAATAACTAACTTTATTTTGGTGGATGCGACACCTTACACGATGGAGGATTAGCCCTCCTTCTACATGATTACATACAAAACTAAAGAAAAAAAAAAACCGCCAACCCACGACGATGAGAAAGAGCAAGTCGATCCATTGCTACTACAAAGAGCTCCATGTAGAATAGAAGAACAGAGAGCAAGACATTGCGAAGATGGGGCAACAAGAGAGACATAGAGCGATAAATCATGTTGATGATATGCAAGAGTAATTAAATAAATAAATAAATAAATAAATTAATAGATAAATAGGTTGGTGCAAAAAAAATAAATAAATAGATAAATAGAGGTTGTGTAATGAATAAATAGAGAGATTTTTCCCAATTGCAATCATTCATTGTGAAGACCAAACAAATTCAAGTCCTGAGGTCCATTGACAAAGGCTCTCAACTTGTCGATATCCTCTTTAGAATAAACAGTTCTACCACCAGTTTGAGAATCATGAAAGATATGAGGCTTGGCGTATTGATAAAGATACTCGTTCAATTCATCTGGAATCATATTCAAATCTTCAAAATGCTTGACAACGTCATTTCCACCACTATTGATCTCTAGTTCATGGTCGATATGAGATCTGAGCAATTGATCCGGGTTGAGTCTTAATTGTGATGAGAGGTATTGTCTAGCAATGGCGTATACTCTAACGGCCCATTCAGGGGCAGGTAAATAAAACCCGGTGGCTACAGGGTAGTAACCTCTTTGACCGATGTGAAGGATATGTTTAATCATATCTCTAAGTTCCTGTTTACTCCATTGATCCGTACCATGTAATTCAAAAATTTGACCCAGTGTTGAGCTATCGTAACCGATTTTTTCCAACAGTTCAGCAACTTGTTCCCCATGTGCAGGGTAACATTTCTTCTTGAAGATCACGTTACCACCAAAGACCCTGATTTGTAAGATTTCGTTCAAAAATGATGAATTTCTTCCATACATGGGACCTGGGCGGACAATGGTGGCATCTGGGATGATATCTTTAACCACTTGTTCACCGATCCCCTTTGTTGCATAAAAGACGGACTCACTTGCCGGGTTGGCATTATATGATGAGACATGAATAAATCTCGAGACACCAGCATCCTTGGATGCCAATGCAATACGTCTTGCCAGTTCGATATTGACATCGGCCATTTTGAAGTTTTTCGAATTATAATCGGCTCCAATCAAATTGAATACGATATCTGATTTAGCAACACTTTTAGCAATACTTTCAACGTTTCTAATATCCAATTCCATGAAATTAACAACACCTAAATCACCATTGATTTTCAATTGTCTCTTCAGTGTACCATTTCTAAATGGTACCACAGTGATGGTGCCGTGTTTGCCCAATTTGGCACAGAGTAACCGTCCAAGAAACCCGGTGCCTCCAAAGACAGTCGCAGTATACCCAGTTCGAGATGACCGTCCTCCTTGACCTACTGTAGTGATTACTTTACCATGTTTAGTGATGGCAACGTCACTTTTGAGTGGGAAACGGGACATCAGTCTTGCGAATGATAGCGGCAAGCCACCACCATGACGATGAAACTGGTGAGGACGGACGGTGTTTATGATCATAATCATCGATAATGATGATGATGAAGATGGATTCTTGATCATCGTTTTATCTTATGCTGTGTTTGTGCAGTCAATTATTATTAACTTTTATTTGATTATGATTACTTTTTTTCTTTCTCTATTCACACGCCTTTGTATAGATTATATATATATGACTGCATCAACATATATGTCAAGTTGATGGTATGGGCTATTCACGAACCCATGCATCCAGTATTCGACTTATGTTTGGTGACTTGATACTTTTATAAGTCACCAAGAAATTAAAACAAATATTATTATTACATTGTACCAACGCCGGTTCTATATATATATAAAAAAAAAAGGTGAGTCAAGTGGGTATATAATATCATGGGAGAGAGTGAGTGTTAAAATAAAATCAAAAGAAGAGGTACGCCGATGGGGGGTCATCAACACATGCTTCGATCTGTGGAAAATTTAATTGTATTTACTTTTCAAAATTCCAAATCTCCCACCACTTCTTCTTGATCTTCATCATCTTCATCGTCGTTCATGATGGCATCTTCATCGACATCATTTGTTAAATCGTATTCATTTTCAGAACTATTTTCATTGGGATTTAATTGATCTTGAGCAAAATTGCTTACCAACAATGAACCACGTCTCAGTTGTGTAAAAGTTGATTTCAATTGTAAGAAAGCAACTCTTTTCCGTTTCTTATTATATAAGAAATAGAAATTACACCAGAGTACACTGGGGCTATTCAATACTTCATCGGTGATGAAATCGTTATCCAATTCAAAACAAAGACATTCACTTAAATCCATATGTCCATTGATGATATCCCAAATCCAATTCAAATCTTGTTCCGATTTACCCAAATTGATTAAAACATTATTGACATAACTCACAAGTATATGAGAATTGGGTATCGATTTGAAAAATTCCGGTTTCAAAGATGAAAAATCGTGATCAGGGTAACAAGTGTTTAAGATACCTATCAAATAAGCAAAAGTTCTTCTCGAGGTTGTCTCTTCCAATGGACCAAATACACAAGTATCTGAATTTTCTTCTGTCAATGACGAAGGTGAGATATACCCACTACTTGAATGTAATGATTTACTCATCATTAACATCATCGTCCCAGGATTGTTGCTGTTGTTCTGCTTTATATTCGATATCAAGACCGGTTTGTTATCAGTATTATTATTATTGTTACTACTCAAATTGGAGGTTGAATAACTTCTCTGTTGTTTAATCTTGGGACCACCACTAACATTATTACTAAGATTATGATTGAATTCAAAGCGATTTATAGGTGGGGATAAAATCGGATGATCATCATCTTCTTCACTTTGCAACTGCTGCTGGAGTTGATGCTCTTGCAAATACTGGTCCCAGTTCTTGTCGATAGTCTTGTACAATTTTCGATCTGAACCTATTGGCTTTGTAGTGAATAAATCAATGGTACCATCGATATGGCTATCAACGGTATCAAAACTCAAGTTCTGGTTCACCAATTCGATATCAAACTCGTCGATGAACTGTGGGGGGATGGTGGCGATGAGATTAGTAAAAATGGGGACTTTTTGCTACCATGACGACGAGAGCTAGCTGATAAACAAAGACATACCTTCATATTTGGTGTTCAGAGTTGATTATTATTATTATCACTATGGGTTTGTTGCGTTAATAGGAGTGCTCTTTCTCGTGTTATTAATTTGGTTTTTTTTTTTTTTTTTTTTTGACTTCTTCTTCTCTTGTTTATTTTTCTCACTGCTCGCGATCATATTGGGTAATATGGGAATAACAGCCACTTTCTTTGATGATAGATATGATTATACAATTTATATATCTTTCTTGATGGTTATATATCATCATCATCATCATTATCGTATCTTTCATATATATATATAAAATGTTGTTCCTCTCATATCTTTTATATATGAAAAAAGAGGATAGACTTATCGTGTAATGTACGATAATGTATATATTGTACTGTAGCTAGAGAGATTATCGGATATGAACCACAACAGGAAAATGAAAAAAAATTACCGAAAAAGGAAGTCATTATAATATATCTCTCGATATACATTTATACATCATTTATATACATCATTCACATATATCTCATTAACTGAATATAGAAAACTATGTAATGTATTCTATATAGAATCAGTATGAGAAGAGAGATTAGATTAGAACCACTATAGTATCTGTGTAAACAGTACCATATAATGAATGTCCTAATTAGGAAGTGGTATAGGGGCTGTACACTACTTGCCGTGGGTTTGTTCCTGATTCGGAAGAATGGCACAGGCAGGCAGGCAAGGCATCATATGGCAATCATATGGCAATCATATATATATCAAGATAATAGAGCTAGAGAGATGCATCTTCATCTTTCTTCAACAGTTATGAATAAAAGTCACTTCTACTTTTATTATATATATATCACTCACTGTATCTTCATTCAGAGTGTGATAAGGTGATATACTTATAAGACCCTGATACAGAAGCCGACAAGGTACGGCTACTCTAATATATATACATATATCTATATGTAAATAGGAAGACCCTTACTACACATATATATACAGACATATATATACATACATACGTATACTTATACACTTATATATATAGATATATATATATATGTACTACTGTGTGGCTGTATTGTAGATACTTGATTTGCCAGGCTATTTTAGCAGTTGAAGTTGTGCCCCGTTATAAGAGAGAAGATGTATTATCACATGTACATAAGAGGTGAAATTGCCCTTAACTCATCTCTATTCTTTGTTTGTTAATTGTTGATTGTTGTTGTTGTTGTTGTTGTCTAATACATTCAGATACAACTCATCTGTGAACACCATCTCTTCTTCTTCTTCTCTTCTCTTCTTCTACTCGTCCTGTGGTACTTTGCCTTTTTTTGTCTTTTGTTTATTGTTTTAATATTAAACAAGACATATTACGTATACATCTTCTACTTTAGCACTCAGACACATACACAACAACACATAATTGCTAATTTGCTATTACTACACCAAAAACAGTTTACTATTATTTATTATTTCACATCAAAATTATCCAATTTCACATCTTCCTCATCTCCTATTCCAATTCATATATATATATATATATATAGGTCATCCTACATTGCTTAGCTTTTACTTCTTAACCCCTGATTCATATTCATCATCTCATATCAACAATATCTCAAATATTTAATCACCGAGGCATATACATCATTGCAAATTATAGCAACAACATCATCTACCACCCCTTGAATTTATACACACACACATACACACAATACATATATAGATAGTTGAGAAGAAGAATGTCTGATCAACAGCAACAATCAGGTTCATCTATTTCGGCCTTTGTCACAACATTGATCTTCAATGTTGCGGTATTTCTGATATTTGTCTCTGTATTTGTCTTTATGAAAAATAAGCAAAAGAGAGTGTATCAACCTAGAGCCACTGTTGATTCAGTACCGGATTATGAAAAACCAGATACACAGCCCAGTGGTGCATTTGGATGGTTTAAACAATTGATGTCCAAACCGGAAAGTTATGTTGTTCAACAAGCTGGACCAGATGGTTATTTCTTTTTAAGATACTTGTTCAATTTTTTCTTTTTATCCATCATTGGTGGTGCATTTTGTTGGGTCATTTTATTCCCAATCAATGCTTCAAATAGTAAGAAGAGTGCTGGTGAAGACATTGATGGGTTTGATGTCATTGGATTTGTCAATGTACGCAATAAATATAGATATTTTGCACATGCTTTTGTCTCATGGATTTTTTTCGGTTTGGTTATTTATGTCATTTACAGAGAATTGGTTTATTATATTTCATTCAGACATGCATTACAAGCCACTCCATTATATGACTCATTACTATCGTCAAGAACTTTGTTTTTGACCGATGTTCCAGCAAAATATCAAGATGAAGAAGGCATAAGAGTGATCTTCCCACTGGCTCAAAACATTTGGTTCGCAAGAGATCATAAAGAATTACAGAAAAAAGTGAAGCAAAGAACAAAACTTGGTGGTAAATATGAAGCACTGATGAATAGTGTCATTACCAAATCGATGAAAATGAGAGCCAAGGCTATTAAAAAAAATAAAGATGTTCCAGCACCTGAAAATGAATTAATTGCCTATATCCCAGAGAAGAAATTACCAACTCATCGTTTGAAATATCCATTAATTGGTGAAAAAGTGAAAACTTTACAATATGCTCCTGAACAATTGGGAGTGTTGAACTCTGAAATTCGTGATCTGCAATCAAGTTATACAACTGCTGATAAAGTTGGATCTGTATTTTTGGAATTTCCAAGTCAATTGGAAGCACAAAGAGCATTTCAAGCTGTTCCATATGCTGTTGATTTGAAAAAATGTAAGAGAATTATCGGTGCCGCTCCAGAGGATATTATTTGGGAAAATTCTGGTACTTCATATTATACAAGACATTTGAAAAACATTGCAGCTAGAACAGTGTTGACTTTAACCATTATCTTTTGGTCAATCCCTGTTGCCGTTGTTGGTTGTATCTCTAATATCAATTATTTGACCCAAATTGTGCCATGGATGAGCTTTATCAACAACTTACCTTCTGTATTGATGGGTCTTATCACGGGTTTGTTACCAACCATTTTATTGGCTGTATTGATGAGCTTATTACCTCCATTTATCCGTAAGATGGGTAAATTCGGTGGTTGTCTTACCGTACAGGAAGTGGAAGCTTGGACCCAGAGTTGGTATTTTGGATTCCAGGTTGTTCAAGTATTTATCGTGACTACATTGGCATCGGCTGCATCCACAGTGGTGAATGCCATTATCGATAACCCTGGATCTGCCATGACTTTATTGGCTCAGTATTTACCAAGACTGAGTAATTTTTATATCCCTTATATGTTGTTGCAAGGTTTGAGTGTCTCTTCTGGTGCATTGGCTCAAGTTGTTGGCTTGATATTACTGCAATTCTTGGGCAGAATCTTGGATAACACCCCAAGAAAGCAATGGAATAGGTATAACACCTTGGGTAAACCAGGTTGGGGAACTTTATATCCAGTTTATCAGTTGATGGCTGTTATCTTATTGGTTTATTCAATAATTGCTCCAATCATCATTGTCTTTTCTGCAATCACTTTCTTTTTGATTTACATTGCATTCTCATACAATTTGACCTATGTCATGGATCACTCAGTTGATGCAAGAGGTCGTAATTATCCAAAGGCTTGGTTTCAAACTTTTGTCGGTGTCTATTTGGCTGAAATTTGTTTACTCGGGTTGTTTATCATGGCCAAGAGTTGGGGTCCCGTTGTTCTTGAGGCTGTCCTGTTGTGTGCCACTGTTGCTGCACATTTGTATTTCCAGTACAGATTTTTCCCAATTCTTGATGCTGTTCCAATATCACTGTTAAAAGGTGGTCAGGATTATAATAGCAAGGATCAAGGTTTAAGCGAGGTTAAACACACTGGAAAGTCTTTCTTTGTTGGTGAAACTGAGGCTATTGAATACTCTAAAGGTACAACTACCACAATATCCAACACTAATCAAAATGGCATCAACAATGATGAATCATCCTTATCTGATATTCATAAGCAATTTGACAAGATTGACGAAGATAGTTATGGTGAGCAAAGAGCTTCTACTTATGCTGGCAGTGATGAACAACAAGCTCATCAAAGGCAACAAGAACAGCAACTGCAACAACACAAATCTTCAATTGACAAGCAACTGGATATCAATGCCAATGCCGATTCATTGAATGCACCAACCTATAGTGAGGCTGGTGACGGTGTGTCTTCACAACAGTTGTACAACAATAACTCTAAGCAACCACCGACTACTCGTGTGGTTTCTCCAAAACACTCTTTCAGCAACACAAATGGCGAATTACATAACTCTTACACGAATAACACACTGAACAACAACAACATTGACGATGATGAAAAGGGATTGCTTCAATTTAACGAGCGCAATTACAGCAACAACAATAACAATAACAATGGCGGTGCATCAGTCTTGCAAAACAACTTGCCGATGAATGCCAGTTGGTTTAAGAGATTTATCCATCCAACAAGATTTTTAACTTTGGCTGTCTTGTCAAGACTCTTACCTAATGTTTATCAAGAACCGGTGACGTATACTCCAGAGACAAAGACTTTATATGTGGATCCTGCTGTGAGCGATGAGGCGCCTCAAATTTGGATTCCTAGAGATCCATATGGGTTGAGTACTGCTCAGGTGGAGACAGCGTTTGATCACGGTGTCATTGTCAGCGATGAGAATGCTACTATAGATGATGAACTGAAAGTGTCATGGTTTGGTCCTCCACCTGATTATGAAGAGGCCATCAAGCAATAATTTGATAATTTGTGTTGATTTTTTTCTACCTTCTTCTCATATCTCTCTATTTCTCTGTTTTTTTATTTTTTTTGTAATATTTTCATTCTCCTGTTTTGAGTCACAAAGTCTTTTCACGTTGTATTAAATAGCTAATATCTTTTAGTTTTGAATATTGTAATTGCTGATGTAGATATAAGATATATATGTATTGTATTGTATTGTATTGTATTGTGTGTTTATGAGCAGACGGTTATAGACTGTGGCCGGGTAACAAATAAATCTGACTCTCTCTCTCTCTTTTCTCCTCTTCACCGCTCAAATTTTTGGGCAATCGCTCAACTTTTTTTTCTTCTTCTTTTGTTTGGGCAAAAAAAATCAAAAAAAAAAGTTGATCATCATCATCTTTCATCATCATCATCATCATATATATCGAAACATATATAGATATACAATGTCATACACCACCAGACAAATCGGTGCTGCCAACACTTTGGACTATAAGGTCTACATTGAGAAGGATGGTAAGCCAGTATCTCCTTTCCACGATGTTCCATTGTACGCTGATGAATCCAAACAGATTTTGAACATGATTGTTGAAATTCCAAGATGGACCAATGCAAAATTGGAAATCTCTAAAGAATTGAAATTGAATCCAATCATCCAAGATACCAAGAAGGGTAAATTAAGATTTGTCAGAAACTGTTTCCCACATCATGGTTACATTCACAATTATGGTGCTTTCCCACAGACATGGGAAGATCCAAACACTACCCACGCTGAAACAAAGGCTCAAGGTGATAATGATCCATTGGATGTTTGTGAAATCGGTGAAGCTATAGGTTACACTGGCCAAGTCAAACAAGTCAAGGTCTTGGGTGTCATGGCCTTGTTGGATGAAGGAGAAACCGATTGGAAAGTTATTGTCATTGACGTTAACGATCCATTGGCTCCAAAATTGAACGATATCGAAGATGTTGAAAGACATTTACCAGGTTTATTAAGAGCCACAAATGAATGGTTCAGAATTTACAAGATCCCAGATGGTAAACCAGAAAATCAATTCCTGTTCAGTGGTGAATGTAAGAATAAGAAGTATGCTGAAGAAGTTATTGCTGAATGTTCTGAAGCTTGGGATAAATTGATTGGCGGTAGCGTTGATCCAAAGGGTATTGAATTGTCAAACACAACATTGACTTCGACTGCCTCTTATTCAGCTTCAGCTGCTTCAGAAGTTCCACCTGCATCTCCACTTCCAGATGCTCCAATCGATAAATCTATCGACAAATGGTTCTTCATTGCTGCAAGCTCCGCATAAGTATATATATATGGCATGAAAACAAACAGCAATTAGGATAATATAATGAAAAAAGCTAAAGCTAAAGAAACACCTTTTGGATATTTCGATATGTCTTGCGATGTAAGAATTTATTTGAAAACAAATCTCTCTATTAATTATTTTCATGTATTCAATGTCTATTCATCTATCTATCTTACGTATTCAATATATCTATTCATTCATTTTATTCATATCTGTTTGGCATTCTCTATAAATTTTTTGATTTTTTGCAAATCTTTCACTCCATTCGTCTCCACACCTCCAGCAACATCTACTCCTAAGCAACCTTTGATCTTCACAGCATCAGCTACATTCTCAGGATTTAATCCACCCAGTAAGAGATACTGACCACCGTTATCCCTACCGAACTTTTCTGCATCATCCCAGTCGATGACTTTACCTTCACCTCCCAGTTCAGAGTCAAATAATGCCATCACATGTCTATTTGGCACAGTCGACTCCGCAATGTTGGAAGAATTTAACACATACCGACAAATAACTGGTACATCTAGTACCGAGACATATTCGTTAAAATTCTCTGATCCATGTAATTGTACAAAATCCAATCCTAATCTCTTGACACTGGCTTCAACTTCCTCTATTGGTTGGTTTCTGAAAACGCCAACTAAATAAGGTCCATTCTCCAAGATCAACTCTCTAGCCATTTGAAAATATTGTTGGCTACAATCAACATCATCGCTCTTGTCAATCATTGTTGTCCTCGAGCGAAGTTCTGCTAATAAGTTTCGAGAACTCATCTTTTGATGCAATGACGTCAATTGAGATATTTGAACCAGAACCTCATCGTCAACGGTTCTGGTCCTGTTGGGGACCAATATCACACCTAGTAAGTTTGCCCCGTTGTTGATAGCACATTCTGCAGCTTCAACTGTTCTTAAGCCACATATTTTGACTATAGGTTCAGTTTGCTGTATCGTGGAGTCTACCATCTTGTTTGAATAAAAATTCCCCCACAACCATCACTAGTAGTAATAGTGGTAGTAGCAATGATTTTTTTTTTTTTCTTTTCTCTTCTCGTGGGCAAAAGTTGCTATGTGTGTTTGTGTTTATGTGTGGTTGTGTGTGTTTATGTTGAGTTATGAGAACCTCTCATAACAAACAATAGATTATCAGGGTGAGCAACAAGCAATTGTAATAAAGAATGATAATAAATATTATATATATATCGACGCCTCGGGGGAATTTTATCAGGCAAAGTTGTCTGATATAGATTAAAACAATTCTCATTAGTAAAAAATGTCATCATCTCAACTGTTAGCTACTACCGTTAAAGTCACTTTTAACAACGGTAAAACTATACCAGCTTTAGGATTTGGAACAGCCTGTCCTGAAAGCGATTACAAGAGAATTCCAGAAGCTATAATTACCGCCTATGAGGCTGGATTCCGTCACATTGACACAGCATGGTATTATGGTACTGAACCATATATTGGTAAAGCGTTGAAAGAATTGTTTGCTAGAGGCGTGAAAAGAGAGGAATTATTCATCACCACCAAAGTTTGGCCCGCATTACATGATGACCCTTTGAAATCGTTGAACAAATCGTTGGAAGATCTTGGAGTTGAATACGTTGATTTGTTCTTACAACATTGGCCAGTATGTTTTAAAACCGATGAGAATGGGTTACCTAAAAAACCGTATGATGAAAATGGAGTTCTTCAATTCGATGAAGACGCTGATTATTTGAACACTTATAAAAAATTGGTTGAAATTTATAAGACTACCGATAAGGTGAGATCAATTGGTATTTCCAATTATAATATCAAACATATCAAAAGATTGTTGAAGGAGACCGATGTTGTTCCAGCGTATAACCAATTGGAATTGCACCCAAAGATACCTTCCAAGGAACTTGTCAAGTTTTGTGAGGACCATGACATCAAAGTGGCCGCGTATGCACCATTTGGATCACAGGGCGCCCCTTTGCTTAAAATCCCATTGATTAAAAAATTGGCTGAAAAGTACAACGTTAGCGAGAATGTTATCTTGACATCGTACCACATTCAAGAAGGTAGGATTGTCATTGCTAGATCTTCAACACCATCAAGGATAAAAGGTTTGGTGCAATTGGCTCCGTTGACCAAAGAGGATTTGGCGGCATTGGATGATTTAGGATTAAAGGAACCCGAGAGATTTATCCAGGAAGATTGGGGAACAGATTTAGGATTCGACCACTGGAAGACCATTCCCTCATGGGAAGAGAAGAAGTGATGGAATTGTGTGTGTGTAGTTTATTATTTTTAACCCAGTGATTTAAATGTAAATTTGTTTGTGTTTCGTTTTCTAAGTAACGCGTAAAATAAAGAGAGAGAGAAAAAAAAAATAGGATTAATTTAGCTTCTACTACGAATCAGTGAATATTTCATACAATCTAGCATTTAAATCCCATAATTTAAAATACCCATAAATGTCTCCAGTCATGACAGAGAAGAGGTTGGTGGCACCACTAACATTGGAGTTACCCTGGGTGGAGAAATATCGTCCCCATGTCTTGGGAGATATAGTAGGAAATGAGGAAACAGTGGAAAGATTGAAGATGATAGCAAAAGATGGTAACATGCCTCATTTGATCATTAGTGGGTTACCAGGTATCGGGAAAACAACATCTGTACATTGTTTGGCACATGAACTATTAGGTGATCAGTACGATGATGCTGTGTTGGAGCTCAATGCCTCGGATGATCGAGGTATAGAGGTGGTTAGAAATAAGATCAAACAATTTGCACAGAAAAAAGTCTCGTTACCGCCAGGTAGACATAAGATCATCATATTAGATGAAGCTGATTCAATGACACCCGGTGCTCAACAGGCATTGAGAAGAACTATGGAGATATATTCCAATACAACGAGATTTGCATTCGCTTGTAATCATTCAAACAAGATCATTGAACCATTACAATCGAGATGTGCTATATTGAGGTATTCCAAATTATACGACGAACAAGTGTTAAAGAGACTCTTGGAGATAATAAAGATGGAAGATGTCACTTACACCAATGATGGGCTAGAAGCGTTGTTGTTCACCGCTGAAGGTGATATGAGACAAGCCATAAATAATTTACAATCAACAGTTGCTGGGTTTCATGACGTTACCGGTAACAATGTATACAAGATCGTAGACTCACCGCATCCATTGGTGGTCAAAAAAATGTTGTTGTTTGCATTGGATAAGGATATCTTCAAGTCATTACAATATTTGGATCAATTGTGGTCAAAAGGTTATAGTGCCGTGGACTTGATCAGTACTGCCTTCAAAGTGGCCAGGAATTTACTGATTGAAGAAAATGCTAAATTGGAGATGATCAAGATCATTGGCCTCACCCATGTTAGAGTTCTAGAAGGTGTGGCTACATATCTCCAATTAGCAGGTGTCTTGTCACAGATTTGTGAATTGTCGTAGTAGAGCTCAAATATAATGACATAATTGATTGATTATCATGTAGAGAAAAAAGATAGTAGAGACACAAAATTAAAAAAAAACAAAAAAAACAAAAACAACAAGTGAAACCTCATTGATTGATTTGAACAACTCGAGAACTGCAGAAGATAGAGAGCATAACGTACTTGCTTCCAAAAAAATGCTCAGATCATTTGCTGATCAATTTCAAAAAACGAATCTGGAGTTACCTCGTCCTCCAGTACCGTCTCAACAACAGTATCCTCATAAACATCGATTGTCGAGAAGGTCGATTTCGAAACATCCTCAAGAACCAGGAACGTCGTTGAAAGTACTAAAGCTGTTACTTTCTCCAGAAGTAGAGGTCAAGATTGATGAAATTAAACTCGAAGAAGATGTGATAGACTCACTGGGGTTACAACTGTTCAAAGATGGCGAGGAACATGATTTTGATGACTGTTTGGATAAGATACAGATCCAAATAGATCCAAATGACCCTACGGCAGTTGTGATGGATGAGAAGGAGTACATTGAAAAAATTGATACCTTTACTGCTTTTCATGAGATCTTGGAAGATTCAAGAATGAATATAAAGCCATTGAGGGAATATCTTGTGAATTTCGAACAGAATTTGAGTCAACTTTCTAAGGAGATGGAATTTTTGCAAAAGAAGTCAAACACTTTAAATGACGAAATTGCCGACAAGAAGATAATTGAAAAAAAATTGACACCTATCATCAATGATTTGATCATTCCACCTGAGGTGATTAAGTCAATAATACAAGACGATGTGAATGAAAAATGGTGTGAAAATTTGAGATTTATCTCAGAAAAGCAAGAGATTTACTCAAATTATATGAATGGTGAGATGAAATTGGATTCCATCAATGATTTACAAAAAATACTCGAAAAATTGACAACAAAAGCTGTGGAGCGTATAAGAGATTTCCTTATCAGAAAAATCAAAACGTTAAGAGTGAATGGGGTACCATCGCAAGTGGTTCAACAACAACTTTTAAGTGTGGCGGAGTCATATTCATTTTTATTGACCCATCACCGCGACCTTGCCTTACAATTGAGACAGGCATACATATACACTATGAGATGGTATTATCACTCATTCTTTGCCAAGTATCTATATTCATTGGAGAAATTGAACATTCATCAAGTTGGTAGACATGTATTACTCAACAATACCAACGAAGATGCTCCACAATTGGCCAACAGTAATAGAAGTTCATTCAACATCTTTGGTGGAAGTGGTCCCTCCGCTGCGGCAAACTCGAGGCACCTGAATCAGGCCAATCAACTTCAACAGCAACAACAAATTGGAACTGATCGAGCTGTGTTGGTGAATGAGTATTTAAATCTTGGTGAGAGAGGTTCTATTATCACTGCTGATGATCCCACAGTGATCTTGGCACAAATTGCAGAGAATAATCAATTGACATATTGGATGGAATTTGGGTTTAGGAATTTTAATGTGGCATTGTTGGATAACGTATGTGTGGAATACCTTTTCGTCAATGAATTTTTCCATATAAATGAAGAAGATCTGAAGGAAAATGCTAGTGAGATTTGTGATCTCATATTTCAAAATACGTTCACTTTAGGCGTCAATTACACAAGAAGTTTGATCCTGGAAACATTTGATTCGTATGGTGTATTAATATGTATCAGATTGTCACAACTGTTGGAGTACGAGTTACAACATAGAAGAATTCCAATAATGGAGGATTATTTGAATTTACAAATGATCACTTTATGGCCAAGATTTCAAAAAATTATCGATGCTAATTGTGAAAATATGAAAAAGGCATTAACAAAGCTGACAACAATATCTTCTGGAACTGGGTTTTTCGGTACTGGATCACTGTCAAAGACTGATAACCCATTGATTCCAACTTTATTGACTCAACAATTTGCAAAGTTTCTTTCAGGGTTATTGAAGCTCACTACTCATTCTGTATTTGAGACAGAGCAAGTGGAACCATTGAGCAATAGTATTCAAAGATTGACAAATGATTTTGAAAATGTTTTGAACAAGTTGAATAATTTGTTGAATAAGAATAATAATTCTAAAAAGGAGATGTTTTTATACAATAATTACTATTTGGTTTACACAACATTGACCAGCTTAGACTCTAAATTAGCTGTACAGGAAAGAGAACATTTCAAAATGTTGATAGATGCGTATGAGCCGAAATAATGATGAACAAATGAAACTATGACTAGATAAAATAAAAATATACAAAATGAAAATAAATAGATATAAAAAAAAAAGTCCCGAATTTGACTAATGAATGATAGTGTATCGTTTTTTTTTTCTTTTCACAACTCATCGACGAGTCTCGCTATCACATCCGACAGCAGCGTTGTAGTGATCAGCAGAGAAGCAGCTATTTCTTCCAAATCTTCACCATTGATGATCGAGCTCAATTGTTTTGTCAACTCTTCATATTCCTCTAAAGTTCCCGCCGATGCAGAGACAGACGCGAGGACAGTGCTCACGAGTGAACGCGCAGTAGTGATAGCTGATAGTGTTGTTGTTGTTGTTGTTGCTGATGTTGTTGTTGCAAATCTCTCGTTGAAGGAACTCGTTGTCGCTATAAGGATATCCTCCGTTATACCCATTATCTCTTCGACACGGTCAATGCGAGGAGAATTTGCACCAATGATTAATCTGATGAGTTGGAACAGAATCTTGAATGGTATAAACACGATTCTGATAGGTAACGATAATAACCAATATATCCTCGAAGCCATTCCTAATGTCCTTCTCAACGTGACAAATGCACAACATGAGACAAAGAAATACAATGCATATTTGACCTGAGTTCTCTGTTTGGCTCCAAGTTGATTTAAAGAATGAACAAGCGATTTCGCCACATCAAGCATACCATTCATCAAATCGAAAGAGTCATTCATCTGTTCTAACTTCCTTGTTGATTCTTCAAAATTTTCTAAAACCATATCTGAATTGAAAGCAGACGTTTCAAGTAATTGTCTAGCACGTAAGAATTTGTTACTCACCTCCTTGTTCTTTTCCACCAAGATTTGTTCATCAGTCTTTGGTTTTAGGCTTGATTCAGAGCCATTCCCATCAGTGTACTTGAAAAGCGCTGCCCTCTCAGGGTCAATTCCACCTCCGCTGCCTTCTTCTTGATCAGCAACAAACACATTTTTCATATACTCAGTTCTTTGCTCCTTGTCATATACATCTTCGTGTTTCTTTGATTCTAATTGTGCACTTCTCAATTTGAACTTCAAGTCAGACATTATGACACTGTACTTTTCCAATCTAAAGAGATCGTCCACAGAAGGCTCCAATAGTTGGTCTATCTTGAACTTGTTTATCGTTAGTAAATCATCAAACGATTTGAACAACAGCAAACAATCCGAGACAAGAGTCAACCGCTTGGACGCGTCATGATTATGGTACATCTGGTAGACAATCGATAGCACTTTTCTATTCAACACCTCAATCTTGTTGAAATTCTCCTGTATCGTTGAGTTCATCCTAGCTGTGTAATTAATTGTCCACCACTGTGTATATATTTATAATTTGATCTCATCAATATGAAAATTTCCATACATATTTCCACCTTAAAAGAAAAAGAGATGAGACAAGGAAAAAGTAGTGCATAACAGTAACCCACTCACTCATATCAGATAAGAGAGAAGAAGATAATCGATGATGAGCCCTTTCTATCATGAATTGATTTAAATTAATCAGCGAGTAGTTAGCCTCAATTGAATCATAATGAATGAAAGTATCAATATCAATAAACAAAAAAAAACATCATCAAGGGCATCCACAGAGTTATGCTTTTGTGTAGAGTAAATGATATAACCTGCCCGGAAATATATCAATATTTGTCTTGTCGGCCGAGAAGAAAAACCAATTGATGAAATAATTTATTATATTTCAAAGGATGTCTGTCGGCTAATCACAGTAACAACGATGGACAAAGTTACTTCTTCATTGGAGTCGCTTACATTCCCACGCTTCCTCATCTATGGGGACTCGATAACTGAATTCTCCTATAATCAATTCCCAACGGAGGATACATCGGCAATAGATGCTCCACAATTCTCCTTCGGAGCTGCACTCACCAATGCATATGCTAGGAAATTCGATATCATACACCGAGGATTCAGTGGTTACAATTCTGAATTCAGTAGGATTATTCTTCCCAAGATTCTTAAAATTGAGCATGATAATTGTAGAAATCCTGGTTGCAATATCAAATTGATGACTTTATTTTTAGGTTCCAACGATGCGGCCCATGCAGGTCCTGAAAGAGTTGAATTGACAAGGTTTGTGGAAAATATGGATTTTTTGATCAATTATATCGTTGAAAGAGAGATAAAGTTGATCTTGATAGGTCCAGGTTGGCATAACACTGAATGGTATAATAAAATGTACCCTGAAGATTTTGCACAGGGCATTTATAGAACTACTGAGAGGAATATCTTGTACAACGATGAGTTGAAGACATTGGCGAGAAAATATGATGTACCATTTATTGATTTGATCGAGGCCATGTCAGATTATGATTCTGCTGATGATGATGGTAATGGTGGCGATTATAACGAGTTGTTATGTGATGGTATTCATTTCAGTGGTAAAGGTTATAAACTTTTGTTTGACAAGTTGATGAAGACGATTAAATTGCATTTTCCAGAATATTACCCTATTACAATGACGAGAAAGCTTCCAACTTGGGATAATCCTCGTATTTTGGACATTTTAAACAGTATAGAATAGAGAGAGTTATAGGTTGAAAATTATTAGATTTATCGAATAAGATTTTTATTCTTTAGATCGCCGCATCAACTAGGAATGATAGTTCGATAAATATGAAATCGAATCTGATAGTATGCGATTTATTCTTGTCTCTTTCAGCTGGGGAGCTACGACCACCACCACTGATGGAACAGGTTTAGCGCAATAAAAAATGATAGATCCCGCAAGTGAGAAGGTATTTATTAATTATACTGCGTGCAATACCGCACATCGATGGGCAAGTATTCGAAGCTAACTCAAAGACAATAGAGAATGGGGAAGTTTCAACATATAGAAGTATATGATCTAATGTGTGACATGGAAAGCTTATATATATTTAACCTATTGTGCAGCTTCTAAAGCTTGTTGGATGTCCTTGATCAAATCCAGTTCATCTTCAATACCAACGCTCAACCTGATGAGATCATCGTATACACCACTCAGTTCTCTTTCACGAACGCTAATTCCAGCATGGGTCATCGATGCAGGAATTTCCAACAAGGATTCAATACCACCTAATGATTCAGCCAAGGTGAATTGTTTAGTTGAAGAGACAAACTTATTGGCCAGTGATAATCCACCTTTGATTCTAAAACTGATCATACCACCACCTAATTGATTCTTATGTTGTTTTAATACAATGTTATGAAATTTATTTGTATTCAAACCTGGATAATTAACAGATTGAACCAATGGGTTCAGTTCCAAATATTGAGCAATATGTAATGCCGATTGACTCGATCTTTCAACCCTTAAATGTAAAGTCTTTAAACCTCTATGTGCTAACCATGAATCAAACAGCGAAGGAATTGAACCAGTGGCATTTTGTAAAAACAGTAATTCTTCATGGATCAGTTCAGAGTTGGTGATCAGGATACCCATAACGACATCAGAGTGACCATTGAGATACTTGGTGACCGAATGAATGACAATATCGGCTCCATGATCCAATGGGTTTTGGATATATGGTGATAAGAAAGTGTTATCAACCACCAATTTAATATCATGTTTAATGTTGTTTGTCTTTTGATAATTTTTGATAATCTTTGATACAGTTGATATATCGGTCAAACTTAAAGTTGGATTTGAAGGTGTCTCTATCCAAACCAATTTAACTTTATCGTTTAACAATTGAGCCAAATTATTTTCAATATCATTTGTGAAAGTGATTCCAATACCACTTGTATTGGCAACTTTGGTGAAATATCTATGAGTACCACCGTATACATCACCAACACTAATGATCTCATCACCAATTTTCAACGTGTGTACTATAGTACCAATAGCAGCACTACCTGAACTGAACAGTAATCCATATTTACCATTCTCCAATGATGCCACACAATTCTCGAAATTATCACGATTAGGATTAGCTGATCTCGAATATTCATAAATACCAATTGGTTTCGATGGAGCCGATTGTGCAAATGTGGTTGACAATGAGATTGGTGCAATCACTGCACCAGTAACGGGGTCATGATTTGATCCCACATGTACAGCTCTTGTACCGAATCCAAGTTCTTCTTCTGCTTGGCCTTTATCTTTTGAATCCAGCATCAGTGTAATGGTTGTTGAAAATGATTTTTTAGTGGTTGAAGTGGTGGTGGTGGTGGTGTTTGAATTGATCAATGAAGATGAGGATTTCAAGATGGCAAGTTTCGAGGCGGTGGTTGAAATAGGTTGTGCTAGAAGAAGTAGCCTCTGGGTGCCAATCTTGGATGTGTGGCTCAACATGATAAGATAATGAGTGAGTGAGTGGTATATATAATATAGATATGATAGTCAAATCGAAAGGGTAAGTGCTATAGCTGTACTTATATCTATATATATATATCTCCAAAATATGTATAAGTAAAGATCACAATTTATTGCACCATCCCATAATACAACTTAAGAAGAAGCATTTTAAATAGAATCTCCTGGTGGTGCAGGAGAAACGAAGAAAAAAAAAAAAAAGAAAAACGTGATGATGAAGTGAGGCAGAAATGGTTAGGAAATTGTGGCATTCCCATTTTTATAATTCTTACTTTGAAGGTTATGATAGACAGCAGCTTGTCACGTACGAGGCATTACCATCTTCTCTTTCAATTTGATTCCATATATTGAATAATTTTCAGGTGGTGATGTAGTAGTAACTTACTGAACCGGTTTTTTATCAACCACAACTAGAGTAATTTATAACTTTATTTTATATATGAAATCATTGAAGAATTGTCTGTCTTTCTGTTGAGCCTATGTGTTTAATTACACATAATTACACATACAATTATGTACAATACAGTATATCACATACTTGTGATGAGGAGTTTTTCAAATATTTTCTTTTTTATAAATTTGACTTCACTACAACAACTCTTTCTCATTCCAGTCTATGCAACTTCTCTTTTACTTCATCTTCTTCTATCATATTCATTCAATTGATTCTTTTTGTTTTATTTAATTTCTCTCTCTCTCTTTAATCGAACAAACCGAAACCCATATCAGCATCTGATTCTTCCTCATCTTCAGCTGGAGCAGCCTCTTCTTCAGCAGCAGCAGCACCACCAGCGGTGGCACCTGAACTACCTGAAGCAGCTGGAGCACCAGTTGGAACTGAAGATAATTTCTCGTTACCTTCAGCAATCAATTCTTCAGCAGATTTACCTTCAACTTCAGCAATCAATTTATCCAATTTTTCTTGTTCAACTTCGATACCAACAGCGGTTAAAACCTTGGTGACATCGGCAGCAGATGGAGATGCATTACCGGCATTGACCAACAATAAGTAAGCAGCAATATACTTCATTTTTCTATAATCTAAGATGGGGAAAAAAAATTGTTGTTAGTCGTATGTGTGATAGATAGGGGTTGATGGTGGTGGGGGAGAGAGATAGAAACAGGGAAAGAAATTTTTCATTTCATGTGTAGTGAGTGAACCCATTAAATCAAATCACGTTCTTGACACTTGATACCTTCTGTATAATAGATAATGATTGGTTGTTCTTCTAAAAAAGAATGTGGAATGAATCTTGTTATTTGAATTTGTGATATCCATAATTGGATTTGATCATCGTGTCGAGATTTGAATTGATTGGGTTGGTCCCCAGATGCAAAAATGTATATAGATATATATATAAAAAGGGCCAAATGGAGTGAATCGGTGCTAAGTGATAAATGACATGACACTATGGGTTCAACTGCATGAATGATAGGAGGTATGAATGGGGGAAGTAGTTTACTTACTTTATCTGTTGATATGGATGAGGATATGAGTTATAGAGGGACGATGGATTGATATCCAACGCTTGTTTTGAGTATTTTTTTTCAAGTGTCCACTCTGTGTATGTTTGGTGTTTTTTACACGCATTTTGTATCTTTCATAAATACACTACACAAAGTGAAAATCGATCAGAATAAATTTGGCAAAACAGAAAGGTAGTGTACAATTTGTATAATATAAGTGTATTAGGAAATTAACAGTCACAGTCACACAAACACACACACACACTCTCTTTTTTTTCCCTTTCTCTCTTTCATTATCTCTCTTTTCTCTCTTTAAATTGCAATTCATTTTTTGTACACGCAAAACAAAGACAGGGGGCTGTCTAATCCCTCTCTCTCTATAATAATAATAATAATAATTTGATACCAATTAAACGACTAGTATTAGAGGCTCGCCCAACTGTGAGAGGAAAGTGAAAAAATTCTCATTTGTATTATAATTGAAAAAAAAAAATACCCATACCCTTTTTCATCTATCTCATATCAAATCAGTATCAACAAAATATAACAAGATGTCAACTGGTATGTCTAATCTCATCATAATCAAAATCTTCATCATCATCATCATGTCCACCACCACCAACACTTGTCACTAGAGTCTTTTTTCTCATCAAATTTATCATCCCCACAAATCACTATATCATATCAAGACTAATCATCAAATTAAATGATCAAATTAAATGACGATCAATACACACACACACACACACATCCTTGGAACACTAAAATTTATCATTTTTAAAACCACATCTTCATAAACACAACCAAATCATGTTGAACAATCCCTATCATGTTGAATGAAATCTCTAATTTTCAGTAAGAGAACAAAATTGCGTCTTTTTTATCACTCAACAGCAACAGCAGCCAATCAAATGCGTGATATAATAACGAGTGAACAACAACAAGCAAACACGCTCAAACAAAAGTTATAAAAAACATTAAAAATACGACTTCATGATCGATGAGAAAACACTAGTGGACCAATATACAATGGTTGGGTGGTAGAGATTGGCGATTCTGTATCACTTCAAATCACAAATTATACTAACTCTTAAATTTTTTTTTCATTACAGTAGCACCAAAGAGAGCCGCTAGAGGTTTTAAGACTTTCCAATACAGAGGTGTTGAATTGGCCAAATTATTGGATATGTCAACTGAAGAATTTATTAAGTTGACTCCAGCACGTGTTCGTAGAAGATTTGGTCGTGGTTTAAATGAAAAACCAATGGGTTTAATTAAGAAATTAAAATTGGCAAAATTAAATGCTGAAGAAAATGAAAAACCAGCTGTTGTAAAGACTCATTTAAGAAATATGATCATCTTACCAGAAATGATTGGTTCCGTTATTGGTATTTATAACGGTAAGACTTTTAACCAAGTTGATATTAGAGCTGAGATGGTTGGTCATTACTTGGGTGAATTCTCAATCACTTACACTCCAGTTAGACATGGTGGTAAAGGTAAAGGTGGAAGTAAATTATTACCATTTTGAATTTATGTTTCTCTAATCAGATTATATTATAAATATATATTCATATATATATATATTAGTTTGAAAATGATGAAGATTTTAAAATAATAAAAAAAAAAATAAAGTACATCATCATATATATATATAATAAGTTTTAATGCCCAGTAGTAGTGGTAGTAATTGTTTAAATACACTATATGAAATATCCATGATATCACAGTTCAGTATGAGCTTATTTTCGATATTGGTTGATTAATATCTCTGATATTAGTTACAATCGATTCTCAATTGGGTAATCAAATAAAATCTACGTCATCTTAATAAAGTTAAAACCAAATATCGTTTAAACAAAAGTGCAGTTATGACATTTCGAGTAATTATGATGATAAATGAGCAAGAAATATATATATCAAGCAAAAGCAAATTTTTATATAAATTTAATTTTGAAACATTTCTCACACCATCGACCTCCTCCTAATATTAA
Organism: Nakazawaea populi; assembly: GCA_030557235.1. NCBI lineage: Eukaryota > Fungi > Ascomycota > Pichiomycetes > Alaninales > Pachysolenaceae > Nakazawaea > Nakazawaea populi. The sequence continues at coordinate 313,076 of JAKTVN010000011.1, forward strand.
TTAAATCTTCTTCAATCTCAAATTCCTCAGCACCACTCAAATTAGATATCCCACTGGGAAATCCATACACTTTTTGTATCTTATTCAATTTGCCTATTTCGTTGAACAATATAGACTTATTTTCCGAGTCCCTTATCCGCCTCTTTTTCGATGACAACGTACTTGCATTGTTATAGTTATTGTTGTTGTTGTTGCTAATTCCACCCAGCATCTGCAGCAGCAGCAGTAACATTTGCAGATCCATCATTCGCCTCTCCTTATTGATCTTATACCATTTTGTAGTTGTATCTTCAATTGATTTCAATTTTAAATCTTGACAATTTTTCAAATATTGTTGATGTACTTGAAATCGCGTCAGTTTTGTTTGATTATTGATACAATTCAATTTATAATTTTGAGACATTATTAACGTACGGATCTTACGATCATAATTCTCATTCACTTTGTTCAAGATTCTTATGAAATCTGGATGTGATCCTTCAAGACATAATTTCAACTCATATTCCAATTTGTGTAATCGACTTTGATATAACAGATCTTTCAACTTTGCATAATCAATTTCAATAGTTGTTAACTCTTCAATGGCTTGTTGTCTTGTTTGTTGTCTTTCAAGTTCAAGTGCCTTCTTCTCTTCTTCCAAACGAGCCTCTTCTTCTTTCCGTCTCAGTAATTCTCCAGCATCTTCTTCTTGCTCTTCTTCTTCCTCTTCCTCAACATCACCATGTTCCACTTCTTCTTCTTCTTCTTCTACCTCCATATCTTCTTCTTCTTCTTCTTCTTCTTCTTCTGCTGCTCCATTTTTCTGTTCACGCTCTTCTTCTTTCATTTCAATATCCTTTTCGAGCTCTTCCTTCGCATCTTGCTTATCTAAACTCTCCTTGATATCCACCACCATTGCTTTGTCTTCTTCCTCTTTGACTAGATCTTCCTTTACAGAAAGATCGGTAGTTGTAGTAGTTACTGCAGTAGTATTATGAACAATCTCACCATCATCCTTCTTCTTCTTCATCAAATCTTCATTGTCATTTTCAGCCATAAACTCAGCCATGGCCTTCAAGTCACTACCTTCTGGTAATTCCATCTTATCAGTTTCTGCTTCACTATTTATATCACTTAATTCGGAAGAAGAATCAGAATGGAATTCTAAATGTTGAGATTCTCCTGCTACAGGTATAATAATACTAGCACGTCTCGATCTTTTGATGTTAATATTATTGTTGTTAGCAATATCAAATGGATCTTCTTTTTGAGGGGATGTGTTGAGCTCAGTCAAAGGAGATGTATTGCCGCCCAGAACTGATAAGTTGATGTTATTGTTAGTTTTCATATCAATATTTGGTAATAAGGGACGTCAATACACTTACTCGGAATGTTGTTGTTGTTGTTGTTATTGTTGTCTGATGTTGTTGTTGTTGTTGTTGTGGTGGTGACAGGATCAATGATATGAGTGGGAATAGCACCGATATTTGTCATATCTTTGTTAGGAGATATGCGTTGTAAAAGACGCTTTTTAACTGTTATATATATATATATATATATATATAGATTCCAATAATAATAATAATAATAATACAAATTGTGTGTGTGTGTGGTAATCGGGAAGGGGAATTTTTGTTTGCAATCAAATTATGAGATATATACTATTATTGTAGTTACCCTGCTTTTTTATTTACTATATTAATAATGTAAGAGATTATATATTGATAATGGATTTATACAATTATTCCCAATTATTTATTATTAAAAGTTGTATAGATTTCAATAATATGTATGTTCCTTCATCTAATAACTATAATTTATCATATTTGTATGTATATATCTATCTCTCTCTCTATCTCTCTCTCTTTATCACTACTTTCCCATTATCAAAAAAGAAGAAGAAGAAAAAATAAAATAAAATTTTTTCTTCTTCACATCTCATCTCCACTACTATACATTAGTTCATCATCATGTCCACCACTACCCAACAGGACACTATAAGGTCCATCTTTGGAGAGGCATCCTCTACAGATGTAGACTCAAACATTGTCTCAATCTTTGGCAAATCATCTGGCCCAGTTGATACAAAACTGTTGCTCGCCTCAAAGAAAAGAACAGTATTACCAAGAGTGCATAGAGAATTTCATCATCTGACTAAAAATGATGACAATGAAGATGTAGATGAGCCAACAAAGAAGAAACACAAAGTCTCTAAACCACAGGAAGCATCTATTCAAGAGGAGAATTTTGATTTGGAGGCCAATTACATGCAAAACTTACTCAAGGATGAAGAGCAAGATCATTCATCAGATGAAGATGATAAAGAAAGCATAGACAACAAAATAAAAGATGAAATTTTTTTAAAGCCGGCAAGAATAAGTACAGCCAAAACTGTTGACTTGAAAAAAGATGAATTGGCTAAAGCTGAAGCCACCATATTTGTTGGTAATTTACCTTCAACCATTATAAATGATAAACATATGAATAAAGAATTGAAAAAATTATTTGAACAATTTGGTAAAGTGAACTCAATAAGATTCAGATCTATTCTGTTCAACGATAATTTACCAAGAAAAGTTGCATTCATTCAAAAGAAAACTAATGAAGATGGTACAGTGAATGCATATGTTGTATTTGCTAACAAACAGGATTCGATCAAGGCTAAAGATTTGAACTCATTTATATTTCATGATCATCACATAAGAGTAGACCATTTGACTCACCCTTTAAAGGAGGATAACCACAGGTCAGTATTTATTGGAAATCTCGATTTCCAAGAAAAAGAGGAGAGTCTTTGGAAATTTTTTGAAGAAAAGATTGGTAAGGGTGAATTGGAAAATGTGAGAATAATAAGAGATTCAAAAACAAATTTTGGTAAAGGATTTGCTATTGTACAATTCAAAGATTTTGCTCAAGTCAACAAGGCTTTGCTTTTAAATGATAAGCCATTGACCACGAGTCAAAAACAGAGAAATTTAAGAATATCAAGATGTCGTCAACAAAAACCTAAGGAACAACAACAGAATCAAAGACAAAAATTGTTATCTCAAAAGGAGAAAACAATTATTGGGCGTGGTAAGAAAATTTTAAACAAGAGTGATAGAAATACAATTGGTAAGACGGTGGTTGAAGGTGAGAGAGCAAAGAAGGGAGTGAGACTCACTGGTATTAAAAATGGGTTAGGTAAAGTGAAGAAACCAAGAATTAGGGAAAGATCTACCAAGTTCAAAACTGAAAATAATGGTGTTGGTGGTGAAAAGAAGGAGAAGAAACCGAGATGGATTAAGAAATGATTGAGTTTTTTTTGAGATAAGCTAGCAAAAGGTAATGATTGGTAAAAAATAATATTATTATTATCATAAACAAGTCATAAATGGATTAAGTTCTATCATTTGGGAATTAAATGAATTCCATATAATATACACTGATATTAGAGACACATACACTGTACGAATTTTTGGACAAAATTAGTATGGCAAGCATGTTTCATCCATACTTGCAATAGATGTGGGCTCATTCCAATGCAATTCAATTTTTTTTTTTTTTTTTATTGTTTCTTTTCTTGTCCCCATGATTTAATTGTAGCAGCCACCTTATCTCGAATTATGCAAACGGCTATATATATTTAACAGACCCTTATTTGATGATGAAGATGAAGATGATACTATCCAGAAAACAACATTATCAAAAATGCAATTAAAAAGACGAACCTCTATTCATATACAACAACAGTATGATCAGGAGCCTCATTTTTGCAAAAAACTTAAACTCACAAGCACTAAATTCATCATATCACATCCACATTTAAAATCACCACCACTAACACCAACACCGCCATTGACCAAATGTGTTTACAATGGTTACAACAATGATTCACAAACAATATACATGATGCAACTCAATTCATCTCAATTAAGATCTCGTTTTCAATCCTTGTTAAAATTGACAATGACTGAATTATCATGGGCTAATAATATGAAAGAATCGACACGATATCATGATACACGTCGCGAATATGCATTAAAATGTCTCCAATTTTGGCATGAAAGAGAAGAAATGGTATTGGATGAAGTGATGATCTTAATTGATGATGCTAGTAGAGAGTTGTCTCTGAGATTGGTTTATTTATCATCTTTACCACAACAACAACAACAACAACATAAATATAGCTTATTCAATGATGACATGGATATTTGTTGTGATAATGATGATGATGATGACGAAGGTCAAGATTGTGATTTAAATACAACAATACTGGGACAAGTACAGATGATGGCTCAATTTGTTAAGGAATGTCAAGTTTTGCAAAATGTGGTGGAGTTCATTAGAGATGATCGTGGCGTGTTGAATGAGACCGTTTTAAAAACAAAATTTGGATCCATTACGGAGCTTGCTGAAGTTTAATTAAACAAAATTTGTTGTTGAAAATATTGGTTTACCTATCATCTTTGCCCCAATAACAACAATAACAACAACAGCATAAATATAGCTTATTCAATGATGACATGGATATTTGTTGTGATAATGATGATGATGATGACGAAGGTCAAGATTGTGATTTAAATACAACAATACTGGGACAAGTACAGATGATGGCTCAATTTGTTAAGGAATGTCAAGTTTTGCAAAATGTGGTGGAGTTCATTAGAGATGATCGTGGCGTGTTGAATGAGACCGTTTTAAAAACAAAATTTGGATCCATTACGGAGCTTGCTGAAGTTTAATTAAACAAAATTTGTTGTTGAAAATATTGGTTTACCTATCATCTTTGCCCCAATAACAACAATAACAACAACAGCATAAATATAGCTTATTCAATGATGACATGGATGTTTGTTGTGATGATGATGATGATGACGAAGGTCAAGATTGTGATTTAAATACAACAATACAGGGACGAGTACTGATGATGATGGCTCAGTTTGTTAAAGAATTTCAAGTTTTGCAAAATGTGGTGGAGTTCATTAGGGATGATCGTGGTGTGTTGAATGAGACCGTTTTAAAAACAAAATTTGGATCCATTACGGAGCTTGCTGAAGTTTAATTGAACAAAATTTGTTGTTGAAATACCGTTGATATGAAATGATTTTATATATATGTATACATTGGACGAAGAACAACGCTGCCGTTCTCATTTTTGTTTGATTCTTATTGATGAACTAATCAGTAAGGTAGGAATCTCTTGATGAATTTAAGACATTTTTGCTTTCAGTTATTATCAGATCTATAAATATATGAATTCAACTTCTCAACATTTCAGAAGAATGTAGAAGCTATGATGGTGATAATAGAAGAGAAATAAAAAATACAAAAAATTGCAGATAACAATGAAAATCCATTCCCCCATTCAATAGTTTTTTTTTGATATCTTGTGAAACAGGGCAAACCCTATCCTGTTCACAAAGTGTCGTTGCAATTCATATTTTAATTTTCAAAAATCGCTTCTAGTTATAGATTCAGATACTGATAACATCTCACTTGACAATAAAGACATCAAAGCTTTGAGGTGCGCAAAGTGCTGACTGCCACTTTCATGACTTATCTAATACGAGATTGGTTTGAAGCCTCTGAGTGAATTCACATTTTTACCGCCACAGATGAGACTAGTCATTTTTTTGTTTTATTGAGGGTGCGCAAAATTAACAAGCTCTTTGATGACTTCATGGTTGTAACAAAAGTATAATCTTGTTCAAGATTCAGTACAACGTTGAAATCAAAGTTTTGCGGGAAAGAGTTTGCATCATCGAAGATGTAAACAATCTATCTAAATAATACATACGACAACCTATGATCACTTGCAACAAAATACACTTTTCAAATTCTATTCTCTTTTCTATACAGCAGCTTTTCCTAATTTTTTTTCCCATTTTTTGCACCATATTAGAAACCTGGTAAAGATATGTTGTTACTATTTCTGTTTTGATTTGCCGTATTGTAACTGTTTGCAGATTCGAACCCTGGCAACATGACATCTGAAGAAGAAGAAGGCACCGATGTGGTACCAGGTATCATCAGAACAGGTGGAGGTGGAGGCGGTGGTGGTAATGGATGCAGTAATGACGAAGTTCTATTGTTGTTCAAACCTAATCCATTCAATGTCCCACTAACAGCATCTGCCACAACGCTAGCGGAATTGTCATTTGGATTTGATGCGTTGGCGGTGTAATACCATGCCCCATTTTTGTCATTCGTATAAGTTGCCTCTTTAAACAGAGTCGGATCGGCAGGTCTAGACCGAGACCAAAACCGGATAGATTTGTCTGATGAAGCTGTACATAATATATTACCCAATTGGTTGTACTCGATTTGATTGATGGCCTTTTCATGGGCAAATGGGATCTTGAAATTGGTGTACGGAAGTTCGCCTTCGTCAGGGATGGTCTTATCCATGATAAAATGTTCAATTTTACCGTTGAAATCTGATATTGTCAAAGTTTGAGAATTTGTAGGGTGCCATGTCAATGTGGCAAAATCACATTGTTGATTTCTCAAAATTAAGATATCTTTCATCTGTCGAATATCAAAAATTCTGGCAGATTTATCCTTAGCAGTAGCAGCCATTAATCTTTGAGTTCCAATTGGTTGAAATCTGGTCTTTTGAACCGTATGTTTGAAACCTCTCACCGTTGTTATTGGCTTCCCACCTCCATTTGTGCTCACTCTTGGGTCCCAAAAATTCATCATATTATCCTTTGACCCGCTCACAATCAACCCCAACGACGGATGCCAGTCGCATGATTTCACATCCCAATGATGTCCAGATAACGTGAGTTCCTGTTTCCCGTTGTTGAAATTCCATATCTTCAAAAGATGATCATCAGAACTACTTACAAATTTGTTATCATTTGGTGAGAAACATAAATCGGTTATGCAACCGGTATGAACTTGATTCAAGATGTTAACATTGTTAAAGTTGGGCTGCCAGTACTTGATCGTTCCATCCTGATCTCCACTGATCAACCAATCATCGTTATGTGAGTATTGTAATGCATATATCGCCGAATCGTGCAGTTGCATAATACTTTCAAAATTAAAAGTTGACCCATTCCATAGCGTAAACTCTCCACTATGCGAAGCAACAAGAAGCCTTCTTCCAAATGGTGTCCATCTCATCGCATGAATTTGATGTTTAGCCTTGTTTGCACTAAGATGTACAAATTTGGTGTGTTCATTCACTATGGGTTGAGTCTTGTACAGTTGTGGTGATAAGAGATCAATAGTAAAACTAGCATCGGGCCTGATCGCTCCTAAATGTTGCTCATAGTTCGAGTATAATTTCCGGTTCAAAATGTATCTTCCCATTTGCGAACCATTATCTATGGTACGACGATGTGTAGCCTTTCGCTGTTGTGAGTTGAACTGTTGATCAACATTTTGGTTATATGTATTGTTACCGTTGTAGCCATGGCCGTTGTGGTTGTAATTGTTGTTGTTATTGTTGTTACCATAACCATTACTATTGTGGTGGTTATTGTTATAGTTATTTCGCTGTGAGTAATTAGACATTGTTGGTTGGATGATATATTGCACCAAAACAACTAGCTGGATAGCGTAGTTTCGATGAGATTTTGATAAACACTTTTTTTTCACACTTTTTCAATTGTCAAACTCAACTGTTTAAACTACAAGACAACTAAAAAGACATAAACTCATGAATCTTGTACAAGATTCTTCAACCATGACAAGAATGTGCTTTAGATGATCTGGAGTTTTCTCACTTCCGTGTTAAAAAACAACTATATAAGTTTACATAAAGGCAACAAAATCAGTCTCATACTCAATAATATTGTTCAACAATGCGTTGGTCCCTTTCGGAATCTCTCAATTGCTGCTCCACCGACCAATTGTCATACTCGTCTTGCGATGCCACAGGTCTCTCGCCTTGTGGGGTGATACGATAGCAATGTCTCACCGCACTCTCAGTCCAATCCAAACACAGACTATGCAACACACGTCTGTTATCCCAAACAACAACGGTACCAGGTTCATATCTGGCCCTTATTTGTAAATCCTGGCAGTTCTCAATATGTTTGATCAAAAAATTCAACAACATTTCATTCTCTTCATTCTTTAATCCCACAATTCTTCTGGCAAAAACTTTATGGATGAACAAACCTTTCTTTTTCAATACTGGATGATACCTGACCAATGGATGTATTGAATCAACAGGCTTTCTCCTCTCTATACCACCTCTAACTTTGGAATCAGAAGCTTGGTCTCGAGATGTGTGAATCACTCTCAACTTGGATATCATCTCTTGCATGGTTGGCGATAATCTCTCATAAGCCTCAACGGCATCTGAAAATAAAGTATCACCACCTGTCGTTGGTCCTTCCAATTGAGTGAAAAAAGTGATCCCCGGAGGTTGCAACTCATATGTCACATCAGAGTGCCATGCCGTAGTCTTGGTTGTATTCAAAAGCAATTTTTTCTGTGCTTCCTCATCTGATCTTCTATAAGTGATATGAAACTCTGGGTAATGATCAGGAGCACCACTGGTTGGATGAATATGCAATGGGCCGAAATAATTACCTAATCTCTTGTTGAACTCTAGTCCCTTATCTTTCAAATCTTGATTTCTAAATACAACAACACCTCTTCTCTCAACGAGCAACAGCAAATCATTTTTTTGCAGATCCGTCAATTGAGATAATTGAACTCTATCATCTTTAATTTCGGTACCCAATTTTGGAGCAAGTTGAATGTGATCATATTGAGACAACCCTCCATCCGGAAACAAGTTTGCGTAATTGGAGTCACCTTTAAAGCCAGGATCCTCATACTTGAAAGGTTCTAGTTTGCCATATTTCTGATTCGGATTCCAAGTTGGTAGCCATTCCGGATATGCTGAACGGTCTTGTTGACTCTTGATTAGTTTAACAGTGCCATCACCGTCTTTATAAGATTCACCTTTCCTCACGTGGAAGTCAACATTAGCTGGATCTATCCTGAGATCTACTTTGTTCTCTTCAATTGCGACTGGAGCCATTTTGTTTGTTTAATACAGTTTTTAAATTCCAGTATAAGAATGCAACAAACAGCATTACTTATAGATATATATTCATTTGATTCACTGTGGCTGTTAAAGGGGTCTGGCGTTGTGACAGGAGTGTGGCGCGCGCCAGCTATTTGCAGCGAGGTCGTGTTTTATGGATCAAACATACTTTAAATGGATGGATGGATCACATAAGAGCCTTATACAAGCTTATAATAGTGTTTTCTTTTTTATCGTTCGCTTCTTAATCGTCTCCCAATTACCACAAAACTGACTACTCTTTTACAATTATCGATAAATAAGTGTTGGCACAATTCAATTGAAATTAGATAAAGAAAAGCCGTCTGAAAGCATAGCACAAACGCAAAAAATTATGATTAAAAGAATAGATTCAATAATCGTTATACTCCTAGGGTTCAGTTCTGTTGATTGTACCCAAATACCTTGTATACCAACCTGATTTCCTCATCCATCTCATCTGAACTAGGTGAGAGTTTGGAACACCCGAAATCTATAATCTTAACACCGTCGTCAGCAAATATGATATTTTCCCTTCTTATGTCCCCGTGAAGCACACCTTTCTTGTGGATCTCCTTAATTGCATGAATCAGCTCGCTCTCGACAGCTTGAAATGGGATTTTTTCATCTTTGTTCTTAGAAGATGGAACCAATTTTTCCATCAACAAAAAACCACCTTGTAACCGATAATAAGGTTCTCCAACATGATTCTCAATATCCATCATACGACCAAAGGCATAAATGCGAGGTATAGTTTTCCCGAAGAGATCTTGGAGTTGGAGATAAGCATTCACTTCAGTAACTGTGAAATCCATAGCTCTCTGGTAACTCAATCCCATCTTAAATTCCTCATCTAAATCCGAGTCATACTTATATTCCTTATATTCAGACCACACTGGGTCATAAACCTTCATAAACCTTCAAGCAAACGTTCTCAGCGATTTTAGATCCCATGCGAGGTACCTTGTTTCTCTTCGGTAGCTGGGCTAAAAATTCACTGCTTTTCACAACATCAACTTGGGCAATACCTTGATCGATATACATACGTTCCACAATCATCTGCCCGAGCATCACAAAGTAACAACATCGAAATTGCTCTGGGCCAAATTTCATCGGCTTCATATCCTCATCAGCGGTGAGCAGTTCAACCTCTTGCAAACGAGCTTTAGCAGCTTTGACAAATTTTACTTGCTCAAGATTACTAGATTCATCAAGCCCTTGCAGAGTCGAGTCCGATGGATTGTTGGTACCAGCTTTCAGAGTTGTGATAGATTGTTGAGTATCACCTCTCTCGGGTTCATGTGACAGCATTGTTCTTCTGTTACCTTCTTCTAATGACTCGACTGTTCTTAATAATGCTTTTGCAACTTTGTAATACTTCCCTCTAGGATTAAAGTTTGAACGTACGCTATTGGCAATATTTCTCAAGTCTTTGATGAATCCTTCAACTGTAGTATATTGGCCCAACTTCCGTGCAATATGCCAAAAGGAAGGAGGTTTATTTAAGAAATCTTCGAAATAGATCTTCTTCATCGCTTCATCAAGAAGGCGCCAATCTTTTACTTCAGTCTTGACATTATCCAATCTCCCTTTTAAATGCTTTTGTAACTCAGTTTGTCTCTTGGTTGCTCTTCTCTTACTCATTTCAATTTACCTTAACCTCAGAGAATATTAATAGGAGCTGTCAAGAAATAAAATGGCAGAACATCATACAATATTTACTTGTAGACCAGAACAAAAAAGGCGCCACTGCGTGATTGATCTTTGAATACCCAAAATGGGGTTTACCTGCTGAATTTTTGATCATCTAGGTCCTCTAGAGTATAAGTTGTTCATGAGATTCTCAGGGGTCTATTTATCTTGTCATCACATGGAACTACAAATTTTGGAGTGAAACAACGTAGAACTGAGCTACACATATCAAAATTTGATTCTCCCTACTTAATGAGATTTGATCAGAAGATAGTATTAACTTATGAGAGAATAATGTTCAATTATAGCAAAGAAGGGAGTATCATTCATTAACTATCGTTAGCGTCATTGAATAGATGAGTAGGAATGTTATTTGCAAATATCTACAGTGACGAAGAACAGCACAATAATTTTTTGCACCCCTGATTGAATGACAATAAATTCGAGCGTTAAACTGATGTCTGATGCCTCTATAACCAATTCTAGAACTGTGTACCCAGTTACCCATTTACAAGACCTCGATCAAATCATAGCTCATAACTTTCATGTAAATCATATGTCTATATAAAAATCAGTGTAAATATACACAAGAGCATTACAAGAACCACAATTATACAAAGGAACAGATTCAAAGAACAGATAGCGTCCAAGTAGAAGAACAAAAAATGGATCAAAGACAACAGAAATCATCAAACCCAACCCAATTAACACACCAACTTGTAAAATGGACAAATTTCCCACTCCATATAACGTGACTTCGGCGAATAACATCCCCATACCACCAAAATACAGCATTTCCCTATCTATCTTTCTCTCAAATCTTTCCCCTTATAACTTTTGTCATCTTACCAGTAGGTGATTTCAGCTGTGAATAATCCAAAATCTGATACCGGAATGTGTCTCCATGAACTTGACTTTGTCTCAGCAGTTCAAAAGCCCTAACTTAGCCCAAACTATGTAATACCGGTTGCTTCCCTGATTTCGACGGTCATTCTCTCCCTCCCTCGAATAATCATCTTGGAACAATTTTGGAGGAGAAGTTGTTAGAGTATAATATTTGCCATCAAAATAGCCGTGCAAACATTTTCTCACTCGATTATAGCTTCTGCAGATTCTCACTGAAAGAAGGTTTCGTTACTTCTTCGTACTGACCTATAGCTATCCATATCTTGTAATACTTAACATTTTTGTATGCAAAGCATGTCTTCTAATTAAGGGAAAATATTCTTCCAATGAGAAATTTAAAAAAAAAATTTGTAAGAAGAAGAATCCGAAGGAAACAAACAAATTGCTGTAATCTTTTGATATATTCAGTCACTCAATCATCAACAAAAGCATTATTCAAAATGTCCACCTCACTGAAATCTTTGCTGGCATATAGAAATGTCTTAAGAGCTACCAAGTTGGCCTTTGATGGTATGTTATTCTAGTGCTATTATTTCTGCATGTTCTTTGAAGTAAATTTACTAACGATTCCGCATTATCGATAGGAGATGTAAGAACTTTGTCGGCAGCAAGACTGCAAATAAAACAGGGGATGCTCGCAACGGACTATCAAGGAAAGTCTGCCGATGAGAGAATAGACTTATTGAATCAAGTAGCCACATATTTAAAGAGAAATATTGTGCAAGGAAGAAGAAAGGAAGATGGAAGATACTTTTTAAACCTCCACAAGGAGAGTGAATTAGGAGACAATGATTCTCTCAAAAAGCCAAAGAGCACTTTGGGTAACCCATCGGCACCTGTTGGAGGCTGTTGTGGTGCTGGGCAGAAGGTTATGAAAGAAAAAAGAGCTTGAGATGTTTGTGAGCACTTGAGGGTAAATTGTTGTAGATCAAAATTTCAATCGCATGGGAGGAAAGTTTATATTAGTTTTAGCTGTTTTGGACACGTTTTATGTATATGCAGATAGACCAAGTTCTTCAATTGGGGAGACATATCAAGCTTATACTCGTAGACCATTGGTAACTGTGTCCTTTTTGTTTCAGTAGGAGGAGCACGCATTTCAATTTGGGATGTACGAAAAAAGAGTCATCCATGGAGTTCAATAATTCATCAATTTCTATTCCGAATAAGATTCACATAAAGAAAGGACTTATTGGTTGGTTCATGGCAAGATGTCAAGCTCAACAGTCCCAGATGTCAAAAGAGACATCCGAATCTCAAAATCCTTATCCAAATTACTCAGACATCAGGCACTGAAGGAGAATTTGTCCATCGACTCTAGAGGCTTTGTACCGTGTGCAGAACTACTCAAACATAACTACCTAAAATCGAACAAGACCACTCTAGAAGATTTACAAAGAGTAGTGGCGAATGATAACAAACAGAGGTATACTTTGGAATCAAGACAAGAGAAAGAAGGAGAACTTTTCATATGTGCTAATCAAGGACATTCTATCAATACCATCGCATCTGATTTGAGACCATTGACAAGGCTACAAGATTTTCCCACCGACACTGTGGTGCATGGGACATCTTTCAAGAACTTTGAAATGATAAAGCAAAGCGGTTACTTGAGCAAGATGAATAGAAACCATATACATTTTGCCATTGGATTACCCGACGACGATGAGGCAGGTGTTATTAGTGGAATGAGATCCAGTTCTGCTATATTGTTGTTCTTAAATACTGAGAAACTGCTACAGGATGGGTACCCTTTCTGGCAAAGTAAAAATGGAGTAGTCTTGAGCGAGGGTATCGATGGTAGGATACCATTAGAATACTTCAAAGTAGTTTATAGAAAGAAATCTTAAAAGATATGATGGGAAAGAAAAAAAAACTGTAGAGATGAGTAAACTACCATCATGTTTGAATATTCAATACCTCGGTAATTAAGTCATGTCGTTAGCAGACAAGTTATTAGATTTCTCCAGTAGTGAAGAAGAGGAAGACCAGATTGAAGTGGATAGAAAATCTAGCGACGAAGAGGAAGTGGTGAAAGAAGTGAAGGAAATTGCTAATGTGAACATCAATTTAACTACAATAGAGGACATCACCAAGGTATCCAAGTTAAAAGCCAAGCTCGAACCAATGATACACGAGCTAGATAACAGTACTGGCGGCATCACAAATCATGATCTCATATTGCAAATTAGTGGCTATACACAAGAAATTGCCACTGAGATTTCTTTGATACACAACTACATCAGATTGCATTATAATTCAGTTTTTCCCGAGTTGGACTCCTTACTCACTTCTCCTATTGAATACGCGAGGACGGTCAAGATATTAGGTGGTGATATTGCAAGAAACATATCTGAGAGAGAACTGGATTTGAAAAGCTTCTTGCCGAAGGAAAAGTTATTGGTAATAACTATGAGTACATCATTGAAACAATCAGAATATGAAATACCAGAGAATATGTCTTATATTTTAAAAGCAAGTGACTTGCTAATTGTCTTACACGAATACCAAATCAAAGTGATCCAGTTCATCTCCGAACACATGAACGAATTTGCACCAAATTTATCTAGCCTAATAGGGCCTTTTACCGCTGCACAATTGATCTCATCTGTTGGATCATTGCAAATGCTTGCACTGACACCCTCGTGTAATTTGGCACTGTTAGGAAACAAGAGACAGCTGGGAAGAAATGGTTACATAAGCCAAGTGAGAGGTGAGGTGAGATTGCAGGGATATTTATATGAGAACGAATTTATACAACAAGTGCCTGATGATTTTAAGACAAAGCTGTTGAGGATGTTGAGTGCTAAAATTATTTTGTGTGCAAGAATTGATTTATCACGAGCCAATTTTGATGGGAGTCATGGCTTGAAGTACAGAGAGGAGATTTTGAACAAGTTGGAGAAGCTGATGAGGCCACCGGATCAACTGAAAGTGAAACTGTTACCAATACCGATAGACCAGCAGTCCAAGAAGCGTGCTGGTAGAAGAATCACCAAGATGAAAAAGAATTTCCAGAGCACTGAATTACAGAAATTGCAAAACAAGGTTTCATTTGGTGAAAGAGAAGATACTTACATAGATGGATTCGGGGAAGAAGTTGGATTGGGATTAGCTGGAAGATCAAATAATGGTTCTTTGAGAAGACTGATCAATCAATCCACATCTGCGGGGCCAACTTTGAAAATGACTAAAAAAATGGCCAACCGCTTGGAGAACAACAACAATAACAATAATGATGATATATTCTCGTTTGATACTACATCTTTAACGGATAAGAAAGGCGTTGCCAGAATAGAGAACAAGACGGAAGGAAATAGATGGTTCGATAACGTTGCATTGAGTAACGACAACAGAAAGAGGGCCAATGATGAGTTGCAGAGTCTGATATTGAAGAAATTGAAGAGGAGCTGATGATGTTGTGTAAAGGCGGGTAGTGAGTGATCCGAAGCAAAAAAGAATTTTTTTGCTCTTAACCAAAAAAGCATTACTCATAATAAAAACAAAAAATATCTTTACTCATATCATGCATAGACATCTCTTCTTCGTCATGTTCAACAACATCACCAGCACTAACAACATCAACAACAGAAGACGCCTAAAGTATGAGAGATGACTCTCTGGAGCTTCAGGAAGACCATCTACAACAAGGAATGGAAGTATCGCCCATCAATGCTGCCCTTGCAGGCTCCATATCAGGTCTCGTTGCCCGCACAGTGATTGCTCCACTAGATATAATTAAGATTAGACTTCAATTGAGTCCACATACCACTACAATCACCAAGACATGTCGATCGATATTTCAAAATGAAGGTGTATGGGCTTTTTGGAAGGGAAATTTGCCGCTGTCTATCATGTACATCATTTATGGATCATCACAATTTGCATCTTATGCCATTGCCAACAGTGCCTTGAGTCTGTTTTTCGTCAAACCCAATGGTGATAAAATTTTGAGTCCCAATGTGCATAGTTTTCTTGTCGGGTCCATTGCTGGAATGTCCTCGACGTTGTTGAGTTACCCTTTTGACTTGTTGAGGACGAGATTGGCACTGAATGAATTGCACAAGTTTGATAAAGTGGGTGTAGTGGCGAGACAAATCTGGCATTCTTCGCTGCTGTCGTCGTCCTCGTCGTCGTCCTCGTCATCATCATTTTCATCAGCATTGCAATCCAAAGGCAAAGCGGGGAACATATCGGGATTTTATAGAGGATTACAACCTTCTTTGGTGTCGGTCACCCTACAGACTGGACTCATGTTTCAAACCTATGAATTCACAAAAGGGCTTGTGAGACTGCACAGGGACAATGATGTCATAAGAGCATTAGATCCATTTTGTGGGTTAATTTCAGGTATTGTCGCTAAGACCGTGACCTTTCCCTTGGATTTGATTCGAAAGAGACTACAGATGACCACATCGGTGGCTGCCAATCGTCATTCCTCGTCATTATCAATGGGAGGTAGAGTGTCAAGTTTAAATATGTTCAAAGGAGTTGTGCGTACTCAAGGTGTGAGAGGCTTGTTCAGTGGTTTGTTGCCCCTGTTGTTGAAAAGTGGTCCTACCAGTGCTGTATCGTTGTGGGTGTACGAGTGGAGTTCTAGGCTGTTGGAAAAATTTTAGAAGTGTTGCATTCTTTTTAGATCTGATTAATTAGCCTTTCGCAATTCAAATATCGAGAGCAAAATGTCTCAAATAGAAGTGAATGGATGTATATAAGAAGGGAAGAACAATAAAATCAAACAAACAAACAAAAACCACAATTGAACAAAATCAATCATAACTCACAAAACAACACCTAAACAAACTTTCCCATTGAAGTATTATTAAAAAAAAAAACTAAAACTCTAAAATTATTCATTATCCTGATCAATGCCGTTGCCCGAAGTGTTGTAGTTGCTTTTCCACTCTAACAATCTTGCCAATTCCGAAGTTGGACAAGCTTTCTTGAAAAAAGCGTGTTGTAACAATTCGTCACAATTGGCTCTGTACTTGACATCGACACATAAACAAATACTCAAAAATTTCTTGATATCTCCAGTCAACAGCTCAGCGTCCTTCAATTTTGGTGTACCATTTGATGCAATCAAGTACAATGCTCTCAATGGTTCTTCGTTCATGTAAGGTGGCTCACCTTCGATCATTTCAATGGCCATTATACCCAATGACCAAACATCGATCTTTTCATCATACTCTTTTTGTTTGACAACTTCTGGTGCCATCCAATATGGTGTACCTACCATAGTGGCTCTCTTATTACGTTGATTAGTCAATTTGGCGCAGAAACCAAAATCAGTGATTTTGACGTCCCCATTGGAGTCCAACAAAACGTTGTCTGATTTGATATCACGATGTATGATATGCTTTTTGTGCAAATGTTGTAAACCTTTGACAGTTTCAAGACATATCGCAGCAATTTGTGGTTCCGTCAAGTGGTCGTTATGGTCAATAACATCAGTAAGTGATCCACCTTCCATATATTCCATAATGACCCAAAGATCTGATGCACCTCTTAAATAGGCTTCAAGGAAATTCACAATGTTAGGATGGTGCGAGTCCTTCATCACCAAGATTTCATTGACAATCAATTCCTTTCTTGGTTGAGCATTTATATCCATTTGTTTGATAGCAACCTTGCTGCCACCTCTTTTCAACGACCTCAGCAAAAAGACACTTCCAGAAGCCCCTTGTCCCAGCTTTTCAATTATTTGAAAATGAGGAGATGGATCGGCATTGATGACGACTGATCTTAACTTGGCCATTATCTGGGCCTCTGTCATTGTTGAGACTCTTTTCTCCTCATTTTTGACTCTCATAGGTTTATCAATCTTGTTTACCAGTGCAGCTGCAGCTGCTGCCGCCATATTATTTGGAGCGGCAACAGTTTGTTGTGTAAGTTTGGTGGTAGTAAGTGGTGGAGAATGCTTGTGATACAGTTGCTTTGCCTGTGTGGATCGTGATTGTTGCAGATGATGATTTACAGGTGATGGGTTTTGATGCAGTGGTAGTGTGTTAAATGTTGTCTGTAACTTTAAGTTTGGATGAATATTTGGTTGTTGTTTCTGATTCTGATTCTGCTGCTGGTGAGCAGGAGATTTCACCTTCAAGTAAGGTGAGTCAGTCTCGTAAATAGGTTTCTGTTTTTGCAGTTGCTTCTGCAATCTTTTTGTGGACAACTGATGGTGTAAGGTAGTGCTGTAGATTTCATCGTCTTCATCATCCTCATCAATACCGTCAACTTGAGGAGTTTGTTGTTTTATAGGAGTTTGGGTAGCTGTTGGTTCCATTGCACTGCGTACTGGACTAGTCTTCTTCAGCACCGATGGTGGGGCGGGGGCTTTTCTCATTGGAACCAAATCGGGCTTGGCCTCGACACCAAATGGCTGAATCTTGGGAGGCACATTACTAGCGTTGGTGCCAGGCACGGGTGGTGCTTTTCTTACTGGAGCATACTTAGAATGATCGAATGGTGAAGTTGTTGCGGCTGTGGATACTGCGGGCAATAGATTACTTGATTTTGGGGCTTTAGTCCATTCACTCATCTTCGATTGTAAGTCTCTTGCATCAGGGTTCGGAGTTGGGATGGTTTGATAGTCATTGTAATTATTGGAGTTGTTATTATTAATATTGTAGTTCACTGCAGCGGATGATGAGGTGTTCGTAGAAGAAGGTGTTGAGCCCAACATGTTAGGATACAATGGAGTGTCATTATCGTCAAAGTTTGTTTCACCACTCATGAATTTCAATGCAAACTCCACAGCACCAGGGTCTCTGATGTAATCTTCTATGGTTATATCCGACCTCTCTAGCCTTTTCAACCATCTATCTGGAATTTTGAATGCACCACTATTGTAATCAAAGACGACTTGTCCCACATGGGTAAAATTTGTCGGGTTGGAAACGGCCATAGCAGATTTCCCACTCTTGTTGTATATGGCATCAATCCAACCATTGAGGTCATTACGAGATTTGACTTGTACGTAAATTGATTTTTGGTTATGTGTCCGTATGATTTCGAAACAGAAGGGCCTGAGTTGATTTTTTGTTAAATTGGAGATGCTGAGTAAAGGAATGCTCAAGGTAACTTCTTCTTTCAATTCGTTTTTGTAAAAGTCCAATGTCGCCTCGTTCAACACCAAGTATCGCTTAGGCCATCTGAAGGACATCAAACCTTCGTCCTTGACCGACACGTACCCTTCGCGACGTTTAACAACTTTGTACATATTCTTGTTGTTATTGTTAATTATGGTGGAACTGCTTTGATTGATATTGCTGAAAGTAGTCAAGTTATTGTTGCTAGAACGGTTCAAGTTGACAACGTTGTCAGCAGTTGTTGTGGTGCTATTGTTGTGGTAGTGGTTGTTGTTGTTTTTGTTGTTGGTCGGATTGTCTATCGAGCCCGTCCTATTGTACGAGGTTGGTGGTTTTGGCAGGGGCCTCGATGGATTACTGAAGACCTGGGATGAGAATTGAGATGCAGTGGCTGAGAGTGACATCTAATCAAACTGTATCTTTGGACAATAAGTCACCTTCTAATGATAAAGGATGATGTTTTGAGAATCACACACACGAAGGTTTAAATAGTGTCAGGTTGAGTCAATTTGGATAGTTGTCGTGAGCAAGAAATGGGTGCAGTTGTATTGTGTGCGATTGACTAAAAGTGACAAGACAATACAATAGCGGATACGATGGTGGTGCCAGGCCTATTGATAATGATGATGATATCAATGAACGCAAAAAGGATATATGAAACTTTTCCTTTCTCTTTTCATTTGAAACCAAAAAAAAAAAAAAACACGAAACAAACTCCTTTTTTCTTAGTTCCCCCAAAAAGGGTAATGACGCGCTTTTTACATATTGATAAAACTATTTGAATACACGCTCTCACCATCTTCTTCTTCATCTTCTTCTCTGTCCTCTTCACTAACCTCGTTCCAACTGGCTACTGTCAATACAACAAATCCCAAGGCCACCATCACATCTCCCACCACTTGTAGCGCACTCAACCCTACTCCAAAGATAAAAAATTCTGCCAATCCTACAAATAAAATTGTCACCAACGACGCCACAGAGCTAAGCACAGGAGAGGTCAATGAGATAAGCGATAAGAATGTAACACTAAAAATGATATTTGACAATATCGATCCCACGACAATACCCCACATTCGAGCGTCTGCTGGTAGTGTAAATTTGTGGATGCGCAACAAATGTACAGCCAATAATGGTATCCACAAAACTACAGCTGTGAACCCTCCAATGACAGACATCGTGAATGTACTAAACAGCGCCTGTTTCCTCGAGCTCACGGTATTTGCTGGTGGACATAGATACTTTTTGTAAATCACTTCATATAAGCCATACAATATTGCACCGAGCAGTATGATGATATTCCCCAACAATCTGTGAGGCTTTGAGCCATCATCGTCCTTGTCACTTGAACCAGCATATGCGACAACAACAACTCCACTAATGGCAAATATGACACTCGAAAGTTTTAACAAACTGAATTTTTCTTTCAAGAAAAAAATGGCAAACGCATAAGCAGTAAACAGTGAACAATTGTAAATCAGTGTAACATCCGAAGACGTTGTCAACGTCATGGCAAAATACCACGAAGAGCCCAGAACATTCAAAATAATCATGATCCAAATAGAACGCCCACACACATACCTTATAGGGAGGGACTGTAAAAATTCTTTGAAATGATTTATAGAGATCTCGTTGTTGATGACATAATTGGTATCATTCAACTCGTAAACAATTTCTGCTGTGCGAAAGATGTTTCGATGTTGATTCAATACACTCGATCTCAACGCGTGGGAAATACCACGCCATCTTTTTTGATGCAATTTTCTTCTCGCTCTATTTTCCTCCACCGATGAAGATGGCTCCACAATCAAGGTTTCTGTTGCTTCATCCACTGCGGACCGACTCTTCCATTTCTCACCTCCACCATAATGAGTTTGGCGATACCTTACCAGTGTCTTGAAACTGGCTACAATCAGCACTTGCACTGGCCAAATTATCCACCATGACCCATGTGTAAAGTACAAGAGCAAGAAAGGCTCGCTGTACCCAAGTGAGTAAAGATATGACGTCAATTCTGTTTGGGCAACAAATGCAACTAATGTAAGAATGAAAAGTATGCATACAAATATGATTTTACCATACGATTTGGCTGTCTGATGTGTGACAGGGAGATGCGGTATAGTGTGCTCCATATGCTAGTGTGTGTTAAATGCAATGTATGATATTGTATATTATGATAAGATACCTGAAATGGTGTGTCCGATTTGAATTTTTTTATGTTTTTTTGTTTTTGATTTTCCCAGTGGGCACACACCACCAAATCTTGAGGATTATAGATTTAATCAGTTACAGATGCATCATCACCAATACAACTATCCTCAACCACCAGTGACTCAAAAAGTGCCCTCTCCCACAACGACTTCGTCGTCTACACTGACAGTTTCTTCCGGCTTAATACCCATCTTGGTGGGAAAAACGCGCCTGGACCATTCCCCAGCGAACTCTGCAACACACTCATCGAGCATCTCTTCACTTGGCTTGGTAGACAACAGATTAGATACACATGACTCCAATGACATGAATATTGTTGACAGGTCATCTGACTCGTCTTCGGATCAGGATGATGATGTGCTGGATCGCGATATAAACATAATTAGAAATGATACCTCAAAATTTGACAAATTTAACGTACTGAGGAAAAGTTTCGAAGAAGTCTTTAAGATGGATAATTTAGCATCGCCATTCTTCAGCAAATCCAAACAACTCCTTTCCTCAGATGAGGAGCAGCAGCAACTTCAGCATCGTCTTCTTCCTTCCAAATCTCCATCGTCCTCGTCGAGAAAGTCATCCAACATCTTTTTCAAAAAATTTATATCCAAATCAGCTTTAAAACCTCAGTCAAGGTCTTTCAAAAGAGTAACAAAAGACTTACTACAAGAATCCCAGCCTCTACAGGCAGAGATGAATAATGAAGCTGCAGTAACTTTACTGCTAAAAGACGAAGAGTTGATATTGGAAAAAGGCGTTTTCAGTTCCAATGACAGTCTTGTCAAATTTGAAAATTTGAAAAAATATGAGTTGATAAACAGGGCGAACAAGCTATGGAGTCATACAAATCATCATCAACAGCAGCCCAATCATGATGAGGTGAGTGGTCTGGTGGAACAGAATCCACATCTCCAATATGTGACAGATATGGATACTGGACCAAGCAATAATAAAAAGAGAAAATCATTCGATACATACAACAGCGAGGCAATCGATCAATCCTCATTAAAGAGAAGAGTAGTTTCGACATCACCAAATTTGGTAGGATCTACTTCTCCCTTGATACCGGCAACGAGAAGAAATTCAAAGCTCATGCAGTCCACCAGTGAAGAATTGGAGAAGATGTCATTATGATTGATGGGAGAGATGATGTGATGATGGGGGGACCCTTACACACTGGCGGACAGCCCTTGTATATCATCACGATTCATTGCTTAAGAAAATGCAAAAGAAAAAAAAATTAAAAAAAATAGACTAATAGCTCAACGATACACACACTTGCGGTCATTTTGATTACTTATACCCAATGTTTAAATTGAAACAGTTGTCGAAGAGAAGTATCACTTTTCCTATCGTCTCAATTCCTCTCATCAGAACAATGGTGACTTCAAGAGCTATCATTTACTCTCAATACGACAAAGATCCTGTCAACGCGTTGAAATTACACAAGTATGACATCCAAGATCCGGCTCCAGATGAGATCATCGTGCAATCCGTTGCTCACCCAATTAATCCATCTGACTTGAACCAAATCCAAGGTGTTTATCCAAGTAGACCTGAATTGACTACACTGTTGGGCACGAAGGAACCTAGTGCTGTTGCCGGTAATGAGGGCCTTTTCAAAGTCATTGCTAAGGGTTCTCTGGTAAGCGATTTCGAAATTGATGACTGGTGCATCCCTTCACAAGTAAACTTTGGTACATGGAGATCCCATGCTCTTGCCAAGCTGGCAAACTTCACTAAGTTGCCCAAGACAATCTCCAAAAATCAAGCGGCAACAATTTCCGTCAATCCCGGTACTGCTTACTTGATGTTGACCAGATATGTGGATTTGAAACCGGGTGATTGGGTTGTGCAAAATGGTGGTAACAGTGCTGTGGGTAAGTTTGTCATTCAAATTGCGAAGAGCATGGGAATTAATACAATTAATGTTGTTAGAGACAGGCCAGAAATAGAAGATTTGAAACAAGAGTTGTACGATTTGGGTGCTACCAAAGTGATCACCGATAAGGAGAATGAATCAAGAGAGTTCACCTCTACATTCAAAGAGTGGACCAAAGGTGCTGAGGTGAAATTGGCCCTTAATTGTGTCGGTGGCAACTCTTCAACAGCAATTTCTCGCAAATTATCTCCAGGTGGTTTCATAGTCTCCTACGGTGGGATGTCAATGAAGCCGGTACAGATTCCAACATCATTATTCATCTTTAAAGACATCAAGCTGGTTGGGTTTTGGATCACAGCCATATCGAAACTGGATCCAAAGGGGAAGGCCACCATTACCGAGCAAGTTGTGAAGTTGATGCTGGACGGTGCTATTAAAGATTTCGATGTTCATCACAAAGATATTAACATTGATGTTGACTCTGACGAGCAATTTTTGAAGACTTATCAGACCGCTCTTGATGACTCAAAGAAAGCAAAGCAGTTGATCTACTTCAATTGATTATTTATTCTTCATATTTATTTTTCAAAGGGGTTCCTCAAGTCTTTGGTATAGCTTGAGAAATTGAGCAGAGATGAAAGTTTTGAAACAACAATGACGTAGATCCTAGATAATTCTCTTTTCGCACCAGTGTGAGTTGGGTGCACAAACCTGGTGTAGAAGTAATGACGAGCTCTATTAATTAATCAGCTACGGAAGCAAGCCAAGGTTTGAGCCAATCGGGTGTCGAATCACATAGCTCCACACCAAGAGCAATTTTTTTAACTAAATATCTGGCCGTAGTATTAGATGATGTACCAGCTCCGAGTTTTCGTGACGCTCATTCATCTTACACGTATTCAATACAGATCCGTTAATGAAGCAACACTTGAAATGGCACTACCTCACACCTTTAAAATATTTATAGTAGGCAATAACTGGACTTCAACGATTGTGGTTCTAATCCACCTCTATGAATAAAACTTGTAATTTCACTATCTTTAAAAAAATCATCAATTTGACTTCTTTTCCAATTAGACAACAAGAGGGAAGCATCTATCTTTTAGATCGGGTAGATTATTAATTCTGCCTCATCTGGTCATCACAGAAGATCATCATGTAATCCACCTAGCCAAGCCTACGTTACTTTAATTAAAACACATGGGATTTGTGTCAGTATATGTTATTATTTAGGGTACATCTACTCAATGTACAAACATGTTTTGTGATATACTTCATGATATGAGGGATAGATAATCACCTAATGCTGTAACAGAAAAACGGGTTCTCTTATCATCAATTCACATTGGGAAAGGTTGACTATCATTTTACGATACGTCACATACAGACAAACATATCAGAGCTCAATTTAATGAATGATTAATTGTTGCTTGAGAAAATGAGGTGAAGCATTGAGAAGACCGACTTACCAATAACATATGGGAACGATTTAATTGGACGAAATCCTCTAGTAAATTGTAGTTGAGTAGAAACCTATTTATGTAAGGCATTCAAAGTCTACCTTTCATGCTCAAAAGAGTAGTTACCACAGGATAACCACAAAGATTAGGTCCCACGAATTGCCTCCAACTACTTCTAGCTGGAAAAACGGGGGGTATTGTATTATATTATATCATTATATAAAGAAGCATATAGTTTATTAAAATACAAAATATAGCTAGGGTTGATATAACTAAAACTAATTATGATTATCCTCTACGTAAAGTAAAAGAGTACCCCACTTTGTACAAAGCTATTTCGGGAACGAAGATTGACGAATGCACGTGAAATCCAAAATATCAACATCATGATGATTGTATCATCACAAAGAGAAATTTGTTTATACTGTGATTTCCTTAGAGACTTACGAAATCCTATGACAACTTTATTCACTTATTGATCGGTGTACAGCAACGAGATGGAATAAGCATATCCTTATGTGATCTATCTACACGTCAAAAAATGTCTTACTGATAAGATGTCCCATTAGCGGTGCTGATTGGATTCATTTCGAATATAAGCGAACCCTGCCGTTGCATTTTTGAGGAAATGAATTATTTAATATTGAAATCCATGTTTGCACGGTAGCTCGTATTTCATCTTGTTGGACATATATATGTCTGTAAATTCATAAAAACGTTATTATGCAATAACTATAATTTTAGCCCCAAAAAATAATCTGAGACAAATAAGATGCTCAAGCTAACATCAAATACATTTACTACATGCACTAATGGCATATTCAATATGACTATTTCTCTTGATAGCATTCAATTGGAGATAAATTACAATAATCAACATGCTTCATGTTATCAATTAGAACTTTAATTATTTTTATATGACTTTGTAACCTTTTTATCATCATTAGTGTTTCATATATTCAGGAAGCATACAAAAGAAGCCCGTTTCACCAGAGATTTGAATAGAGAAATTGAGATCCTTCACGCCAGGATAATCTAGACCAAGAATCATTTATTTAGAGTGACTTTTACTTCACGATACGATTAAAATACATCATATTATTTATCTAACTATAAATTAACTATGGAATTCGAAAACGACATTACTGTGATAGCGGGCATTCAAGAGAATCAGGAAGGCTCAGTATTGGAAAAGTTCGATACATCTCTTTCTTGAAGTTCATCTTTACAAATCCTGGAAGCAGTACAAGCAGTACAACATACTCAGATTGTATGATTCTAGAAAAGTTTATTATCATTATTATTGTTTTCTTTATTATAACTATTATAATCATTCACTCCCAATCTCTCCTTCAAGCTAGCCTGATTATTTACTGAAAGTATCGCTGAACCAGATCGGATTCTTTTATTTTTCGGACGTACACCCCACCTTCTAAATAGAGACTCAGACGTGAAAACTTTTCTCTATGGACGCAGACAGATTTCAGAGACTTTAAAGAGGATGTTCCCCCGTTTTACCTACATAGTTTCAGAGAGAGTGTGGAGTAAACTTGGTTCAGATATAATAAACTTTCACTGAATACAAAATAGAACTACAGAACTTAAGTTCTGAAACCCCCTTTTATATCATTCCTCTTGGAGGTGGGTGGCAGAAGAGTTTATTGGTGACAATTGCGCTGACCAATCAACTTCATCAATCAATCCCGTAGATAGTAATGAGTATGGATGGTTCTTTCTAGAACATTCCATAACTCTTTAACAAGTAACTAAAAAATCGACACTCCGTGGCAATGTGGAATGTTAAAATGCATGTATTTCATAAATCATGACAGTTTCCCTTTTATAGAATAGTCAAATATAATATTACGTCTGAAGATACCTTTACTGATAAGCTTCAATTTTAATCTAGGCTCTTTTTCTTGCCCAGGCTTCAAAAAGATCATGAACCTTTTTTTTAACAAATTTGATTTCTAGTAGGTAGAGTAGCCAGTAACAACCGAATTTGATTAGCCTCGGTTAATCACCTTAGAAAACTAAACCCACCAGTTTCAGCTCTCAATAGCCTGTGCATAAGTTGAGTATAACAGTTTTGCCAGATTCTTAATAAGTCCCTCCTGTTCGTGTACACTCAATCCCTCAAGCCCATATATGAAAACCCTTGTAATCTAGACCTACGATATGTGCATGTGGTGAATCCTAAATTCTACGTTGGATTTCCTGACATATCAATTGCATTGTTCGATCGGCTATAAAACGTGTTGAAAAAAAAGCCCGACGCGGGGGTCGAACCCGCAACCTTTTGATATCTAAATTATAAGAGTCAAACGCTCTACCGATTGAGCTAGCCAGGCTTCCAACACTGATCTTTTTTTTTTTTCAATAAGAAGATGGAATTTTATTAAATTCTCCTAACTAATTACTGTGTACATACATCCATAAGTACTTCATCGGAATGGTCGTTTCAGCCATTCTTAATGAGTCGGTATAATCCGGAACACAGCAAATCTGCACCATTACAGGGAAAAAACCTCGGTCGGTTTTGGCGCTATGCACCTGTCTGCGCGATTGCAGACTCAAAAACCCTTCAAAATTGTGCCACCTGGGGGATCGAACCAGGGTTTCAGCCAGCCCTAAGTAGAGAGCACCGACAGCTGTACTACAATTGAAGCTGGCTTTTTTTTATTGAAGCTGATCTTTTTTTTTTTAGACGAAACAAATCTGTATTTTAAGATCTAACCGAACCACTCACTGCGGACGAATGGTTCCAACAGACAATACAATACCTCCAGAATAATTTCTACGGATCTTACTCTGATGGCCTGTACATCTGATGCTACCATCTTCCTCAACCTTTTCTTTTCCCTCTCACCAGTTTTTTCCACAGCTTGTTTTTTCCTCACTTCCCTTTTTTCTCCAGGCCATCTCAGCCAATACTTACTACCTTACACCCCTTTTTCATTTTTATCCTTCAACTTTTTCCTGCATTGACAGATGATTAAATTCATCAGATCTGCCAACCGAAAAGTGCAGTCTTTTCCACCTCTCAAATTGAGAATGCGGGGCGGAAATAAAGGCAACACCAATCGGGCGGGTTGAGCTTGAGCGGTTAAGATGTTCTACCAAATTCGTTTATAGATACATACTTAACAATAAACTCTTTCTACTTGTAAAAAAAAAAATCTAGTCCATTTCTCAACCAT
Source organism: Nakazawaea populi (assembly GCA_030557235.1). Lineage (NCBI taxonomy): Eukaryota > Fungi > Ascomycota > Pichiomycetes > Alaninales > Pachysolenaceae > Nakazawaea > Nakazawaea populi. The sequence continues at coordinate 340,501 of JAKTVN010000011.1, forward strand.
CCATTCTTTTTAATCATCGCGGATCAATGCAAAATATGTTCTAACTATCATTCACACTTTTCGGAATCAACGTCTTTGGGGCCATTAGTCTCCCGTATCTTTGCCAGAATCAGTATGGTTGCAAAAGACTGAAGACTTCATCAACTCCAATTACTACGATTCATACTTCGATGGCATCTATTACTGACTAGTTTCCTTCTTAACTAGTCCTCTTTTCTATCTACCATCCTCCCTTTTTCTACCTACCTTCATCACTTTTCATTACTCCTATTTCATTCCCTTCCATTTATTATCTTTTTACCGTCACCCCTTGATTCCTTAACAATTTCCTTTATTTCTTTTACCTCCCACTTCAGTTATTCTTCTTATCTGATCAGATTCCTTTTTAGTTAATGGATGATCGGCATGCGAGGTTTTTTATCCACCGTTTTGGCTTGACGCCCCAAAATCGGATCATGGGTTTTCCTCATTACATGAACTGAGACATTAACACTTTCTTCAATTTATTATTACTATTTATATAGTCCGTATATATGATTATTTGACGATCATATATCAGTTAATAAATTTCATATCATAAAAAAAAAAAAAAATTACTTTTAATACTATATATCTTAACCTAATCGTGCCTAACCTTCATTTTCAAAGTTGGCTTTTTTTCAAGCGCTACTTATACGGAACTTCATATTTAATTTAGCAATCATCGTTCTCCTCAAAACATTATCTGTCGGTCATTTAAATCCCTCATATGACCTTCCTCAATAGTGATATCACCTTTAATCATGGCTTCAAATGAAGTCCATCTTCTGTGTCGACATATAGTTGGTCTTTATTACCGAACTATCTACTTTGACTTCTTGACTTAAAGACTTCTTTGAATTCTTCCTTCGAATTCCTATTCAAGTCCATTAGATCTTTGTTATCTAATCTATCCTTTGAAGTCTATTAGATCTTTATATCTAATCTTTCGAGTCTATTAGATTTTTATCTCTAATCTTTCCTTTGATCAATTCCTTATTGATGCTGGTCTATGACCTAAACAGAATACCTTCAAATATTTAAAGTTGTTTGATTCCATTTCTTTAATCATCTTGACTTATGATTCTACTTTCTTTTGCTTTCTGTATCAACGATTCTTTCAATGACTTTGGTACATACTTGTCAAAATCTTCCGACGTAAATTGGGTTGCCAATGTTGGATAACAATCCTGCCAATAAACGTCTAACATATTATTCTCTTCGTCGAAACCTGCAATCGTACAGATTTCGCCCTTTTTGGCTCTGTATATAGCCTCTTTAGTTGTACGTGGGATTTCTTTTGTGTAACGACATTTATAAATCTCGTACTTCTTTCTTGATTCTGTGTTCATAGTATCTTATATCTTTTCTATACTATATTCCTTACTTATTTAATAAACAAAATATCTTTACAAACTTGGGACCCTCATGGTCCTTTTATATCATTCAGATCATCCTTTGATTAGTAATCAGTCACACCATTTCATCCGTTTATCCGTACCTCCGAAATTCCCGGATTACTAAAAATACTTTTTCGTGACCTCTGGTCATGTGCACTGCGCGTGCACAACTGGCCCACTGCCACAAAGAATTTTCTAAAACTTCAGTGATTACTAATCTCAACACCCTCTCTTGATCTAAATGATTCTTCCTTCTTAGCATGTGATACCTCCTAAGTCTCCTATCTTCCTGAATGTTTTAGGATCCAAAGCCTTTGTAAATATGTCTGCAACCATTTCTTTGGTTCCTAAATGATTAACTTTGATAAGACCTCTAGCAGCACATTGTCTGATAAAATGCTCTCTCAATAATATATGTTTAGTACGTTTGTGATATGTTGGATGATTAGCCAATAAGATTGCTCCCTGATTGTCTTCATAAATGACAACTTTCTCTTCCAAAGTAATACCAACCTCATCAAAAACCTGTTTCAACCAAATAGCTTCCTTAGCCAGTTCAGTCAATCCCATATATTCGGCTCCTGTAGCACTCAAAGCAATAGTTGGAAGTTTTCTGCTGCTCCAGCCAATAGCACCATCTGCAAATTTGAACATATATCCACTGGTAGATCTGCTGTCTATCTTATTACCAGCCCAGTCTGAATCCGAATAGCCAACCAATTGATTAACCCCCGTATGTCTGTAGTGAATGCCATGTGATATTGTTCCTTCAAGTACCGCAATACACGCTTAGCTGCCTTAGCATGTATTTCCCTAGGATCTCGTAAAAATTTGGATAACGTGCTCACACTATAAGCAAGATCTAATCTGCAAGTGTTAGACAGATACAAAAGCTTACCAATCAAACTTCGATATCGTGTAGCATCTGTTCTTTCTGATTCTTCATAGTCATCTAAATCCAATCCTGAAATAGTTGGGGATGCATCCGGATTGCAGTCTAGCATCTTGGTCTCTATCAAAACATCTGTGATATAGTCATCCAAACTGACTTTTATACCTACCTTCCTTGTTCTGCAAAATATTCAAGCCTAAAAATTTGCTTACTGGCCCTAAGTCCTTCATCTTAAACTCCTTATTAAGCATATCTTTGACATGATTTAGCTCTTCATCTCCAGCAGCGGCAATCAATAAATCATCAACGTATAATCCAACCAAAATCAACTTATTTTTGACACTCCTATGATACAACCCAAACTCTGACTGGTTTCGTCTAAACCCTGCCTTTTCTAAAACCTGATTGATTCTTTCATTCCAGCAGAGAGGTGCTTGCTTAAGACTGTATAATGACTTCTTCAATCTCCACACGTGATTCGGCCGTTCACCATCAACAAAACCTTCAGGCTGATTCATGTATATATCTTCCTTGAGATCACCATTTAGAAAAGCAGTTGTGACATCCATCTGCTGCACCTTAAGACCAAATTCTGCTGCCAATGATAGAAGTAACCTGACACTTTCAAACCGGATAACAGGAGCAAAGGTCTCGTGGTAATCAATGCCTTGTTCTTGTTTGAAACCTTGCAGTACAAGTCTTGCCTTGTACAACTGCATACCCTTTGTTATCTTTCTTGAGAGCAAAAACCCAGCGACATCCTATTGCTCTTTTTCGTGGAGGAAGCAGAACCAACTCATATGTCTTATTCTCTTTCTGTGATGCTATTTCCTTGTCACAAGCAGCTTTCCATTGATTTCTTTCCTCTGATCTCATCAGCGTCTTGAAGGTTGTTGGTACATGATTGATTCTTGAAAAATAGCAGATATAAAACATGTTGCAGCATAATTGATACTATCTGAAATTCTCTTGACAATAGCTTTTCCGTTATCACCTGTATCGGCTTCATCTGCGTCACTGGTACTGTAATATTCTTCATCTTCAGTGGAATCAACATTCTCATGACTCTCAGAGCCATCTGTTATAAGTCTTCTTTCTTCATAAGTGATCTGATCTTTGCTTGCACCGTTCATAATAAATTTGGTTGGGATGACTAAATGTCCCTAATTCTCTTGACTTCCCTCTCTCTCTGACTCTGAAGATTCAGGACTTTCTAGATAATCATCCATTCTGAGAACGGAAAATGGATTTCTCTGACGACTAGACCCAGTTGGAATGATTTCACCACTGTCAGCTGCTGATGTTCTTAACGACTTAGACCTTGGAACCATAACTTTATTGACCAGTTGCTGCACAATCCTGCCTTTTCTATTCCTTTTCGTTGAAGTGACAAGTTCAAAGTTATCCGCAGTGATATCCTTTTCAGCTTCTTCATCTAGTTTCTATATTTGTTGCAGTTGTTGTTTGACATGAACCAATTGACCATCCAATTTTGTCCTGATGGACTTGATCTCAGCAACTTTATCAGCAATGGCGAAATCTTTCAGGGCAATTTCGTTATCTCTAGCAACTATAGCATCATTTCTGTCATTTATCCTAGCATCCTTTATAGCCATATCTTTCAGGTATTGATCACGAAGTTGTTCTTCAACCGATGGAACAATAACTTCAACTTCCATGTTTTCATCGTTCTGGCCTTGATTTTCATCATCACTTTCTGCGTC